>CM050168.1:167504957-167869022 GCA_027410445.1 Discoglossus pictus
GTTTGGAGCGACTGGATGGAGCGCCAGATTGAGGACCTGGAGAGAGCGACTGGATAGAAAAATATTTATTTCATTCTCAGAATTCCAAGGAATACAGTTATTGCACTGCATTCTGGGAACCTGGGCAGTGGCCCTGTGTGTTACATCAGCCCGCAGTAGAGCACGATGTCACGAGTGTATCAGAAGATGGGCAGAGAGTAACACCTCTGGGACCCTCACATGACATGCAGCATCATCACCAGAGGTGTGAGAGAGAGCAATAGAGGAAAGGAAGCATGTAGAGAAGCCACATAATATAAGGTATAGATGTGCACAATATTCGCAGACCTGACACTGCAGAGCCCATGGCAGTACTCACAGTGTGCGTCCTTGTGTCCCCCGCCACAAACTTGGCCTTCTCCCTCCTGACTGCCTGGCCCGCCCACTGCCTGTAACAGACCCGGCAATGGCTGCTCTACCAGGGCTGGGCAGTACACACAGGAACAATGTGAGGGGGACACATTGAGGGTATAATTTCACCAGCAGTGTGACATGAAGGGATTGAATATGTGTACACACACACACAGTGTTAGGGGACACATTGTGTGTAGGGAGGAATGGCGTTCAGCGGCACAGCATGCAGGTGGAGAATAGGAGAAGGGAAAGAAGAGGAGCAGCGAGTGTGGGAGAGCGGGGTGGAACAGATGGGGACGGGGTACAGAGGAAAGAGAGTAGGTGGAGTGAGAGGGGCGATCGGCGAGGTAGGCATAGAGGGGTGCCAGAGGGTAGGTGCGGTGGACAGGAGCTCTCTGCGGGAGAGGGCAAGTGGACAGCTGCCGGGGGATGTAATGGGCAGCGGGCGCAAGATGAGACTGGGTAGTAGAGGGAGGAAAGGCAGGTAGACGGGAATGCAGGGACTTACTGAGCCAGAGAAGCCCGAGGATTCACAGGGAGAACAGGAGACAACAAGTGAGCAGGTTTCTGGCAGGTACTGATCACTCATTGCAACAACCTCTCGTATTCTGCAGGTCTCTGGGCTACGGAGTAAGGTGTCATTGTGGAAGCCATCATAAAAAAAGAACATCCAAGCCGTCTACATTTTGAAATAAATAGTGGGAAAATGTATTGTGGTCCAATGAGACAAAGGTTGAGCTTTTTTGGCCTTATTTCTAAAAGATATGTATGATGCAAAGACAACACGGTTCATCCTCCAAAGAATACCATAACTAGTGTGAAGGGTGGTGGTGGCGGCAGCAGCATCATCATACATTGGGCTGCTTCTGTTTGGCTCGGACTGGGGGTCTAGCCAAGATAGATGGGATAGCTACTAGATCCAAATACCATGACGTAGAGGGCTATAAACAGGACATCCTCCTGAAAGTAAGAGTGAGATAAAATTGCAATGACCAATTGTGCAAAGTTGGATTAAATGCAAAAGGTGCTTCCAAAAAGTATTAGTTGACATATGCAACCAATGTAAGACGAGTAGCGCTATTGAGCTTAATGAAGATATTAACTTGCTCTTTAGTGACTGTATCTAACAACCATGGCTTAAGTGTTGTTTTTGTACCATTACGGCAGTTTTACCTGTAGATATTATTAATTTCAGGATATACATTTTGACATACATGAGCTATTTAAGCAACAAAAAAAGTAAAATTGAAAGACGGTACTTTTTTTTTTTAATATGGATTTTTTTTTTTTTTTTTTTTACAAGAAACTTGTCTTGGAATAAGCCAGTTGGTTCAAATAATTATGTAGTGTGTTTTTTTTTTTTTTTGCATTAAGTTATTTGTGCTGGGGATTTCATCAGCAACATCCCCTGATGTGAAACCTCCACCTGTCATGCATGGCTGTGTGCAACTTCAGCAGATTAGTCACCTGCAAGAGGAGTGCGCTTTCTCTGCTCTTCTCATTGGCCCACGACAGCAGGTCATGTAAACATCGAATGCTCTGTGGTCAGAATAAACTGATCAGAAACCAGGCATTTTTATTGTTAGATGAGTAAAAAGTATTTCCATATAGAGTTGTCATCATGATAGATATTCTACACTTTGCATTGTGACATAGGTCATAGTTCTAGCAGAAATGAGAAATATAAATATAATTACAGTTGTTTTTTTGAGTTGGATAATTGAAAGTTAGGTATGCTAAACATAAATTATATGAAAAGCTCAACGCTTGTCCACTGACACTTTTTTTTGCTCAACTTGCATCTCATATCGGGAGGGCTAAGCCACAAGAACATGCCCAGTTGATATAGTTCAGGATAATAAGATTTAACACTTAATTGTGACTACTGGTGTTTGTCCATCTGGGTGTACTCCCACCCTGTGAGAGATAATATCATTAATAATTGAGTCCGCCAGTGAGTCGGTCATTGGTAGAGATGTAGGACCTTTTTCATGTTGCGTTTTAAAATACCCATTTTATAAACTCCATTTTGTTTTTTAAATAACATCCAATTGTAACTTATTTGTGTGTGTGCTTCTAATTTCTGCAATATCTGTAACTTTTTGATTTTTCTCTTTGCCGTTTCGGACCTGCATTATGACCACGTTGGGGGGTGGGCTTAGAAAATCATTATACCGTACTTGGTTTTCAGTGATCTATTTGACAGCGCAATATTGATTAAATTAATATTCCTTTAATCAGTTTACATTTGGTGCTGTATTGCTGCTTGGTAAAGACTGGTTAAGCTGAGCAGTAAAGTATAGTTGCAGTTTGCCTTAATATTTTATGAAAATTATACTTCTGTTTATCTACTTTTTATATACATAGTTATTAAGTATGTATGTGTATAAATTCAGTCATCACAGCTCTGGGAGGTACTGCTGCCGGTGAGCCCTGCCACTTCCCCTTCTTATTCTTGGAAAAGGAATATACAGACTGTACTTCAGATGGACGGAAGGATGGCAGACTCTGGTGTGCAACCACCTACGACTACCAGAGCGACCGCAAGTGGGGGTTCTGTGAAAGTGAGTCCCTCATGCATTACATTTTTGTATTGATGTATAATTTATTTTAATCCCTAATTATCCATTTATTGGATGTAGTCATGCTTGCTAAATGGGTACTTTGCGGGCATATATATTGTGGTACAGTTTATAACAGACAATGTCCAATATGCTTATCTAATTTCTCGGCTGTAAATTTGCATCAAAACACTCTTTTTAAAGCCTTTTGTTTCCCACCTACGTTATTGAAAATGCCTATAATAATTTCAAGTTCCATTTACCTCACTGTAAGTTCTCTTCATGGTGTGAACGAGGACAAGATTGTATGTTGAAATTAAGTGGGAATCAAACTGACTCGCATGTTCTTAATAAACCATTCTAATGTTCCAAGCAATTATGAAAAAAATGGTCCATCTGGAGAAGTGGACTCGCTAGTCTTACCATAGAAGTTATTCCAAATGCAGAGCTCTGTTAAAAAAACATTTTGACCTAGGGCTAGGATATGACTAACACACAAACTCTGAAATCTTCATAACGCCACTATATGTTGTTCATTTATCTCATACTATACGTAATCCTATGGACCGCAGCACACAAGGCAGAATTATGTCTAATTGTGCTTATCTGTAAGGCATTCTTGGCAAATATACTGGAGTGGATTGCCACTTCCTTCTCCAGCGGACCACAATTTGTCTGACCTCTCTGCTATTACCTGCCCATCTTGGGTGACTCAACATGGTATTGCTCACAACTTTACACAAGCCCCTTCATCGCAACAAGGCAGCAATCCAGAAGGGGCACTATGTTTTACCTTCTGTTCAAACCAAATGCAGTTGAAAACTAAACCAACTTTTATTTTATAATAAAGGGGGACATTCTATAGTGGAAAAACAAGTCACAGCTCTTTTTAAACGGTTAACCTGAATCCAGTTTCATAAAACAAAGGTGTGTGTGTGTGTGTGTGTGTAACATGTTTCCACTGCTTGTCTTCATATGATGGCCATATTGGTTTCTTTCCCTTATCCCATCCTTCAGAGTGGGCAGGCAGCAGGCTGTGAATTTCCATTTTTAATCTTCCTGTGCACACATCACGCCAGATGCTTTGTTTTGGTTTATGTGGCTCTGGATTCTGCACCATAAACAGCAGTGTGGAGCTTCTTGCCCATTTCACACATTGACATGATCTGAGCAATGGGAGGAGAGCGAGAGATGCTTACATGATTGTCTTCTATAGGCAAGCAGAGGGGGATTTGAGAAAATAGTAATAATTGTAATTTTATTTTATTGGGCTAATAAGGATTTTATTTTGCTTGTTGCAACTTCTACTTTGTTTACAAATACAGTGTTGTGAAACAATTTTGTTCTTGCTGTGCATTTGGATTGCTGCCCAGTCTTTCATATACCCAGCAAGAATGTTCATTATATTGTATATTTATAAATTGTAGTTCTCTGCTCTCTTCAGCCGAAGAACAGGCCGCTCAGAGGCAGCAGATAGAGGAGGCGGAGGATCTGTATCAGCTGGGAATGAAAATTTTAAATGAGAGCAGCAAAAGAGCCCAGAAGAAAGAGTATGTTCATATATATAATCTTTATTTCTGCAGTACAAATTGTTACCCCCTTGTATGTGCAGCTTATCCCAATTACGCATTTTCTTCTATAAATATAGGGCTTACCAATATTTTGTGAAGGCGTCCGATATGAACCATGTAAAGGCCATGGAGAAAGTGGCCTATGCGTTACTGTTTGGAGACCCTTTGAAGCAGAATATCCACTCAGCCAAGGAGCTTCTAGAGAAGCTGACTGAGCAAGGCTCACCAAGAGGTCAAATGGTAGGAGAATTATATTCTATATATCCAAGTACACCATTAACTTAATATTAATTCTGGTTATAAAATGTACACTGTACACTTGGTGATTTACATATAACATAACATAAAAGTTATAATGAAAATATTCACCACAAAGTTATAGGAGAGAGAAGGATTCTGAAGTTAAATTACTACAGTTTATGCTCATCTTTGGTTGATAGAAACCTAGATCTCATGGCAGAACCAATAGTCTGTCCATTTTTTTATCTAGGTATAAGCTTCAGGACTGGGCACTTGGTGGTAAAACGAGCCCTGGTAACTTTAAAAGTGTAAGCTGTATTTACCTTTCTAAAAGTCTTATTGGAATTATACAGAGTTCTGAATTATTACTATTTGTTTTTATTTTTAATTCCCTTTGCTTGCTTCCGAGAGGAGCAAACACACATTGGAGTTTTAATGTTACAAACTTCCCCTGATATACCTTCCTCTGCCCCTGTTTGGGTAAGCACGGGGTGGTAGAGGATTTTCCCTGTTTATCAGTCTTCTTCCCTGTAGTGGCCTCTATAGGCTAATCTGTAGGAAACTTTAGGACAACCTGGAGACCTATTTGAGGGTAGAGAAAAGCAGCTCTACAGATAAAATGTTTTTAGAAAATACTATACATTGAAATACTGATTTTCATTGCGAATCCGATACTAAATAAACACATGCAATACTACTTCATGACAACTACAGTGACCCCTCAACTATACTTTTTAGTTGGATATAAGCAAAACTGGATTTGCTTTATATAATTTTTAATATCTAAACATTTCTTTTCTGTTAAAACTTTCAGGGCCTTGGCTTTCTGTATGCGTCAGGTCTGGGTGTGAACTCAAGCCAAGCAAAGGTAACCCTAAGAGCATTTACAGGTTTGTCTGTGTATCTGTGACATTTAAATCTGTGGTTTATGATCTTAATATCTCTTTTCCAGGCCCTTGTTTATTACACTTTTGGAGCCCTAGGAGGAAATTTAATAGCGCACATGATCTTGGTAAGTAAGATATGAAATTCTGCACTTTTATACCACTTTATATTTGGCTTAATTTCAGCAAAGCTTGGAAAATAAATAGTCGTACAAAAATATCAAATAAAATAATAGGCATAGAATCCACTGAAGCACTACCTTAAACGCAGCAATACCCCCTTTAGCACTGTGGATAGATTCTGGGCAATAGGAGTGTTAAGCGAAACAGGTCATTTTGATATAGGGGAACTCATGGAAAAAAGGAAAACTTTTTTTTTTTTTTTTTTTTTTTTTTTATTACTTTATTTTTTCTCGTTTTTCTTTAACAAACATCAACAACATAACAAAACAATCATACATTCCAGAGGTATCAGTAATTCAACAGTTTAGCAATTGCATATATATAAATACACGGTTAAAGTCTCCTCCCTCCCATCTCTTCGAATACCAATTTTTATGTACTATATTGTACTCCTGATGGGAAGGCGGTTCCCTAATAGCTAGTTCACTTAGCCTGATACCTCCACCAAGCATACAAAGGAACCGGCACTACTCTCAATATAGTTAATATAAATAATAGTTTAGCACAGAAATCATGTGCTTCTGGGGAGACTCGGGTGAAGAAGGAAAATAGAAAACAGTAAAACAAAATCTCTTTCCTCTTCCCTTCCCCTCCCCCCTCCCTCCCTCCCCCTCCCCTCCCTCCCCCCACTCCAATAGGAGCAGAGAAGAGAAGAGAAAAGGGAGGGAGAAAGAGAGACAGAGAAAAGCAAAGGGAAAGAGAAAATCTGATTTAACAGCAAAAGCATATAACACCAATGGTAACCAATTATCAAACATAATTTCTCATATATTAACCTTTCTATTGCAATAACTATCCCAAACAGACCATCTGTCTAGTCCTTTTCTTCCAGTTTGCTTGACTAAGCTCTCTCCTTGGACTTCAAACTTTCTATTTCTTATAACACAATTTATAATTTCTTGAAGAGATGGGGAGGACTCTGATTTCCAATATTTCACAATATACATTTTAATAACCAAAAGAATATGAGAGACCAGGAGGTAGACTTTTGGAAAAGTCTCCCTTATGTTTATATGTAATAGGAGCAGCTCTGGAACAAAATGAACCTCTACCTCACATAAATCCTCAATCAGATATGTACAAGCTCTCCAAAAAGGCTTTATTTTTGTACAGTTCCACCAAGCATGGAGTGAATCACTGTTTATACCACAGCCCTTCCAACATGTATTCCCTTTGTTCTGTGCAAATTTATTAATCGCATCTGGTGTCCAATACCATCTATTGATCAACTTGAAATATAATTCAATATAATTACTAGAGCAGGAAGAGATTTTTACGATTTTTAGAGCCTCCTCCCATTTATCTCCGTCCATTAATATATGTAGATCTTTCTGCCACTCTAACATACCTTTCGTTGGATTTACTTTATCCTGTGGCGTTAGAATCTTATGACATCTTGAAATTCTATGCGGTAACGCCTTCTGATATAGCATACTTTCAAAGTCAGTAATCGAATAGCTAATCTTTTTACCATATCCCTTTGCTTTCACCAAGGATTGTAAGGATCTAAATGCCAACCATTGGTTGTTCTTAAGTTTATATTTTTGTTTCAAGTTAGACCAGGATAGTTGGACACCAGAAGCGTAGAGATCATCTATAAGGGATATTCCCTGCAATTTCCATCCAGCTATTAAGTCAACATTGAACGGTGATAAAAGACACTCTATAGGGGCACCTAACGAAGGATATCTCGAAAGGTTCAATTTATCTCTATTTGTCACCCAGAATTTTAACAATGTTCTTACTCCACTGGGTAGCCGTTCACTCTTGACATCATTTAACCCATCAATCCACAGCAATGTATTAGGAGTGTCTATTTTTAATATATCGTATTCTAAGGACTTCCAACCTGGATTAATGGCAGGAGTACTCCATATCATAATTTGAGAGAGGGCAATAGCATTATATAAATCTCTTATGGAGGGTGATGCCAATCCACCCTTAAACATGGGTCTTTTGGTAATTGAAAGAGGGATTCTAGATCTTTTACCACCCAAAATAAATGCATCTATACCTCTTTGCAGTTTAACAATCCAATATTTTGGTGGAACTTCCGGAATTGTTCTAAGGATATAAGTGATTTTAGGGATCAATATCATCTTACTAATTGCGATTCTAGCTGACCATGCAAATTTTACATCTTTCCACTCTAAGAGGATTTTCTGAATCTGTTTCCATATCTTTTCTAGATTAGATTTCAAAATCTTATTAACCTTGAATGATAGGTCTATACCCAGATGACTTATTTTATTAGAGTTCCATTTAAAATTAAATGAGCTTTTTAAACTTGTAATTTCTTCAAAGGAGAGATCCCTCCATATAATATCTGATTTCTCATGGTTGACCTTATAATAAGAGAGTCTTCCAAATTCTTTAAAGATAATATCAAGAGCTCCCAAAGATTGGATAGGGTTCTTCAAAATAACTATCAGATCATCTGCATATATAGCAATTTTATACTCTTTAAGACCGACTTTTACTCCCTCAATATCCTTTGCTTAAAACTTGATATGAACTTTGAATAAACTGCAAACATAACAAGAGAAAAAATAACTTTATTTTATTTATTTTTTTAAAGAAAACCGCACACTATAAAACACAGTTTAAATGGTAGATGTGGAAGCTTCAGGCTCATCCTACAACCTGGCTTTTTTTGTGACAAAACGGTCCCGGGACATTTGTCTCTGCTTTCTGCTTACATCCAGCAGATTCTGGTAGCAAGAAATTGCTGCAGTAATGCTGCGTCTCACGTTTCTGGATGTATCGCAAAATCTTGCTGAGGAACTTGGTTGAAAGTCCTTTATGTTCCTCCATGTCGGTCACTGCTGTCCTCGACTTCCTCAATGCCCTGTTCCACCATTTGTTGGAGGTCCTCGTTGGTCAGGCTCTCTCCTGAAGACTGTACCAAGTCCTCTATTTCCTGGGAGTCTGCATCTCCCAGTCCGGACGTATTCAAAAGTTCCACTATCTCTGCTTTGGTGGGTTGTTCTGTTTGCTCCTCTCCACCCAGCTCTGGTCATATCTTCCTCCACACAGCTTTTAGACATTGCTGTGTCACCTCCTTCCAGGACAAATCCAATGTTAGCGACGGCCTGCATGATGGTGTACTTCCAGAAATCCATCATGGATTGGTTGTCCTTGCTGTCCGTCTGGTTAATGAGCTGGCGGAATGTGCAGCAAAAATAGTAGGCCTTGAAAGTCGCAATGACCACCTCTGGACTGGATGAGCGAAGTAGTGTTGGGTGGCGGGAACATTACTTCCAGTGGGATGCAGCAATGGAGCTCAGCCAAGTCATTTGTGCCTGCAATAGTGCTCACCGATGGGCAGAAATGCTTGCTGAATCAGTTCTTAAAGATGTCTATGGTGATCCAGGCCTTTTTGTTGTATTGCTAAATAACTGGCAAACTGGATTTTAGTGTGCTCCTCAAGGCGCTAGGTGTTTTTGAGTGGTAGACCAGCAATGGCTTGATTTTGAAGTCACCTCTGGCATTCTGACCCTGAAAAAGGATTAGTTGGTCTTTGGCCTCTTTGAAGCCCGGTGCTCTCTTCTGCTCCTATAATGTGAATGTGCGGCTTGGCGTTCTCTTCCAGAACAATCCAGCTCCATCCACGTTGAACACAAGTTCTGGAGGGTAATTGCATCTTTACACAATCTCTCAAAGTGGCTGGAAAGGCTGCAGCTATTTCATTGTGAGTGCCCGCTGCATCTCCTCTAATCTTTAGGTTGTAGAGGTTGTTTCTCTTTTTGAAATGGTGGAACTAACCTCTCCTTGCTGAGAAGCTTTCCGTCACATCTGGTGTTTGGCTCTGAGAGGCGTGTTACGATCCAGTTAGACAACCGCTTCTTCAGCTCCACAAGGGTGTAGAATCTGGAGCAGATGAAGATGTAGTGCTGAAGACTTGATTTTTTCTTTGTTCATCACTATGGTTCAGATTGTGGAGGTTGGCAACTTCAGACCCTCTCTAGTGTCCACTTGGAGCTCCCCTTTCTCTGGCACTTCCTTTTGACATCTAGAGGAATGCTCTGGGGCTTCAACTTGCCCTTGTCTTCCCTACACTAACTCATGTTCTGTAAAACAGTACAAAAAAAATGTATGTAGATTTTATTAGAGAATTAACAATCAACCATTAACAACCACATTATGAGAAACAAGGGAACAATGAAAATATTCTTTACCTTGTCTCTGGATGTCTCTCCAGCTTCCTAGTTTTCTCTCTCTGTCTTCTCCTGCCTCTGTTAACGCTGTGACGCTGTTCAGTCCTTTCCCTTTTGAAAGTCGCCAAAAATTCACCAGCTGTGCCGCCCAACAACCGCTATATGGCACTGCCGCTGTCATTTGTGGCGAATTTAAAATGTGATCGATCCCGCTCTTCCGAGCGTGAAGTGGGATCCCGCAAGGGGAAAATGGCATTATCGAGAAGCCGAGCATTCGGCACTATAGTGTGGTTTAGAGCAAAGTGGGGAATTGCAGAGGAAAAACGTGCTTTATCGAATCTGCTCTAAAAGGGGTAGTGTTACGCGGGGTATACCTGTTTCCTCACTAACCACTAACTGTTTCCTCGCTAAACCTGGGTGTAGCAAAACAAACAGTCCGGCAGTTTGATAAAAATCACTGGCCTGTATAGTCTTCAGATTTCCAAGTCTGCTTTCTCCTTCTTCAGGTCAGACAAACTGCAAACAATTGGTTTATAAGCAGCCACTCCCATACTCCAGGAGCAGTCTTAAATCACGGCTGCCCAGATGCATCTAATTACCTGAGCAGGAAAGTTAACACCCAGCAGTCTTACTGAGGGAAGAGAACGTTGCCAAATCTATGGCTAGTTTGCATAACTGTATATTTCTTTTCTTTTGCATTTAATTTAGACACACATTTCAATTTACCATTTTGCAGAATTATACATTACGTTTTTTACTCTGTAATTAGACTGTTAATGATTTTGTTTTTATTCTAGGGTTATCGATACTGGGGAGGAATTGGAGTTCTACAAAGCTGTGAATCTGCCCTTACTCATTATCGCCTTGTAGCCAACCATGGTAATTTAATTAGTAAATTATATAATATTCAGCCTGCATAATAAAGCCGGGAATTGTTATAGTGACTAAGCAAAGGTCCCAGGCATAAAAGCAATAAAAAAATCCAGTATTGGAGTCGGAGATTTAAAAATTGGGCTAATTGTTTAAAAGATATTACCACCAAGTTGTCTTGTTTACTCACATTGGAGGGATAATACTATTTCTACCCTGTGAGTGTGTGTCCTTTTTAGCGAAAACCATCCAGTTAATATTCACTATCCCTTATTCACCATAACTGACCGAGCATCATGTCACTCAATTTCCAGCTTATATACAAATGTCATGGGGAAGGTTATGCCAAGAGAAAAGTAATCACTCTAGTAAACTTGCAATTACTTCCTGGCTATCCATAAGTATAGGTAGTGCTAATTAAAGTACCTCAATGATTCCTCAACCGTTCAGATTCCCAGTGTCCATCTGTATGCATCCACATTAGCAAGGAGACTCGCCTTGGTGAGGGTATAAAAAGGTGTACAAATATCAGGGAAAAGAGGGGTTACTGAACTTAGGCCCTAGGGTAAGCCGACATTCATTAAATTGGGTGAGGACAGGGAAGGGTAAACCCTTGTTGTTACAAGATATGTTCAAATTAGGTGGCAAACACCCTGAGAATTAGCATTCCTGGTTGCATAGTATATTAGTTTGTATTTTAATCATAACTTACTTGAAAAAGACTCACTAGGAGAGAGGGAGGACTATCTCCTAATTTATCTCTCACAGTAGAGGTGATAACCCAGAACCCTAGTTGGTTAATTAAGTCAGAGATTTCTAATCTAATTCTAAGCCATACTATTTGGGCATGCTGTAGTGTCTTATCCTTCTTCTAATATAAGAGAGAAATGGAAAATAAATTTGTTAAGAGGCGGTCTTCATGTAATTTATGCATAAAACAGATAACTGAGCTTGATTGTTGAATATCATTACTGCTTAAAGTATTCACAACCAAATGCAATTACCTTTTGTCTGACTGTCTCAAATTACTTGCTGCAATAACTGGGACCTTTTGATGGGTCACTTTTAAGTGTCAAGGGAAATGGGCAGACTAGATGGATTTGTAAATTCTTATCTGCTATCAACTATATTGGCAAGGAAGTTCTTTGGGTAGAATGTTAAGTTGGGTAGAGTGTTAGGGCAAGCTAAAAGAGCAGTACAGACAAGTCAAGTAGTTTACATGATAATGCAGAGTTGCAATTTTGTATTAAGATTCATGGAATATTGGTGTCAGCAATGCAAATGGTTTTGAGATCCCTTCTCTTGTGTGCCTGCTAATTAAGGTGGTTTGATGCATAAACAGGGTGAAGCAGCAAGGTTCTGAGGTGTGTGTGTGTATGTATATATATATATTTATATTTTTCTCTGTGCTTCTATAGTTGCCAGTGACATCTCGCTGACTGGAGGTACTGTGGTACAAAGGATCCGGTTGGCAGATGAGGTAGAGAACCCAGGCATGGCCAGTGGCATGTTGGAGGAAGATTTGATCCAGTACTACCAGTTCCTGGCTGAGAAAGGAGACGTTCAAGCTCAGGTTGGCAGCAAGCTATCTCTGAAAGAGTATAAACATCCTTGGGGCACAAGTTAACCGTTTGTACCCTTTCCTCCACCCATACAATGCTAAAACCTCTAGCAATGCTTTGTAGATTTTTACAGTGTTTGGGTACTTGCTGTACAGAGGCTACATGTGGTCCTGTGCTTTAAACCCCTTGTAATAACTTGGTGAAACTTTATATTGATTGATTAAAATAGTATGTATTACAATAAAAAAAAAAACAATGGAAAAAAGAAATATATTGGTTTAAGAAAATACATTGACATTTTACGTAATACAGATGATAGGGAAGGTGTGTAATCCACTAACTTGACTAGTGAATTAACAGAAACTTGAGGATAATAGTGAAAAAGGACTTGGGAAAGCTCTGTTATCTGTTATCTGTGCCTTTTCTGTGACACAGAAAAGGCCACTGACGAAATGAAAACTACATGTAGAATTTTAATAACAAACTGCAATTTATGTTTAAGTGGAGTCGCTTTAAGATTTGTAGAGAAGTTATTTTATCTCTAAATTAATTGGATGACTTTATCAAAAGCAGTTAAGATTAGCAGTTGGGTAATTTTATAAGAACATTCATAGTCCATAAAATTGTAACCGTAGAGACATTTAAGAATGACGCATCTAAGTGTTAAATGTCTGACACTGTTATTTTGTTTTCAACTAGTCACTTTTATTTTCATCACCTTACTGTTAACTGCTGTTAAAGCCATTACCTCAGATAAAGTTAATGTTATAATGATTTTTTAAATTGTATTTCTTTCTTTATATATATATATATATATATATATATATATACAGTGTGTGTGTATATGTGTGTATATGTATATATATATATATATATATATATATATATATATATATATATATATATATATATATATATATATATATATATATATATATATATATAAAAATATACGGTAAATAATTGTGTGTTTTTTTTTTTTATTTCTACTATAACCGTGGCATTTTTTGTCTCTTTAGTGTAAGTTTTGAATTATTCCAGGAGAAAGACAATACAGGAATAGCTGAGAGATAAATGAATTGTGATTGTTCTCAGCATTGTAATGTTACTGTTTTAATTTCCCTTGTACTGTTCAGGTTGGTTTGGGACAGCTTCACTTACATGGAGGGCGAGGAGTTGAGCAAAATCACCAGGTATGCAAATAACCAAACCTTGATGGGAAGGCGTACATTTTCTTTAATGCCTTGCTCTGTATCTGATGCAGAAATGTGAAGCTGTTGTAACATTTTATGCATAGACCCATTGTACAAGTACAGCTTGCTGTATTTGTCATGGAAAACATAAGTTTCTTCTTGCTGTTGAGTTTCCTCTAATTGCTAGAACAACTACTTTTCGCAGCAGGAATACTGGTATTTCCCAAGGGTTTTTTCTATATCCCTGAACATAATCAGACTTAAAAATGTTGTTTATTTTCTCAGAGAGCGTTTGAATACTTCAATCAAGCAGCGAACGCTGGTAACTCTCATGCAATGGCTTTCCTAGGAAAGGTAAAGAGTTAATTGCATCTTTGCCGCCATGGTCTGGTCTATCTTGCTTATTTTCTGCAATATAATGTATGAGTAAAATGTCACTTTGTGGTGCTATAGAATAAGAGTTTTTTTTTGTATGGACAAATGCTAACCTCATCATGTGTCCTTATGAGAATATGGCGCTGTCCTATAAATAACTTTTTAATGGTTGTAATTTGCTCATAAATGTATTTTTCATTGCCCCAAATAGCATCAATTTAATTTACATGCCATCTGGAAGGCAGAACATTGATAAACTGACAGGACATAGTGCCATAGCAGCAGAAATGTAATATACATTTTTATTAATCTGCACAAGTTTTGGAAAATAAATTAGAACATCTACTTTATGTTATTCTCTTAAATGACTTCTGCAGTTTTGGAAATCACATGTTTGAAGTATGTAACAAACTAACATTTTATTTATATATATATATATATATATATATATATATATATATATATATATATATATTTATATATATAAAATATTATTATTTCAGACAAAACCATTAACTTTTGCTAACTTGTCTTGGGTAGGAATGGTTTGTTAATGATTCTCAACAGCACTTTGTTAATCTGTAGTCTGAAAGGAAGAAGGGTGTTTTTTTTTTTACTTTTGCCCAGGAAAGTGATGATGGAATGGAAGGATTTGGATTGGAGCCTGAATTTAACCTTGACTGCTTATATGCACGTGTAACAGAAGAACGTAGATGCCAAATATTAAACTGCAAACACTTGCTTCTCTCACACTTACAACAGTTTCATGGATCCTGAACTGACCAGCAGAAGTGTCAAAATGTTGTTTTTATTTTTTTTTAAATAGCTTCATGGCATTTCTCTCACCTAATTGTGCTCCACAAACTAACAGACTACATTTTTTCTGACTTTTTTTCCCTATATCATGCAGTGGTTCTTAAACGTGCTACCATTTTACTTTCTTGATAGAATTGCACCTCAAGTTCCTCTGTGTGCTTTGGGGATATTTTCAGTGTGCACTGTAGATGTGTAAAGGTGTTACTTTCTAAATAAACCAGTTGTACAGTAGCCATTATCCACCCACCTTCTTTTTATTTTGTTTTTAGATGTACTCCGAGGGTAGTGACACAGTGACTCAGAGCAACGAAACTGCCCTTCAATATTTCAAGAAAGCTGCTGACATGGTGAGTGCTGTCTCCAGATTTAAAGGATGTTGTCGATCGCATTTGTAGGAAAACAAAGCTTTAAACTTATTATAGTTTTAACATGGTTTGTTTCCTTTCAAAAAAATTATGACACTGTACATTTCTAAAAACATATACGGTAATTGTAATTTTAATAAAAAAAATGTGGACGTGTATAAACGTTATTTAAGGTCATTAGATAATTCTCCAATTAAGGGTGATGTACAGGAAGGGCATACCCAGATGCATAGTTAACTATTAAAGTGTCACTGTCTTGTTAATTGGTTAAAGTTAGTAACATAATGTACGCTTAAAATACTTCATGCTTATTTAATAGCAGCCGATTGTAATTTATACTTGTTTGTGTACTTTCATTGCTGCAATAACTGGGAACTTTGCTGGGTCCTTTTTATGAAATCGTGGAATATGCTACAGCAACATGTAATGAGCTCCTGTCACTGAAAGCAGGATATGATTTTATATTACTCCAGGCAATACATATTGTGTTTGTCGTAGGCCTTGCACATTGTATATACAGCTCATGGTATTAAAAAAACAACAACCATATAATATAAGCTTGTCTCATCTCTAATCTTAATTTACTGTTTCCTACCCTTTAGGGTAACCCTGTGGGTCAGAGTGGTCTGGGTATGGCTTACCTGTATGGAAGAGGGGTTCCAGTTGTAAGTATATTTCATACTATCTACTTTTACAAAGCTAGATGGATATATATTTATTTTAGCATAAGCAACAGATGATGCTTAAGTTTTATGGTCAGTTTACATTTGTATTAATAGAACACGCTTTGTCTGTGTCTTGTGGTGTCTATCAGCAATTCATTTTTGTATTTGATGGTAGAATTGTGAAAGGTACCCTGACCTTTGTTGTTTATGGTTTAAGAACTAGAGATAATGAGCAGCCCCTTTTTATAAAATTAAAACAATAAAGAGACATTGATGTTATTCACTACTATATTCTATTTTGTATTATTGTCTACAAGATGCCAACACTAAAAACATGTTGCCGCATTTCCCCCTTAATATCTTTTACTAATTATGGGGAACCAGATCATGCAGTATATGACCTATGATTGGTTGAAAATTCAATATGGGACACTCACTGTAAGGTAGAAGTCAGTATGTATTGAGAGCTTCATAGTAAGGTTTTATTTTTATTAAAAAAAATAAAAATTAAAGTTTTATTTGTAAAAAATGTTTGTGTGTTTATATAGATATATAGATTTTTTTCCTCCTACTGATGATGATGAAGTGTGGTTATGAAATACTTTATCTGTAAGGAAATTGGTAAAGTATTACAGAGCTCTGCACAACACTCCGATACAATTACATTTCCCATTTTCTATCCCACTTGCAGATCATTGATTTCTAACCTATAATAAAAAATTGTTTCCTACTCCAGCTTTTCATAAGCATGCTTTATCCACTAGCATTTGTGGTGTGCATACACTTTTTTTTTTACTTTGAGTTAGTTATTAAGAACACAGTATATACGGTTAGAGCTCTCAACTTTGATAACAGTATTGTGTATTAAAGAACCACTTAAAAACTCTTCATTTGCTTGTCTTATATTTGTCCACGGTTCCTCTTATTTCTATTTGGTTTCTAGTACAACAGTTAATAATTTAATGCTGTCATTTAATTATTTTAAATAGTGTAAAAACATTTTGCTAATTATCAAGTCAAGATTATGATAAATATTACACGTTAATGGTCCTTTAAATTTCTTTGCTTCAGAACTATGACCTGGCATTGAAGTATTTCCAGAAGGCAGCAGACCAAGGCTGGGTTGATGGGCAGTTGCAGCTGGGCTCCATGTATTATAGTAAGTGATCTATAGGAATACTGCTGGGGTTACCACTGGGCTTCTGTGCTTCCTATGTTAAAGGACCACTGCACAATGGAAAAAAATGTGTTTGAAACTTTGAGTATAGCTAAGAGCATAATTAAGCAGAAATAATGTATTCTAGCTAGTTGGCAATATGAAAACAATGATGCCTCTGCTGGCTTCTGGTGTAATTAGTGATACATTGATGGAAGTTGTGAGAGGGGCTTTTATATTCCTGAAGAAAGATGGTTGCTTTTAATGATGTAAGGAGTCTGCTTCTTTGCCAGTGATCAGTCTCATCAAATTATTTTCACAAAGGATCTCTCTTCTCTCCTTCCCTGATCCTCACTCCACTGAAAAACACACGCTTACGATTCAACTCTGAGGAGATGCTGTAACAAACACAACATGGATTCTTCTACTCATAAACAAAGTCTTTAAAAATTCTGATTTTTCCCCCAAAAATATTTTATGACCATGACATATCCAAGTGCTAATATTGTTGGTTTGTTACATCCTTTTACAAACAAAGTGTTTTTTTCCTGAAACGGGTCCATTTAATGTATCAGTGTGATGCTTTGCTACTCCCCAGTGTCCTGTAGCTTGCAGTAAGACAAATAACTTGGTATTTTGGTAAACAGTGTCATTTGCAGTTTTTTTGATGACATCTCATTTTTTAATATTTCTAAAAGCCTATGTTTAAGACTGTCAAATATTCACAGTGAATACATATATATATATATATATATATATATATATATATATATATATATATATATATATATATATATATACCTAAAACCAACACAGTTGTTCAGTATAACAATATGTACTGTACGTTTTTCTAATAGTCGGCCACTTGCATTTAGAGAAAAAATGGTTTCTCACAAACCGTGCTGCTGTTGGTGCTGAACCTGCTTCTTCCTTGTTATGTCTGGCAGTCTCAGTCCTGTGTGCATTCCATGCAGTCAGAAGGTCCTTACAGGACTCCAGTTGAGAAAATGCCACAAAGTGCATTTCAACTTTTCTTGGCTTTATCAGGAGTTCTGACTCAAATATTTTAATAACTAATTGCAATTATATTTAGTTATGTGTGTTTTATTTTTAATTTCTGCAATAACTTAGACTTTCGCTGTTGCCCTTAAAGCTCTCCTCGGCTAATATTTATTTACCTTGCACATGAAGACTTAAATAATAAAGTGTCTTTGGAGAAAAGCCAGCTAGTAAACCTTACCAGAGTGGTTGGGTGATTTCCAGCTTGGCCTGTTTTCCACTGACAAATGCGCAACTAATAATCTTTGTAAATGTGTTGGACCTTTTCAAGACCTAAAAGACCCCATTCACGTCTCCATTTTAGGTTTGAGATCTCAAACTATTTTAAAACAAGAATTGGGGAAAACATCGATGATTTCCAACAGTCATTCCATAAGCATAGCCATATGTGTGATATAGCCACCTAACAGCATGGAGTTCTATGTAATAGCAACATATTTTGGAGTTAAGCAAATAAGAATATAAAACCTAAAATAAAATATTTTATTTTATAAAATAAAAATCTAAAGAAACTTGTGTAATATTTAAAAATGGAAACATATTTTGTTGCATTATATTTCATTTAATATATTTCATCATTTATATTATTTTGGGCAAAAGTGTGATAGAAGCCAACACTGTACAGAATACAGTAAATACCATATTTTTCGGTGTATTAGACAATTTTGAAGTTTAAAATAGGGGGCCGTCTTATACACGGAATACACAAAAAAAAAAAGAGCCAGCAGCAAAACTGCAAACACAGTTAACGACTCACCACACACTGACAGAGCCCCCGCCCCTGTCTGAGCCAGGACCCCTATCCAGAGCCAGGAGGGACCTTGTGTCTGGAGCCCCCAGCAGCCCCCATCCAGAGCCTTGTATGTTATGAAAGGTTACCAGTACGTTCCCCTCATGGAGTGGAGCCTGCAAAGCACCACAGCACCATTGAGCTGCCACTTGCCGTTTCGCAGCTTCAGTGGCTTGCAATTACAGTTTTTTGAGCACTAGTCCATAAAAAGTTTTAGAAAAAAAAAGGTTTGTCATATTCTGCACAATTCAAGATAAGACATCAATTAGGCAAAAATACATGGAAATACTGCTTCAGGGAGAAAGTTTGGACCACCTCCCACTGAGTGCATGATTAGACAGTGGAGAAAATAGGAAGAACTACTCAAAATGCTAAAACAGAAAAGGGCCTTAAGAGGGAAAACCAGCAAAATGGCCTAACGTGGAGCAGAGGCTTAAGACTTGAATTATGGAGCAACGTCAAAGTAGGATAAGTTTGTCAACCAAGATGATACAATATGAGGCAAAAAGGTTTGCAAAGGAAATGAACATTGCGGACTTCACAGGAAAGGCAAAATGGTGCTTCAACTTAATGAGGAGAGAAGGCTTGGCTATGAGAACATGAACCAAGTTAGCACAGAAAATACCACCAGCTTATGTTCAAGCGTTTTACTCCTATGTCCTAAAACTCCGGAAAACATAAGGTTTTGAACCACGTCTGACTGCAAGCATGGGTGAGGTGCCTCTCAATTTTGATGTGCCTTTCAATAGAACTGTTGATATGAAAGGGGTCAAACAAGTGGTACCATCTGCACAACATGAAATGACAGCAGTATAGTGGGTCTTTTCATGATCAAACTGCATCCTATGCTCATTTTTAAGATGAAAATGTGTCCTAAAGGGTCCATACCACCTGGAGTTCTTGTTCATGAGAAGGGCTGGATGAATGAAGATTTGATGGCTATTTGGTTTACAAAGATTTGGTCCAGGAGACCTGGAGGGCTTTTGAAGAAGCCATCTCCGCTCGTGTATGATCAGTTCCGTGCACATTTAACAGAAAAGGCAAAAAGGGTTGCAAAGGATTTGCAAACCCACCTAGCCGTTATTCCTGGTGGACTTACAGGTCAGCTACAACCACTAGTTGTTTCAATCAACAAGCCATTTAAAGCACTGATGAAAGAATAATGGAATAAATGGATGAAAAAGGCAGATAATAATGTGACACCAACGGGAAGAGTGGAAAAAAACAACCATTACTGAGGTCTGCAAATGGGTCATAAACTCATGGAGTGGAGTCAAGGAGGAGGTGATAGTGAAATCCTTCAAGAAATGTGGAATCGGCAATGCCATGGATGGAACTGAGGATGATCTCGTATATAAAGACAGTGAATCAGAAGACGGAAGTGATGCAGTAGCGATCTGGAACTAAGAGTGATGCCTATTTTTTTTTTTTTATGGTTACCTACCTGTATTCACTCTTCTGTTTGTGCACATGTTTGCTGCAGTTACAGCACGTTATAATAATGGTAAAGTTGTTCTGGATTTTGAATATTTAATAAAATATCAAAGTTGTTCTGTGTGGTGTTTTTAAAATATTAATTTCTTAATATTTACCGTATTTTTCAGTGTATAAGACGACCCCTATTTTTTGAGCCCAAAATTAATAAATAAATATTCTTAAATATAATATTTTTTCTCTCTCCCTGATAAGGTACCTGCTACTGCAACTTTTCTCCAGATCCCTAACATCAATTTGTAATTAGAGGCTAGATGAACTTTACAGTTAAACTCATGTCCTGTGTCTTTTTCTGCAGATGGTGTAGGAGTGAAGAGAGATTATAAACAGGCCTTGAAATATTTTAACCTAGCGTCACAAGGAGGACACATCCTGGCTTTCTTTAATCTGGCACAGATGCATGCCACAGGCACTGGAGTGATGAGATCCTGTCACACAGCAGTGGAGGTAAGTGTTTTATTTTGCCAGCTGAGGGCACGGAGAGCTGCTGTACTTCTGAGCATGCTGGGAGTATCTGAATACATCAAGGAGAGGCACCAAATCTGGGCCAGAGCAGCAGCTTTTAAACCTTTATCCTAATTAGTACTTCAAGCCCTTTCATCTTTGCTGTACTATTTGCTGGTGCTTTGATCTCCACCTATATCTTTTAAGCAAGAGGCAATCACAGCATGAAACTTGTGCTTTAAAGTGAAAAGTGGAAAAGTAAAAGTTTTTTGTCATTTCATTTTAGATAAAAGTATTCCAGCATTTCATTTTGAATAGTGCCACTTGACCATATTTGCTCATCTGTTTTTGCACAAATTTCACCAGTATGTTGCAGAGTATTTAAATGGTTAAAAGCTAGGGGGGGGGGGGGGCATTTAACTGGCATATTTATTGCCCCTGACAGAAGTATACCAGAATCAGGATTGTGCATATTATTAAAAATAAAAAATATTTTTTAAAACCTTGTATTTTCTCTGTAACTCCATTTGCAGCTCTGATCAAGCAATGCATGTCCTCCTTTGCCGCGGAATCACTCTAAAATAATTTTATACATGAGCAATTTCTGGGCTCATGGAGGAACAATGTACACTGGAGTTACTCCGCAGCATAATAAATGTGTTTTTGTTTTACTTTTCTTTAAAAAAACAACAACTTTTAATCAGTTGTCCTTTTAAACGACTACTGTACAAGAAAAGCTGCACATGGCTTACACAGTTATTATAAATATTAGAAACTGTATTGGCCATAAACATAAAATATTTTGGAGAAAGTCATAGTTTTTTTTTAACTATGCTTAGAAAATGTCATCTTATCGCATTCTTTGAAGCCTGAGGGGGTGATGCTATTTTTTGTTTATTTTTTGTTATCTATCATTTAAGGAACTCTGATATGGTGGATTTGCTAAATAAATTGACCTTTTCAAATATAACAGATGCAAGTGTTCCTCTCCAGAAATGTAAATGCACCTCCCACACATACAACCTTCATCAAAGCATTATGGATCAGGGTCCCGCAGAGATATTAAATGCATTTTTGTTCTGCTTAAAAATATATCTTTATGACTTGGTCCTCCTAATTATGCAAACAGATATTACAAAATTATACAAAACACAAATATACAAATACAAGATATATTACAGTCATACAAAAACTAAAACAAGGGTTATGTCTTATGAGTTTAAGGAATGGAAATATTTATCCCAAATAGAAAACAAAATTACTTGATAACAAAATCGGAACAGATCATTTATGACTCAAAAAAATGTAGAGGTAATTAGTACAGTCTCCTTTTATGCTCTATGCATATGGCACACATTAATAATAGGCTATACCATCAAAGGAAAAATCTCCTGTAGTATATATGTCTGTCCCTATCCAAACATGCAGCACAGCCTGTTATATAATTGTTCTCCGAAAAGGAGAACTGCATATATACATTTCTGCCTACTTATTGTGCGTGAGGGATATCCTACTGCAGTAATCATCAACCCGTCTATGGTGTGGTGTTCTTTGACTAAACGCCTCCTAATAATAACATACATTTAGTCACTATAAGCTAGGGTTAGTCCATTTGTTTAATTATTTATGCGTTTTTTTTAAAACTCATCAAGGTCTGATTGCTGTGTTTTTTGTTTTTTTTTAAGTTATGAAAATTTAAGGTCAGGAATTTTTATTTTTTATTTTTATGGATGTATTCGCAAATATTTTATTGTAATAGCACTCAGAAGTGCACAAGAAGGATCTTTTACATTAGGAAGGAGAATCTGGAGAAGAACACTAGCTGAAAGTTCATACAGTGGTTTGGAAGTTTCAGGTGGAATGTATGATAAATTAAATAATGCAGTGGAGGTCTGGAAGAATGGGATTGTAGGTCCTGATTCAACCCAGGTCTCCCGTTTAAAGGTATATATACTTTTCCTGGGTTTCAAATGTTTGGTAAGAAACAGGGCGTGATTATCAGAAAAAAAAGATGTGTTCTATAGATAAGTGACATTACCAAGTATGCAGAGGAAATGTATGTAGGCATGGAGCTTGACCTTTCAAAGGAAGTACTTGGTGCTGGATTGCATCACATGGTTGGGTGGAGTCTTAGTTTACAACTGAATCAGGTCACAAGGATATGTAGAGAAAGAGACTCCATGTCCCAGGCTTTTTTGCAACACGGCAACCCCAGAGTATGATACAAATGTATCTTCTTTCTCTTGATTGGCCAAAACAAATTATGCGAATCTTAGCAGGGATTTTCAGGAGAGTCGACCAACAAAAGCATCTGCTTGCAAATTAAAAAGATTTAGCAAACCAGGTGAGTTTGTAAATGTTTGTTTTGGTAATTTTTCATGCAAAAAAAATGTTTGCATGCACTACTGATTCTCCTCTATCACATGCATGCATAATCCAGGAAACTTAAATATGCATTTAACTACCTCTGCACAAAGGATTACAAGGGATCACATATGACATTCTGCTCACTGTGGCCCAGATAATTGCCCTTCACATATGCAGTACAATCTGGTGGAAACCTATTGTCTATGTTTAGCTGTTTCTCCTGTTCAGAAGACTGTCTTGTGTTCTGAGTGGGATCAGGTTGTTTAACTACAGGATATATTTTGTCTCTTTTTGGAACATATTATATCACCACCTAACAAAACATTTCTTTGAACTGGTGATTCTCCAGAGAATGATTAAAACCTTCTCTCATTCTCTCTCTTTTTTACCTTCACCAGCTTTTTAAGAATGTGTGCGAGCGCGGACGTTGGTCGGAGAGGCTGATGACTGCTTATAACGGCTACAAGAATGGGAACTCCAACACCGCTATAGTACAGTACCTGCTGCTAGCTGAGCAGGGGTATGAGGTGGCCCAGAGTAACGCAGCCTTCATCCTAGACCAGAGTAAGATTAGAAAAGGGAAAGAGGGTAATGTTCTGCGACATAATCAACTAAATGAAATTGACACATTGATGATAAAATAAGCCAGTTTACATCTACATTGCATATAATTTTACATAAATTATTGCCTTAATTATCCATATTTTTATTATGTCTGGCTACCCATGCCAACACACATGATTGTTTGTTTGTTTGTAATTGGAGAGCAGAAGTCTTCAGTTTCTTTTGTGCAAAGCAATGCTTATGGAGGTGATGGTTGAGAATAATTTTCCCATTTATGACCATATAGGTGTTGTTGTTGTTTAGTCCTTTAGTAGAGTTCAACTCTCCATAACCCTATGGATCGCAGCATGCCAGTCACGTCTTGTGTCTGGTAGTGCTAATCTATAAGGTTTCCATGGCAAATATACTGGAGAGGGGTTACCATTTCCTTCTCAGGTGGACTGTGATTTGTTTGACCTCTCTGCTATGACCTGCCCCATCTTAGGTGACCCTACATGATATAGCTCACAGCCTCATTGAGGTACACAAGCTCCCTTCAACACAACAAGGTAGGGATCCAGAAGGGCATATAGGCTTATAGGTATATAAATATTTATATAAAAGTTATGAGACCTGTCGATTTTGTTTTTATACTTGTACATGATTGAGGACACTATGAGCTGTCATCTTTTTTTTCTTGTTTGTGCAAGTGACAAATTAGTTCTCATCTGTTATAATTGTAAATTTATATGTTTGCACTTACTTGTGTTTAGGTGAAACTTTTTTTTAAAATGTTGAATCTATTTCAAGGGAGGGTAATAAAAGTTTCATTTGAAAGGCATTCAGCAAAATAAGTGGATCATCTCAATTTAATATTAAGGTGAAAATTACCTTTCAGTAGCTCTCAATATCTTGTATTACATTGTGTCCAGTAGCTTTAATTGCTACTTTACTGTTCTTGTAGGAGAGGCCACTATAGTTGGAGAGAATGAGACCTTCCCGAGGGCTCTGCTACACTGGAACAGGGCAGCTTCTCAAGGTTAGTGATTGAATGTTTAAATCTAAAACATGACCTTTTTGTTTTTATGAAGAGACAATTCACAGGTAAAAATATCAAAATTTACACACACAATCTCTGGTTGTTCAGTACAGTTGATGCACACACAGTTGCTGGTATATATGCCAGTTCTTCCAGCTTTTCCTTTTAGTTAAGGTAAGCAATAGCAGCAGGTGTAGAAAGAGAGGGTACATTGTTTTTATTAATGTTAGATCATTAAAATTGTCGTGTTTTTTTTATTTATTTTTTATTGATGCCTGTGGAGCTTGTATTATTTGTATTTACAGATGTGGGAAATGTCCCTCCTTTCCTTATGCACTTTTACTGCTGACTGTTAAGACCTTTTAATAATGGCTCCATCAATGATGTTGTATAGATGCACTTAAGTAAAACTTGGCATGAGCAAAGATGATGATGTACCATTAGACCTGCTGCTGTAAAATGTCACGTTCGCTATATGGCCCTGTATGTGGATTTGGTTTAGATGCTTTGAATCTGCTGAAACATTTTCTCATTTTTATGATTTTTAGGATACACTGTGGCCAGGATCAAGCTGGGTGATTATCATTTCTATGGCTATGGGACAGACGTGGATTACGAAACTGCGTTTATTCATTACCGCCTTGCATCTGAACAGCAGCACAGTGCACAGGCCATGTTTAACCTGGGATACATGCATGAGAAGGGGTTGGGGATAAAGCAGGTGAGTCAGTGTTGGTGATAAACACAACTGATGGAGATTATTTATAGTTACAGTACTACTTAAAGGACCACTGTAGAGCTCATTTTTGGTTTGTTTAATTATTAACTAATTAACAATGAAAACTGTATGTAAAGAAAATAAATTCAATATAGCTCTTAAAACTTGCATTTTATTTTTAGTGTTTTAGCTCTTAGCAGATATTCTCATTTCTGTACTTCTGATCAGGGGGGTGGGAGTGGATCTGCCCAGAAGGTTATCTTGATGCGTCTTTATCTGCCTACTTAACTGTAGTGGTTGTTGCAGTAAAACCTACAGTGGCTAGATTTTTTTAGGACTGCTTCCAGGGCAGATTCCTTTCATATGTATTTTTTTTTTTAAGCTTTTTTTTATATTGATTTTATTTTCCTCAAAAACTGATTTTGTTGCTAATCCGTAAAGAAACAAACAAGAAAAAAGATGATTGTCAAATGTGAAATTTTTAGAGTAAGTTTTCTCACAGAAATTGTATACATTTTTGTATATGAATATTTACTACTTAAAAGTTGAGAAAGCTGTGCCCTTTTTCAAAAATGTTAGGCAGTAAAGATCCATATAAACGCATTACACGGAAAGTAGCTGATTTGCCACCATCTATAGTCCAAAGCTCCTACCATCTTTTATACACTGTTGAAGCATGTGGAGAATATTTACCTGCATCTACAGTGGATATAAAAAGTCTACACACCCCTGTTAAAATGTCAGGTTTCTGTGCTGTAAAAAAAATGAGACAAAGGTAAATCCTTTCAGAACTTTTTTCACTTTTTTAATGTGACCTATAAACTGTACAACTCAATTGAAAAACAAACTGAAATCTTTTAGGTAGAGGGAAGAAAAAATATAAAAATAAAATAATATGGTTGCATAAGTATGCACACCCTTAAACTAATACTTTGTTGAAGCACCTTTTGATTTTATTACAGCACTCAGTCTTTTTTGGGTATGAGTCTATCAGCATGGCACATTTTGACTTTGCAAGATTTGCCCACTCTTCTTTGCAAAAACACTCCAAATCTGTCAGATTGCGAGGGCATCTCCTGTGCACAGCCCTCTTCAGATCACCCCACAGATTTTTTAATCGGATTCAGGTCTGGTCTCTGGCTGGGCCATTCCAAAACTTTAATCTTCTTTTAGTGAAGCCATTCCTTTGTTGATTTGGATGTATGCTTTGGGTCGTTGTCATGCTGAAAGATGAAGTCCCTCTTCATTTTCAGCTTTCTAGCAGAAGCCTGAAGGTTTTGTGCCAATATTGACTGTTATTTGGAACTGTTCATAATTGCCTCTATCTTAACTAAGGCCCCAGTTCCAGCTGAAGAAAAGTACAAGTCAGCCCCAAAGCATGATACTGCCACCACCATGCTTCACTGTGGGTATGGTGTTCTTTTGGTGATGTGCAGTGTTGTTTTTGCGCCAAACGTCTTTTGGAATTATGGCCAAAAAGTTAAACCTTGGTTTAATCAGACCATAACACCTTTTCCCACATGCTTTTGGGAGACTTCAGATGTGTTTTTGCAAAATGTAGCCTGGCTTGGATCTTTTTCTTCGTAAGAAAAGGCTTTCGTCTTGCCACTCTCCCCCATAGCCCAGACATATGAAGAATACGGGAGATTGTTGTCACATGTACCACACAGCCAGTACTTGCCAGATATTCCTGCAGCTCCTTTAATGTTGCTGTAGGCCTCTTGGTAGCCTCCCAGACCAGTTTTCTTCTCGTCTTTTCATCAGTTTTGGAGGAAGCTCCAGTTCTTGTTAATGTCACTGTTGTGCCATATTTTCTTTACTTGATGATGACTGTCTTCACTGTGTTCCATGGTATATCTAATGCCTTGGAAATTCTTTTATACCCTTCTCCTGACTGATACCTTTTAACAATGAGATCCCTCTGATGCTTTGGAAGCTCTTTGTGGACCATGGCTTTTGCTGTGGGATGCGACTAAGAACATTTCAGGAAAGACCAACTAGAGCAGCTGAACTTTATTTGGGGTTAATCAGAGGCACTTTAAATGATGGCAGGTGTATGCTGACTCCTTTTTAACACGATTTGGAATGTGATTGCTTAATTCTGAACACAGCTACATCCCTCAGTTATAAGAGGGTGTGCAGACTTATGCAACCACATTATTTTTCTTCCCTCTACCTAAAAGATTTCAGTTTGTTTTTCAATTGAGTTGTACAGTTTATAGGTCACATTAATGTGGAAAAAGTTCTGAAATGATTTATCTTTGTCTTAATTTTTTTACAGCACAGAAACCTGACATTTTAACAGGGATGTGTAGACTTTTTATATCCACTGTATGTACTGCACAACTCTGGTGTCAAAGTCTAGAGAAACAATCTACACACTATCACAATTTTGACAGAAAAATCTTCCACAGGCTCACAATCGGGCTTGTTGGATGGTCAAATACCATAAAGTGCAGTGACTTTTCTGTAATTTGTTTTTACAGCTCTTTAAAATTTGCCAATATTACTTTTTTTAGGTTTTTTCCTCCTGTGGCTTTCTGGGAAATCTTTGGAAAGTTTGACTTCATTGGCAGATAAGAATTATTTTGATCTAATGGCTGCCATGTAAATATGTACAAATGTATTTATTAGTACATACAGTGCCTTGCAAAAGTATTCAACCCCCTTGGCATGTTTTGTTGCCTCACAACCTGGAATTAACATGGATTGTTTGAGGATTTGCATCATTTAATTTAACAGAACATGCCCACAACTTTGAAGATGTTTTATTTTTTATTTGTGTTCTTGTGAAGCAAAGAACAAATAGGACAAAATAACAGAAAAAGTCAATGTGCATAACTATTCACCCCCATAATGTCAATACTTTGTAGAGCCACCTTTTGCGGCAATCACAGCTCCAAGGCGCTTTGGATAAGTCTCTATGAGCTACCACATCTTCCCACTGGGATTTTTGCCAATTCCTCCTTGCAAAACTGCTCCAGCTCCTTCGAGTTGGTTGGTTTGCGCTTGTGAACAGCAATTTTTAAGTGTTTGGGGTCATTGTCCTGCTGGAAGGTGAACCTCCGTCCTAGCCTCAAATCACGCACAGAGTGGTACAGGTTTTGCTCAAGAATATCCCTGTATTTAGCACCATCCATCTTTCCCTCAACTCTGACCAGTTTCCCAGTCCTGGCTGCTGAAAAACATCCCTGCATGATGCTGCCACCACCATGTTTCACTGTGGGGATGGTGTTCTTTGGGTGATGTGATGGGTTGGGTTTGCTCCAGACATAGCGTTTTCTTTGATGGCCGAAAAGCTAAATTTTAGTCTCATCAGAGCAGAGCACCTTCCTCCTTACATTTTGTGAGTCTCCCACATGCCTTTTCGCAAACTCAAAAGGTGCCTTTTAGTTTTTGTTGTTGAAAGTAATGGCTTTCTTCTGGCCACTCTGCCATAAAGCACAACTCTATGGAGCGTACGGCTTATTGTCATCCTATGTACAGATACTCGAGTCTCTGCTGTAGAACTCTGCAGCTCCTCCAGGGTTACCTTAGGTCTCTGTGCTGCCTCTCTGATTAATGCCCTCCTTGGCAAGTCTGTGAGTTTTTTGGTGGGCGGACGTCTCTTGGCAGGTTTGCTGTTGTGCTATGTTCTTTCCATTTGGTTATGGTAGATTTGATGGTGCTCCTGGGGATCATCAAAGATTTGGATATTTTTTTATAACCTAACCCTGACTTGTACTTCTCAACAACATTGTCCCTTGTTTGGAGAGTTCCTTGGTCTTCATGTTTGACAGATCATGTGACACTTAGATTGCACACAAGTGGACATCATGTCACTAATTATGTGACTTCTGAAGGTAATTGGTTGCACCAGAGCTTTTTATGGGCTTCATAACAAAGGGGGTGAATACATACGCACATGCCAATTTTCTGTTTTCTATTTCAAAAAAATAGTTTTATGTATATATTTTCTCATTTCACTTCACCAACTTAGACTATTGTGTTCTGATCCATCACATAAAATTCAGATTAATAAAACATTGAACTTAAGGCTGTAATGTAACAAAATAGGTAAAAAGTCAAGGGGGTGAATACTTTTGCAAGGCACTGTAGTTGTAGCCAATTCCTTTTAAACAAAAATATCTAGTTTATCTAATTTCCCCATTCTGTCTAACTAAATGTTCCTGTTTAATAACTCCTCAGGATAGCTTTGATCATGTTCCAACCATTCAAACGTTGCCTTACGAATTTGTCTGCATCAGGCTGCCCATCTATATCCCAACCTTTCTGTAAAGTAATAACAATGACCTCTAAAGCTTCCGCTCTTTCAACTTCACTTTGAGCAAAACTTCTACAATAAAAAGACATAGAGAACTGAAATACCCATTTTTACATTGAGTGCTCTGTACCTAACTGTTTTTTTTTCTGTGATTATTGGATCACTTTTTGACAAGAATTAGGTCCCCACACTTTAACCTAGTTCTGTACTTTTAATGTTTCCAATCATAAACTGTTCTTCCCTGACAGGACATACACCTGGCCAAACGATTTTATGACATGGCAGCGGAAGCCAGCCCCGACGCCCAAGTGCCCGTCTTCCTAGCGCTTTGCAAGCTTGGCGCCCTGTACTCCCTGCAGTATGTGCAAGATCTTAATGTAAGTCCTGCTGTATCACAAATCAAGATTAAAGCTGGTCTGGGAATGTGGGTGTGATCAAGTTTTGCCTCTTCAATAACCTACGCTGAATTAAGCAATCAAATACAGAGACGTCAAATCAAATTTCTTCATTCAAGTTTGGAGAGCACCCCATATGTCAAAGTTATAGGCAGTGGTCTGATCTCAATATTAATTGCATAAAGTTAAATACACATGTATACAGGGTGGGCTCTTAAGACTGATAACAAGAACTCCTGAAGATATATAAAATACATTTCCCAGCCCCCTGTGCTAGTCTCTGACTGGCACAGAAAAACAACTTAGAATCTGAGTGCAACATGGATCTTATGCCTACTGTGCCATGCATGGACCTAGGATATAAATGGGTGAATATAAAGGCGTGAATGGTTCTGTAATAACATACAGTGGATAGCATAAAGAAAAAATATATATATTTCCAACATCTTTACATTTTTTAATAGTTTATTTTAATGTTTTATGAAAGGATATTTCTGTTTTTTTATGATGGAGAGTAATTAAAAGCACTACCCTGCTGCTTTCTTACAAGACTTCTGATCCCTTTAATTTGTATACTAAAAAAAATATGTAACTAAAAAATGGATCATGTTTGAATTGTCTTAATCAAAGTGATTGTCAACTATTTATTTTTCTCTGTTGATTTAGATGAATGAAATGTTCTCCCAAGTAGATATGGACCAGTTGCTGGGCCCAGAGTGGGATCTGTACCTCATGACTATCATTGCACTTCTGCTTGGGACAGTAATAGCTTATCGGCAAAGGCAGCCACAGATGGTGCTAAGACAACCAACACCGGCGCCAAGACCAGCACCACAAGACCCACCACCACCACCACAACCGGAGCAGCCCCCACAGCCACAGGAAGCTCAGCCGCCACAGTGATGATATTCAGTGGTTCCTCAGGAGAACTCGTAACACATAGACAGACAAACCCAAACGCTTCCAGAAGACCAGAGCTCAGTCCGGCATGGAGCTAGGACATATGCAACCACTTGACTATGCTGATTGCTCTCTGACATGAAGCAAGAGTTTCTGTTTCCCTTTTTTATTTTTAAATAATTTCTCCTGTTTGTGTATAAATAAGAGCACCTTTTAAAAAAAAAAAAAAAAAAAGGCAAGAGCCCATGCTGTGAGGGGGTTCTACCTTATTTATAAAGACTCTGGACTCTTGCTGATATCTGAAACTCACTGAAGAAAAAATCTCTGGAAATATATATATATTTTTTTTTTAAGCAAAGGGCCAAAGTAGAGCTTTTAATTAGAAAAAAATAGCGGCACTTTATTTTTCAGAGGCCTCTTTGTCAGACAACATTTCACACTCGTTCTTTATCGTACGTTATCTTTTAGAAATCGCTATCTGATAAAGTGTGATAATAAATAAATAAATATATATATATATATTTATATATATATATATATATATATATATATATATATATATATAAATTAATTAATTACACACACGCTCTTTATGGAGTTTCCTATTCTGCATGTTATACAGAATATCTGTGTAATAGATAGCCTCAGGTCTCTGTTAGGAACATATATTTTGTACAGAGAACATTTTTTTTTTTCATTTTAGAATTAGTCCCATTTGTACAACAAAACAACCTCTACCTGTGTTTTCATTCTGGGTTAAAAAAAATGAACATCTGTACGAATGGTAAAAGCCATGACTGTGGTCTTAGTTGCTTGCTCTGTATTTTGTTTTTTCTTTTTCCCAAGGAAGGTTTGGTAGAGCTGGAATGTGTAATGCTGCTTTACCTGAGAGGTAGGAAATGTTTAAAATGTAAGGCCACAAACAAACTAAAATCCAACTTTTATTCTCCTGCAAGGGCAAAATCTACTTTCAAATCAAAAGCCTTTCTGAACCAAACATAATAATTTTTGAAGAACGGATTAAAAAAGTGTGATATCTTGTCATACTATCCTTAAAGATAAAACTGTGCATGGATCTGGCTCCTAGTATGAACTCCTTGACCCTTTCTGTATGGATGGGCTATTAGCCATCAAGCCACTACACGAGAGGTAATTCCTTTGATGACAGAGGGGTACAAGCCCCAATACTGTTTGGTGCATCTATTCTGGTAAGGATCTAGGGAGAGTGAGTGGGTGGAGGGTCAGGAAATGTAAATCATGACCCTGGTTGTAAGTTTTATTTAATTAATAAAAAAGAAAACCAACCATTTTTCTCTTTTATTTAATGTCCTGGGATAAAGGGTCACTCTGGTCACATTTTTCTGCATTGAATAATTACATTTCATACTGGACACTTGCTTTTTTTTTTCTTCTTAGAATGAAAAAAAATACTGACTTTTTTTGCTTATTTGCATGTATTCTTTACTGCAGGCCTCCATCTTCTTTACTGGCTGCTTCTTGCAGCATTCATCTAAGGAAAGTATGCCCTTGTAAACTGAGATTTTGATGAAAGAAGAATTGGCAGATTTAGTGGTCACATGCACATTATGTAGATAGAAACTTCTTTTCTGCATTCAATGTCTCCTCCCACCTCTGAAGTTAGATATTTGGGCCCTCATTCTATTATCGGCCGTAAATCGTCCGCAAAGCTGCGATTCCTTGCGGGGCTCCCGTTACCTTGCAATTCAAATATACGGCGATATCCCCTTACGGCCGGCCGTATATCTTGCAACCGGCCGTAAGCTCAGAAATCTTTAAAAGCAAAAATAAATTCAAGACGGCACTGTAAAGCTCTGTCAATGCTAGGGATCATAATTGGGGACATGAGAATTAATAGCAACCCCCTCTCAAGCTTGCACATCAGCCCAAATCCGAGATTTAATGAACGGTTTATTTTCCGGCCGCAGCGTGGGCGGGTCTGAGGTGCTCCAAGCACTCTGGACTTTTTCCATGGATATTTGACATAAATTAAAATAAAAATTATTTACGGATTTGAGTGTAGGGGAATGTTGTGCTATGAATGCTAACACCTACAATCACTTTATAGTCTCCTCAGAGTGCAGGATGGCTTTATTATGTGCTTAATTGTGTGCCTGCGGGACCTTTTTGCTGCAAGTAAGCTGCTGCTCGGTTTTAGCCTTGCAGAGAGGGTTCCCGGAGCAATTGAATAGCAACCAGGATTTTCTTGCGGCCGAAACTTTTGCGGCCATTTAAGATCAAAGGCTTTCCTCCGGCGTGTGCGACCGCAAGAGATAGCAAGGCACCGGCCGCACGCCTGCCGGAATCCCCGGCCGGAAGGGAATAGAATAGGCAAAAAGCTTGCGGCCCCGCATCTCCTACGGCCGATAATAGAATGAGGCCCTTGGAAACTAAAATTGCAGCTTCCATTGGAACATAATTATTTATACAGGTTAAGAAATTGAAGGATATCTGTCTATATTTAAAATAATATGTTTATATTCTACGGTGGCCCTTTTATGTTGTCATTTGTGACCTGTTTGAGAGACGGTTGTATCCATGGCAACATTGGATCAATAACTGAACGTCTTGTAAGGCCCTGGTTAGTGAGTGTCTGGTCCAACCTGTTTGTTCCTGGTAGATGATTAGCCAGGCTCAGTCAGCAACATTCACATTATTGGATTAGGATCAACCAGTGAAAGGGCAGAGCTGCAAGTAACATGTCCAGATACTGATTTAAATGCATTTGAAAATAAACACACATTCTCAACAGCATGTACATTTTTATAAAGGGAATCGCAAACTGGAATGCAACACTTTGTATTTTAAAGATCATATAAAAAAAAAAAAGCCTTTGATGTGGAAAGTGATCAATTTCCAGATTGTAAAAGTTTCTTCCCGGAGTAAAAACCAAAGTCTTCTCTGTGCAGTATTAGGTCTCTATTCATGGGTCACGTAAGAACTGTAGTATGGCTCGTAGCTATGGGAGTTTTGTAAATCAAGTTTGCAGAGCTATTCCTTAGCTTCACAAAAAAAGATTCTAGGAAAATGTATTGGCTTGTACCAGGTGGTTTGCCCGTAGGTCTCAAGCATCAACGTGTATTCTCAGCCTGCCTAAAGACTACCAGTAGGGGACTGACGGAGTCTGAATATTAGTAGTGAACACCATAGCAATGCTACAGAATGGTACTCACTGATGTGAACACTTTAAATAGATAGGGATATGGGAAGTGCTAGTGTAAATACCAAATGCCAGGAAAGGGGTCAAATAATAATAAAATGAAACGCAGTGTCTTTTTTTTTTTTTTTTTACCTCTCCGTCTGTGATCCAATACCCCCTATGAGCCCGGGTATCTCCTTGTGTATTTAACATTAATCCTGTTACCATGGTGGTCTCTCCTTATGGACCACCAATCACACACAAAGTTAAAGCCTATACAATGTAATTTTAAAGTATGAGGGTCCTTTTGGAAACCCATGGCACCTAAATTTAACCCGTATAGTAGGGGGTTCCCTACAGACCCCATGGTATTCTAATCTCCATGGGGTCCTTATGGATGCCATGGCACCATGATGTATCCCTTATACTAATATTGTATAGTGGGGGTTCCTATGCACCCCTTGATAATCTAAAGTACAACCATGGGTCTCCTTTTGGACGTCATTGGCACCTAATATTAAATCCTCCTAACCCCCATGGTGTACTAAACTTTAATTATGGGGTCTCTGTGGACAGCCATGGCAGTTAAACATGGGAATTCACAAGTACCCCATCACCCCTAATACTATTCCTTAAGAATAATTCAGAAAATAAAAACATATTGGAAAAAAAATCAGCTATACAAAAGGAAAAAACAAAGGATAGATTGCACCTAGTGTGGTGGGGGGGGGGGGGGGGGTAGAGTATACTCCACCTTGACGATCCCCAATGCCTGTCCCTCACTCTTTGACCCTAGGTAATTGTGCACTTTTATGTTAATGGAAGAATATGTCCTCTTCTTGCTTGATAGAAGTCCTTGGTAATCATCCTCGGCCAGAGGAAATGGCTCTCCCCCCCTAAAAATCCCATCACTCTAACTCTATCAATCGAATGCCTAAACCACAACAATCAGCTTTAATAGCTTCCAAGCAAACAATGTTAGTCATGTGACAAGAAGGAGATAGAGAGACCAGCACCGCAGACAGGTTAACATTTTTAAACCATTTTATTTACAGATGAATTTGTTTACTTTTATAAAAATACATTTCATAAACTAACAGAAGGTGAACTAGATGCCGCCAGTCCCTGGAGCCTACACTGGATTTTTAACATGCGTTTTTAAAAGTAAGTTTTAATTATTAGAATTTTTCACAAGTACCCTATTTCAGACGCCACAAAGACATAAAAAACTCAAAGTATTTTTAAGAATTTTGTTGGCCTTTTAAAAACCTTAAGATAAAAACTAAACTTCGACTTCCTGCAATTGTGTGAATATTGTTATTCAGTTCCAGAGATGTTTTTATGTTCCTGTTATCTCTGAGTATTAAGAAAGATATTAATTCTTCCTCATACTCTGGTATAAAGGTTATACTATCGGTGCAGAACTGTGAGATTGTGATGTTGTAAATAGGAAGAGTCACTCTGTGAACTCTATAAAATGATTGTAATAGAGGCCACCATTATCAGTTGTGAAATTAGATAGGGACATAAATTAATAATTGTGCCATGAACTCTTCTTATCTTGCAAACTTTAATAAACTCTAGGTCAATACAAGTTGTTTTATGCCAATGGCGTGCAATTCCCAAGTATTGGCTCTAAACAGCAGGACTGATCGCTGGACTTTGATAATACAAATTCTCAAGTGATATCCAGATAAAAACCCTCCTAACAACCTGCTTGTGCCACAACTCTTCCAGCTGGTACCCCATTAATACGGCTGCTCCCACTATCCATGGGGGCATTATCAGAAAACCTGAACAAGGTGTGTTGGGTTTGGAAAATTTAACAAACTGTGCAAAGGATGGACCTGTCCCTGGTTGTGAAAGCGGTCATCTGCTCATTGTATTTGCAATGTGTGTTTGGTAAGTTTAATGTGAGGGGTGCGTGTGGGGCCAAAAATGGGACATCCAAAAAGCCTGTAGAGCCGGCCTTGCTTCTTCTTTCTTTTTTTTTTTTTCATTGAAAAGTCATGCCACTACTGTGATTAGAATGGGTTAAAACTTACTTATATATGTACTTGGATTCCAGTGATTCAAACTGAGATCCAATAATTTGCTTAGCCCAGTTAGATACTTCAGAAATCAGCAGAGTGTGATTTAACCAATCTGTTCCAGAGATGTATTGAACCACATTGCTGCCTTAGACCAGATTCTGAAAAACACAAAGGAAAGAGGATGAGGATGGTAGAGAAAACTATAAATGCAGAGAAGGAGAAGGTGGTGAAGAAAGGGATGTGAGTGAGTGGGACAAGAAGGGAGGAAGCGGTCAGGTACTGTAGGAGGTAAAAGGGAAATCACAAAGGTAGATGGAAAATTGGTGGAGTATAAAGAAATAGAAGTACTTATTTACAGATTAATACTGCAAAAAGATGACATTGCTCCATCAAAAATACTCAAGAAGATGTAAGAGAGGTCTCGTTATAATCATCTGTGATATTTGAGTTGATGCTTTGAAATTTACGGGTAAAGACTTGGGACCAATATGAGAACATACGCCTTCCCTTTACATTGCTTGATATATGGAATAACCTTCCACTAAGAGAGGTGGAAGATAATACAGAGAACTGAAACATTCATGGGATGGGTAAATGGTTACCCTGGAGGTAGGCAAACAATGCCTGAGTTTTCGTTTTTGAAATAGGAAAATAAGAATAGCTGATGTGCCAAATGGTCCTTGATTGCTGGAAAATTCAATGTTACTCTTTCAAAATAGTGGGTTGGCAGCAAATGCGTCCAAACCTTGACATTGGCATAATCTGGTAACAGATTTGATAATGATATCTCCAAATTATTATTATTGTTGTTTTTTTGTAATGCACCAACATATTCTGTAGCGCTATACATAAGTTAATTTCCAGGCAAAGACAAATTCATTAACACATTGCAAAGAAAGAATGTCTTTGAGCTTAGAATCCGGTGTCCATATTGCTTTCTCCATGCAAGATTTAAAACTTTCAGTCTTCCAAGCTAAAGATAGTTTCCTAATGTCCTTGCAGCAACCGAATCAAGGTACTAAAAGACTGAGTCTTCCGACTCAGTGCCCCTAATCGTTATCCAGAATTAAGAGCAGCTATTGGCTTTGTGGTACTTTGAAATGTGCACCATCACTCACCTGCTTAAGAGTATCACTATACCACTTGCAAAGCATTACAGAACCTTTTTTCCTTCCTTGTGCTGGATGGGGTGATAGCATTGTGGTGGTACAGCTTTATGCATGTACGTTTGGTACTTTGCAGGAATATTTTAATAGGATTTTCCCTGTATGTAAGAGGTCCCAGGACCACATCCAGTTTCATGCTTTTCTTTGCTTTATACATATTGTATTGAGTTAGATAATATAGACAACAGGTACAAGTCTAAGGATAATAATAACTGTGTACCATGCAGTGCATTGACCATCAAAGTCTTTTATTCCCGTTACACATCTTCAGAGTATCATTCTTCCCACCACTTGCAGTTGCAGTTCACCCCTTCTCTCCTAAAGTGTAAATGCTTCACTTTTTGTTCACTAGGGCAGTGATGGGCAACTCGGGCCTTCGAGAGCAGACAGTAGTCCAGGATTTCTGCATGAGAATGGGTGTGTCAATCAGAATTAATAAGCCATGTCTTAAATCAGAGAACCTGTTTACATTAGCAAAAAGATGTAGACGTCCTGGACTTTTGGAGGCCTTAGTGGCATCAGGTTGCCCACCACTGTCCTAGGGTCCGACTCAACCCAACTCATCTCATTTAATTGACTGACCTTGTTAACCATCTCAATGACTGTGTGTTCAAGTCTCTACTCTTATTTTCTATGCAATGTTTGGGATGGTTTCAAGGGCTGTACAAGCAATAACTAAATGCTTACAACTTAATTAAAACCTCTATCTGATTGTGCACAGCAGATTAGACGATTATTATTATTTTTCATTTGTATCGCGCCAACATATTCTGTAGCGCTGTACATGAGAAAAGAACAAGGAAAAAATAAAATATTAACAAACTGCAGAAAACGGAGGGCCCGTTGAGCTTAGAATATTTGTAGAAAGTGCTTTTATCAAAGCACCCTACAAGATTGGAAATTCGCCACTTACAATCGAAAGGATAGCATATGCGGTTGAGAGGTCAGGTGCAAGTGGTATTCATGTCTCTATAAATAAAGTCTAAACGTGGGAGGGAGGAAAATGATCTTAGATTTTGATGAGAGTTAACCCCAAGTCAGGAGGGCAGGCTGGTGTTGTAGGTAAGGCCCTGAAGAAAGAACAGGAAATGGAGTGAGGGAGGAAGCAGGGAGAGATAGGACTGAGACAAAGGAACAATTGAGAGAAAATTAGAGCTCTTGGTGAGTTAGGCAAGTTCCTTGTCCCTATAAAAAAAAAAAAAAAACAGTTGTTGTAACATTTGAAGATGAAACTTGTGAGGTGCCTTATCTACAAATAATACTTCAGATGGTCTATGAAAGGCACCATCTACTGCAAATAACGTGCTTTGCTCCATTTTTAATGTGAACATGTGGTCAAAAATATCTTCATGGATATAAAGGATCATACTTTATACATTCCAATAAATGAGTCTATAGTGTAGAAGGCTTTAGTAACTCAAAGCTTGATATTTTGTGTTCCTTTCAGGTCTACAAGATGTTCTGTCTTTCAATACTGGGTCCTCAAGTCGATATATAAAAACATTTTAACATCTCATACATAATATTATCAGCACCTCTGGTCATTAGTACAGGCTTTTTTAAAAAAATTTATTTTGCGGTTCGTTTTTCTGTTCTCTCACTCATTGTAACTTATTTCTCCCCAAAGGTTTGGATTGGTGGGGTACTTATATGGATGGACTGAAGGAGGAGATATCCGTGCATGGTCTGCGGGTAATGAGATTCTCAATTTGTATAAATTTTAATGCAACATGTGCTACCAATGATTTATTCAAAGTTCAGATTTATGGTTATTTATGACTTTTATTACTACCCTTTTTGTCTAAAAATCCTGAAATGGCTAATTCCAACTAGATCGATCAACATACCTAATTACACTGCTCTAATGTCCCAGCTAGATTAGTGTATTCTATCATCATTGTTGGGATGATTATTATGGTCTACCACCCGTTCAATCAAAATCATTCCAGTTGCCTATGTGCCCTGTTTGATTGACTGGTCTATCAATGGTATATCATTGCTGGTATATCAACACCATGTCTGACAAGACCAATACATATGAAGTTACAAAATGAGGCTCACTGGGCTGGATACTTAGATTATATGTATGTGAAACTTTATTAATAAATATTAGATTTATATATGAAAACATGGATCTCAAGAGCCAAGCAGCTTAGGTGTATAAAAACATCTCAGAATGTCGACTTGGCTTATAATAACCATTAAAAACCAATGTTTCAGTATGGGAACGCCCAGCTCTGCCTCACAGCACCTGCGATATCAATGACTGACTGCGAACACATTATGTACATAGGGGGTGTATTTGGATGTTTATAAGACAAGTCAGGAAGTTCTATATAATTAGGTATAAATACATGCACACATTATGTATACATCCTGGTTCAGGAGGAATCTAGGATAGTAGAACCACAACTTTCTTTCACATTGTAACAATAAAATCTAGTGTCTGTTAGTTTTAATATTTTTATTCAATTTAGTTACATCATTTTAGTAATGGTTGTAATTCCATACACCACCAGAACGAAGCTTGTGGTCCACTGATGGTGCTCAGAACATAGTTTTGGAACCTTTGAACTAGGATATATATATGTAGCCCTCCTTGTGCTTGTTAACACTTTAATTCCAGGTGTTCGCCCCCTAGCGCCAAGTCTGTGAACTGCAGCATTTCCTTTTTTATGCCAAGGAACATTGTGAAGTGACTGTCTTGCTGGCCTAATGAGAAATCCAGCCGCATATATATTTATATAGTAATTCTCTCTCTCTCTCCTTAATGATACTGCTTTTAGAGCTGATTCGCTTTGCGCTAAACCCCGCTATAGTGCTGTTTCTTGGCTGCTGAATGCTATGCCCCGCTATAATAGTGCTTTTTCCTCGAGGGACCCCGTTTAACACTCAGAATGAGAGCTTAAACTAAGTCAGCAGCACAAAAGAACAAAGAGAAGAAGAAAAGTACCAGCCTGGACAAAGAAAGACCACAAAATAACACCAAATGCTACCTCAACCAACCAGAGAGAAGGTACAGAATATTTTCATTTTCCTTTGTTTCTCATCATGTGGTTGTTAAATGTCTAATTAAATCTACATTAATTGTATTTTTTGTACCGTTTACAGACAATGAGTGAGCTTAAAGAAGGTCAGGCCAAATTGAAGTGCCATAGCATTCCTCTAGAAGGCCAGAAGCATCTATAAGCATATCAAAAGCCAAACACCACATGTGATTGAAAGCTTCTCAGCCAGCAGACGTTGGTTCAACTGCTTCCAGAAAAGAAACAACCTCTACAACATCAAAATCACAGCATCTGGCAAGCTCTGACACCAACGTTGCAGCAGCCTTACCTGCCACTTTGAAGGTCATCATAGAAAAAGGCAATTATTCTCCAGAACTGGTATTCAGCATCAAGACTGGACTGGAAGCGAATGCCATGCTGCACCTTCATTTTACATGAGCAGAAGCAGAGCCAGGAAGGGAATTCCAAAATCGACATTGCCGGTCATTTGGCAATTCACCCATAAAGCTTGGATCACTATGGACATCTTTTAAAAAGCGGTTCAGCAAATATTTCTGTTGGTGCAACACTACTGTAGGCGTAAAGGGATTGAGGCCAAAGAGCTTCTGTTGATGGACAATGCTCCAAGCCACCCTACCAAATTGTCTGAGCTACATTGATGAATCCCTGTGGAAGTAATTTTCCTGCCATCCAACACTACTTCAATCATCAGCCAATGGATCAGGGGGTCATTGCGATCTTCAAAGCCTATTATCTTTGCTGCATGTTCCGCCAGCTCATTGATCAAACAGACAGCAAGGACAGAGAATCCATGATGGATTATTGGAAAAAAGCATACCATCATGCAAGCCATAACGATTTGTCCTGGAAGAAAGTGACAAAGCAGTATCTCAAAGCTGTGTGGAGGAAGATTTATCCAGAGCTGTGTGTGAATGTGAAACCAGAACAGACCATCATTGAGGAGATAGTAAACCTTGCCAATGCGGCTTGACTGAGAGATGCACACGCCTTAGGAATTGCTGAAAGCTTCATGTGAGACCCTGACAAATGAGGACCTCCAACACCTGGCAGAACAGGGCATTCAGAGAGTCCAGAAAAGCAGTGACTCTGACACTGAGGAACCAAAAGAACTTTCACCCAAGTTCCTTACTAAGGCCCTCATTCAATTGCGATTTGGCCAATTGAATAGGGCTCTAAATAAGCACATGACATATATTTTTTTTAAATAAGTTTTTAGTTAGTGAAAACCTTGCTTTTGGATAGATGTTTACTAACTAAAAACTTCTTTAAAAAAATATGTTATGTGCTTATTTAGACCCCTATTCAATTGGCCAAATTGCAATTGAATGAGGGCCTAAGTCTTTGCAGTCCATCCATGACCTTATGGATGATTTTGTGACAATGATCCGGACAGTGTCAGGAGCAGAAATGTGTGACGCAGTGTCTTGCTACTACCATCTGATGAATGGCTGTATAAAGCAAAGACAGATGATTGGACTAATTAGTTTCCAAAACAGCCAGAATGGAGGATAAGCCTGAACCTTTCAGATCTGCCATTTAAAATGGGCTGTTTAATTTATGTGTGCTGTTTCTTTAAATTATTATTTTTTTTTAAATGTTATTTTTGTGTTGCTACGTTTGTAGTTTCTTAAAGCAATATAAAGCCAAATATTTTGAAAATTCAATTGCTTCTGTGTATTTTTTTTTCCATGAGTTCCCCTATCCCTATATACCCTATACCTGGATAACTACAGCATTAAATAGCAATATTCTTGTATGTATATATATATATATATATATATATATATATATATATATATATATATATATATAATCACTACTATAATTTGTAAAGAGTGTGTAATGCTCCATAAACGGAGCATTTGCACTCTACAAACTATATAGAATGCTACGTATTCACCCGCGCATGTGCAGTCCCATCAAAAAACGTACACTGCCTGATGCCAGCCGCATGCGCAAAGCGCGCCGCCAGAAGGGAGGAAAGAGACACAGGAGAGGGAGGAGTGGGGAAAGAGACACAGGGGAAAGGGGAAAGAGACACATGGAAGGGAGGAGTGGGGAAAGAGACACAGGGAAAAGGGGGGAAGAGACACAGGGGAGGGAGGAGTTTGGAAAGAGACACAGGGGAGGGAGAGGGGGAAAGGGGGAAATAGACACATGGGAGGGAGGAGTGGGGAGAGAGACACAGGGGAAAGGGAGAAAGAGACACATGGGATGGGAGGAATGGGGAAAGAGACACACGCTCTGTTGTGTAGTGCGTACGATTTAGCGATGAGCACCGCAGGCGAGCCGTTATTTTAAATCGCAGCACTTTGGCAATGAGCGCCGCAGGCGCTCATTGCAGGCGAGCCTAGAAAAAAAATACGAGGTGAAAAATATTACGAGATAAGCGGCGGAACAAAAACAGTAAAAAAAAACACTAAATACACACTAAAAAATAAAACAAAGGTCACTTACAGCATGGGGAACCAGGCAGGACGTCTGGAAGTGAGTTGGAACTGCAATTTAGATCGATTTAGCCGAGTTAGAAAGGTCGAAAATCGGCTAGGCGAGAAAAAAATGGCCACCGAAAAAAATGAAAACGAGGCTATACTACTATGAACTGCGTAAAACACAGACGTATGTCTTTGAAAAACAACGAGATAAAGGATGCGGATTAACCGCGCAATGAGTAAAAAGACAGTAGCGAGTACATTTTACGAAACACAATTACAGATTTACGCATTAACACAGATTTAACGACTTTGTCTCGCGCAACATCGGATTTCCCGCCTAAACCAACGCATTTGATGTGAAATATAAGTTGCAAGTTACAAAAAAAAAAAAAAAAAAAAAAAAAAAACATTTGTATTTATTTTAAGAAAAAAAAAAGGGACAAATGTAGCCTCATGTTGTGTGGCAAACAAATTTCACTACATTTAATTTTTATTGACCGTCATTTGACCGTTTGAACATATTTACTGTTAAACCGTAGTACTTTAGCGGGCTGAGCGATGAGCGCCGAAGGCGATCATTGCCCGGCGAGCCGTTAAACCGTAGTACTTTGGCAATGAGCGTCGCAGGGCTGAGCGATGAGCGCCGCAGGCGATCATTGCCCGGCGAGCCGTTAAACTGTAGTACTTTGGCAATGAGCGCCACAGAAAAAATGCTGCACGAACAAAACGAAAACCAGGCGACAGCACTATAACCACGGAAAACACGTACCGATAATCCGCTAAGACGCATACCACACATTATCCGCCATTTTAGGATAATGCGGAAGTACACAGCTACGTTAACGGTTTCGGATCGCGCACGCACACTATTACACTGCACATGTTCATCACGCTTACACAGCAGCTCCACACCACTAATGATGCTGCAACATCAACACAGATTGCCAGCTCTTCAACACAATGCATAAAAATACGTACATTCATTTATTATTTTGATTACTATATTTCAGTAGTACACAGAAAACAACATTAGCTACCTTACAATTCCATGTGTATATTAATAACTAAACAACTTTTAAAACATACACATCTCATTGCCGTAATTTTTTGACTGGCAATACGCTAGTATTATATAATTTATGACGGGTAATATATATATAGTGTGTCACCAAAGATACAGAAAGGAGATAGAAAGTATGAGAGATGAGCAACCATGAAAGTATGAGAAATATTTTTGGTTTGTCTTTGTTATATAACTTCAGAGACACTTAGCTATAATACATCTATATGGGAACTGTCGTTGGCAAGAGCACATTACATTAGTGGATATACCAAGCCTTAGTACCCATATATGGGCTTTGCACATAGATTGTAGGAGGCAACAAAGTGCTCCTGATCCGGAAGATTTTTGGTAATCTGACATTTCAAAAACAGTAGCCACAATTTTAATGGTATGAAGCTACAATAGAATACACAAGTCTCAGACTAATGTTGTCATTATCCTGTTTGTAACAAAAATATTTGGGGTGTTGTACCTTTTATCAATAAAAAAATTGAATCTATGTAATTATCTGACAAGTAGGCGATCAAGGAGAAATCAGGTTATGAGTCAACAAAGAAACTATGTAAAAACTACTTCTGGCCCTGGAGCTTATACAGCTTTTCTATTTTTTGTTTTATGTCAAGGAATTTCCAGAAAAGGCCAGGAACAAAGACAGTTATCAGGAACCCCTTGTGTGCCCAGACATGTCTCCATCTCCTCAAGTTCCCTCTACAGGTTTGTATTGAACAGAAACATTCAACACAGAACTGAATAAACACAGAATATTAGAATTTCCTATGGCACCTACAGTGGATACACTATAAAAATGCCCAGGTTCTAGTGCACCAACAGGTGGAAGAGTGCAAGGTCTCTAACATCCACCAGCTCTGTCATGTCATGGAGTGGAAGAGGACTCCAGTGGCAACCTGTGAAGCTCTGGTGAACTCCATGCCCCTGAGGGTTAAGGCAGTGCTGGAAAATAATGGTGACCACACAAAATAGTGACACTTTGGGCCCAATCTGAACATTTTCACTTAGGGGTGTACTCACTTTTGTTGCCAACGGTTTAGACATTAATAGCTGTTTGTTTAGTTATTTTGAGGGGACAGCAAATGTACACTGTTATACAGACTGTACACTTACTACTTTACATTGTAGCAGAGTGTCATTTATTAAGTGTTCTCACATGAAAAGATATAATAAAGTATTTACAAAAATGAGAGACACTGTAGTATATATATATATATATATATATATATATATATATATATTTATTTATATATTTATATTTAATGATATCAGTATCTTTTTCTTGGCAGCTGACCGAGTGAAACCTGCAGATGTGAAAATTGTGGCTGCATTGGGAGACTCACTAACGGTGAGACACAGAATACAGGGGCCCGGGGGGAGAGTGCACAGCATGAAGATGTCATGCTGCTTTTTTTATTTGTCCTCTGACAAAACATGTTTAATATCTGTTGTCTTTTTTTTCTCTAGGCAGCAATTGGTGCGAATGCTACAAATGTCCTGGAGATTCCAAATGAGTATCGCCAGCTGTCCTGGAGGTAAGTTTGGCAAAAAACATATACTATATAATTTAATATGGATCTTTCCTGTTTCGCCCCCTGAAGTGGCCACTAGGTAGGACAATGGTGGCATACTGGGACTTTGTTCAATTTGTTCTTAGTGTGAGGGCTAGAATTGTCTTTTAGCTCTATTACTTTACTATGTAAAGATTATCATCTGCCACTACCCTGACTTTGAACCCTAACTCTAGCATCAAATTGAAAAAAGTATTGGCACAACACCATTGCACCACGTAGTGGCCGCTGCATGGCAGTGCTGGCAGGGACTAAACAGGAAAGGTCCTATAATATACAATATATAAAATATCATATAATATATAAAATATACAGGTACAACACCAATTATCCTGCATCGGATAATCTGGCAACTCCTTTAATCCGGACAAAATGTACACGTGGGAAGTAGTTATGCGTGCTGCAGCGCACACGTAGTCTCCATGGACTCTTGCTGTTTGGCATTCTGTACTGTGTTTTGGATCTTCTCAGTCTGTTCTGAGCAAGTTGTAAAATCAAAGCCTATTTTGAGCACATTCTGAGCCTATTTGATCTTCTTAGCCTGTTTGGAGGACAATTCTATTTCACCCTTTGAGCCTATTTGACCTTGGGAGCACATTTGACCATCTGAGCCTTTTTGATATTCTGAGTCTATTTGACCTCCTGAGCCTAAAAGGAGGATATTTTGAGTCTATTTGACCTCCTGAGCCTAAATGAATGACATTCAGAGCCTATTTGATCTCTTGGCCCTAAAAAGATGACATTCTAAGCTTATTTGACCTCCTGAGCCTAAAAGGAGGACATAATGAGACTAATTGTCTTTCCGAGACAATTTGTCATTTTAATCCTAAAAGGAGCACATTCTGAGCCTGTTAGACTTTCATAGCCTATTTGACCTTCTGGGCCTATTTTACCTTTCGGGCCTATTTGACCTATTGAGCCTATTTTGGGTACACATTAAAAGCTTGCTATGTCTTCGAAGACAGATGCAAGTGAGAGTGTTCCATAACAATTCAAGAGAACGTTGAAACAAAACTGCCCTATGGCATTTCAGTGCATAAGGTGTGTAAAATCTATGATACTGGTTCATCAACTGTTTATGACATCAAGAAGCAAAAGGAAAAACTGTTGAAATTCTATATAGACAGTGATTATAAGAAGCAAATGAACAGTAGAAAAATAATGAAAGATGGTAAGAGCATTGATCACGACCAAGTGATGATGGAATGGTTTCGACAGTGTCAGAGCAATGGAGTGGATTTGTCTGGTAGCTTGATAATGGAGCAGGCTCAGTTGTTCAATAACAAACTTAAATTAGAACATGAGTGTGATTATACAGAAGGGTGGTTTCAAAGATTCAAGAGGAGTCATGGAATTTCCTTCCATAAAGTGTGTGGAGAAAAGTGTTCCACAAACCAAAGGAACTGCTGAGTATGCAACAAAGAGAAGAGGGGTGGGGGAGATGGCGCACCAATTCCTGTTGCAGAATAACCAATATATTTTAATACCAAACCCTTGTTTACAGAGATCAGTAGGTAAAGCTTTCACCTTTTCTAATCACAGTCTATGAGGTATATTATAGACTTCTCAAAACTTGTTGGCTTGTAGGTTGGTACTTCTTCCCTCCGTGAACGTCTTATCTCTTCCAATAGAGTGTGGGTATTAGGGTAATGTCTCTGTGTACCTTTCAGAGCATGGGGAATGTTACAACACTATCAATACATAGTGGTGCCTGAATATAAATCTTTTGGCCGGGTTTAATATACCCCCCTTTGGAAGTCTTTAATCAAAATACTATATAAAAATCGATTTTTGCCTCATAGAGAGAAGCATTGAGGTATTTTTGATCATTGAAAAAGCCACAGGATAAAAGTGGCAATATTAAACCTGGCCAAAATATTTATATTTGGGTACCACTATGTATTGATAGTGTTGTAATATTCCCCATGCTCTGAAAAGTACACAGATAAATTACCTTAATACCCACACCCTATTGGAAGAATATGAGATAAGACATTCACGGAGGAAAGAAGTACCAACCTACAAGCCAACAAGTGCTGGGAAGTCTATAATATACCTCATAGACTCAGGTTAGAAAAGGTGAGAGCTTTACCTACTGGGATTACAATATATCGGTTATTTGCACTACGAATTGGTGCACTATCTCTCCCCACCCCTCTTCTCTTTGTTGCACACCATACAGACACACCAATGAACTGTGTTCCGAGAGAAGCAGCGCACCTAGATATAACCATGGACTTGAGAATACACCTTATATACATCTGAACTTAATTCAGAGACAAATGAGAGCAATCTAAAGATCGAATTGATAACTACCGTAATCATCTAGAACTAGATCACCTGAGGAGCGCTACAGAGTATTACAGGGTCATACAACCCTGTACTTTTTTATCTTTGAACTGCTCAGTATGTTGATGAATTTGCCAAGATCATTGCTGATAAGGACCTAAGTTCTTAGCAGGTGTTCAATGCTGATGAAACTGCACTTTATTGGCGGTGTGCACCCAGGAAAACAAGAAGTGCCCGCAGGATTCAAACAAGGGACAGGCTTACCATTTTAGGTTGCTCAAATGTTGCAGGTACACACAAGTGTAAACCGCTAGTGACAGGAAAACGTGAGCACCCCAGAGCCTTGAAAGGTATTACAAATTACCCAGTAACATACCGTACAAATAAAAATTGTTTTATTAAAACTATGGAGATTTCCATAAAATGGTTTGAATCTTTTTGTGCCAGAAGCTAGAGCACACTGAATATCTGCAGAACTACTGGATGACTGCAAAATCCTTCTATTTTCTGGACAACTGTTCAGCTGGACTCTTGTGTAAAAATAATGTGTATTTACCACCAAACTGTACATCACTTCGGCGCTCATTGCGAGCCTCTCCTCATGTGTCCTTTGGCTCCTCTCTCTATTTTTTTAAATACTAATTAATAAATTAATTGAATAATAAATTAATATAGTTTACCTTTTTCTAATTAATATATGTAACAATCAGTAGCCTGAAGAGGTAACAATCTCTTTTTATTGTCCTGCAGCATATAATGTCCAGTTGGACTGTTGCTGGCCTGAGGAGATAGTGTCCTGAATGTCCCAACTGTGCATTAGAACTAGGCTGCGTGCGCGAGTGCAAACCATTGGTTGATTTGTGCAAAGCGCTACTATAGATGTGTAATGTTGTTAGTGGCAAGTTAGGATTGTAAAATAGCTTGTCTATATAGTTTGTCTACATGCTACGTGGTTCGTGAGCATTTGCCGTCATTTGTAATAGTGTATTTTGTACCTCGTATGTTCCTGGGTGAAAGTAGTACGTGGCTGGAGGTGTTTTGCGCGGTTCAGGGTCGTGTAGCCTCATCTTCATTTTTTGGGGGCGCTATTTTTTTTTCTCGTTTAACCGATTTTCGAGTGCCGGAACTCTGCAAAATCGACTTAAATTCACGTTCCACCTCATTTCCAGACGCCCTGGCTGTTCCTCGTGCTGTGTGTGATGTTTTTGTTTTTTAGTTTTTTGTATTTTTTTTTTCTAAGTCCCGCGTCTTGTATTTTTTTTTATACGTTTTTTCTAAGTTTGTCAACTGCTTGCAGCCTATGGTGATCCTGCGTTTCCTAAGTGTTTGGAGGCTTAGTCCCGCGTGTTTCAATGTGTGATCGGATCGCCTCGCTTTGCGAGGCTCGCAGGAGCGCCTTCTGAGCTTCTTTCTGGCTAAGTTCAGTGTGTTTCATTGCCTCCATGTTGGTAGAGAAAGAAGTATTTATTTTATAGAGAGTAAACAAGCAGCTATCAGTTTAAAAAATAGATGGTTAAAAGCTCCACTGCTCCTATTCAATAAGTAAAACTCCACTGGTTCTTTACATTCAGTAGAGCTCCATCTGTCCTTTACATTATTCAAAGCTCCACTGGTCCTACTTATTAATTAAAGTTACACTACTCCTATTCATTCAATAAAACACCTCTGGTCATTTACATACTGTAAAGCTGCAGTGATCTTTTTCAGTCAGTAAATTTGGTTCTCTCCACATAGTGTGTACTTGGTCTCATTCATTATGAAGCATTTCTTGTAAAGTGTATAATTTTGCATAGGGCCATAGCCCAGGAACTGTCATGGTAACTACATATACCTGTACAGGTGTGAAGTAATCAGACACACCTTTGATATTTTTTCATCAGAATCATAGAGGACGATATAAAATAGGAGTTACATGTTAATAACTGTGCATTTATTAGGGGAATCCAGTTTTTTGTTTACTCTCACTCTAAAAGGGCAGTGACCCTTGAAAATGATGTGTCTTTATTTTAAAGTTGAGCACATAGAATGCATCTGTACTGTCCTGAAGAGGATAAAGTTGGTGTTTTTTGCTCAAACCGGTGGGGATGATGTTCTTACATACAATTCATTTTGGCTTAAGAACATTGTGAGGTTCCAACCTTCCATTAAAGGTAGTCAGTACAGGCGCTGCATTGTTTCCCTACACACTCAGTAAATCTTTTTACTGTAAAGTACTAAAATCAAGGAACTAGTGTAATAATGCAAGCTTAAATCTTTTTATTGGCCGATAATAGAATGAGGGCCATAGAACTTACTTAAATACATAAAACTGCAGTATTCTTTAGAGAAAAAAATGAGAAACCAACCCTGGTGCGGCAAAATCAATTTTTCGTCATAGCCCCAGTTAGGGACAATGACAGATGATCAGTGTTGTAAATGTAATATAATATATAAAAATATTGTATATTATAAAAGTGAAATATGGCATTGTCTAAAGAGAAGGCTCCAGTATCATAGGGAGACAGAAGGTGTAGCTGAGATTTGGTCAAAAATCTGAAGTTATAGATCAAAAGCCAGAGTACCACCAAAACTTAAAGTAAACTTAAAGTATCAGTGTTGTCATACTGTATATTTAAAATATACTCTTTTGAAGAACTACAATTGTTTTTAGTAGTATGAAAAAAATAATACAGCCTTAAACTAAGAAATAATTGCATATAAACAGTTTGGAATTATAATGGTTTATGTTTAATTATATGTTATTTTTTGTTTCTAAATACATTTTTTGTTCAAGTTATTAAATTTAGTGAATCAAAAGACCATATTTATATATATATAAAAAAGCAGCGCTCATTTATATAAGCCAGTTAAATACAGCATTTCTCAGCTCGTCACGTTACAGATAATCTGTTCTTAAGGTGGGTTCATTGTGTTTTAAGATGGATTGAGGAAATACAAGCTGAGTTGATGCATTACATCTGGATGTTGAATAAGGGGTAGATATCGAAAATGCAATGGTTTAACAAGTGGAAAGACAGCTGCAATGTGGACTATTAAATATTTTACTGAAACATTTCATTTTTGGGATTTCAATGTGCCAATCTTGCCATGCTTTGTAACTCCATTTTATTTTCTGTTTTTACAGTATCGGTGGTTATGGAAACTTTTCAGATATTGTGACACTGCCAAGTGAGTATCTCTTGCCGTATCTTGTCATTGTGCAAAAAAGTGTTGCCAGGGTCTTTATTGGACATATTGTTATAAAATATATGAACAATCTCCAAGGCAATTTTAATCACCCCAATCATTTCTATATTTCAGATATTTTTAAGCTTTTTAACCCTGACATTACTGGCTTTGCTAAGAGGAGCACAGTGAGTTACAGACCTACCCCTCTTGAGGATGCACAACTCAATATGGCTGTTACTGGCGCCAATACTTTGTAAGATGGGTCATATGTTACATAATGTATATGTATTGCCACTGACTGTTTGTTCAGCATTGAATTATACAGTGACACATTAGTAATATTTCTAATTTCAATCATATTAACACAGATGTATCATATCAACCCCTTTATAATATTAAAAAGTAAATATATATATTTAACTTTCATCATTATCATGTAAATAATAAATCCTTTATAACATAATAAATAACACTTTTTAAATATTTTAAACTTATTAAGAAAGTTTTCTCTCAGGGAACCACATAATACAAGTTATCTCCTTCCACTCTCAGTTACAGTACAAATTACACTGGCATCCTAGGATGTCTCTTCCCATTATCCCCTTCAACTGATAATCCAACATGGGATTCTCATTGTAGGAAAATGGGCAGGGGAAGCAGGCTTGATACAGTGCCTTGCAAAAGTATTCACCCCTCTTGGCATGTTTCATGTTTTGTTGCCTCACAACCTGGAATTAACATGGATTGTTTGAGGATTTGCATCATTTAATTTACAGAACATGCCCACAACTTTGAAGATGTTTTTTTTTTATTATGAAGCAAAGAACAAATAGGACAAAATAACAGAAAAAGTAAATGTGCATAACTATTCACCCCCCTAAAGTCAATACTTTGTAGAGCCAATCACAGCTCCAAGTCGCTTTGGATAAGTCTCTATGATTTTGCCACATCTTACCACTGGGATTTTTGCCCATTCCTCCTTATGGGCAAAACTGCTCCAGCTCCTTTAAGTTGGATGGTTTGTGCTTGTGAACAGCATTTTTTAAGTCTGACTACAGATTTTTTATTGGATTGACGTCTTGTCTTTGACTAGGCCATTCCAACACATTTACATGTTTCCCCTTAAACCAGTCAAGTGTTGCTTTAGCAGTGTGTTTGGGGTCATTGTCCTGCTGGAAGGTGAACCTCCGTCCTAGCCTCAAATCACGCGCAGAGTGGTACAGGTTTTGCTCAAAAACATCCCTGTATTTAGCACCATCCATCTTTCCGTCAACCAGTTTCCCAGTCTTGGTTGCTAAAAAACATTCCCACAGCATGATGCTGCCACCACCAGGTTTCACTTTGGGGTTGGTGTTCTTTGGGTGATGTGTTGGGTTTGCGCCAGACATGGCGTTTTCTTTCATGGCCGAAAAGTTAAATTTTAGTCTCTTCAGACCAGAGCACCTTCCTCCATACATTTTGGGAGTCCCCCACATTCCTTTTCGCGAACTCAAAAGGTGCCATTTAATTTTTTTGCTGAAAGTAATGGCTATTTTTCTGGCCACTCTGCCATAAAGCCCAACTCTATGGGGCGTACGGCTTATTGCCGTCCTATGTACAGATACTCCAGTCTCTGCTGTGGAACTCTGCAGCTCCCCCAGGGTTACCTTAGGTCTCTGTGCTGCCTCTCTGATTAATGTCCTCCTTGCCCGGTCCGGGAGTTTTGGTGGGCGGCCGTCTCTTGGCAGGTTTGCTGTTGTGCCATGTTCTTTCCATTTGGTTATGATGAATTTGATGGTGCACCTGGGGATCATCAAAGATTTGGATATTTTTTTATAACCTAACCCTGACTTCTCAACAACATTGTCCCTTACTTGTTTGGAGAGTTCCTTGATCTTCGTGGCAGTGTTTGACAGATCATGTGACACTTAGATTGCACACAGGTGGACATCATTTCACTAATTATGTGTCTTCTGAAGGTAATTGGTTGCACCAGAGCTTTTTATGGGCTTCATAACAAAGGGGGTGAATACATACGCACATGCCAATTTTCTGTTTTCTATTTCTAAAAAATAGTTTTATGTATATATTTTTCTCATTTCACTTCAGAAACTTAGACTATTGTGTTCGGTCCATCACATAAAATTCAGATTAACAAAACATTGAACTTGTAATGTAACAGAATAGCTAAAAAGTCAAGGGGGGTGAATACTTTTGCAAGGCACTGTATATCCAGTGCTTCCTTGTGGGAAAACTTTACATTAAGTTTACAACATTTTTTTTTTTAAATAATGGGCTTTTTCCATTTTTAACATGATAATGATGAATGGAGATTACAAATCCTCAGCTGTCAGGGAACTGTAATAATGCCAAAAATAATGCTGGCTAAAATCTTGCTATTCGGGATTAACTGAAAATAAAACACGAACCTGAACCAATAACGGGTCTGTCTGATTTTCAGTTTGTTACCAGAACACACCAGACGTCTGATCGACACCTTGAAAACTTTTCCGGTAAGATGTTACTTTGCTACCTGATCTATAATAGCAAAACTCAATATTATATTCATTTACAACAGTTATAGTATCCAGTTGATTTGATTGTCTCCACGCTGGTAAGGTCTTCAATTTCGATGGGAGGGGAGATGGCTGAAAACAGGTCTAAAGGGTTATAAGAATAATCTTATTAGGAGAGGGGTCAATCATTCACAGGCTGCACCCAAAGATTGTTGCCAAAATAAACCATATTAACACAGCCAGTGAAGAGCATTGCATTGATATAACTTTATTCCTCAAAATTAAGCAATGCTGTCAGACAATGCTATGCCATATTGGTCTTATAGTGGGTGGAAGTCAACAGCAGCTGAGTTTGATTGTTCAAAGGAAGTTCAATATTGATTTGTTGAAATCATTAAATATGATTAATGCCTAATTAAATCATCTAGCTCTTGTCTTTAGGGCATTAGTAAGGTTGTGTTTGCGCCTCATCTTGTATGGTCACTTTTCCAAGTTTGCCCCCTGCCTATTTCAATTTAAAATTACACTGTCACCCAAGCAATAAATTAGTTTAATCTTATAGAGCATTAATATATATATATATATATATATATATATATATATATATATATATATATATATATATATATATATATATATATATATATATATATCAGCATTATTTGTGCTGCTTCCTGGTGCATTCATTGCTAATGTGTTATTTAGGTAAATGTGTGGGGATGTAACTGCATGACAACACAGGGGTACATTGTTAGGCCACCACAGAAACCAACAAACAGATTTGTTACTAATTAACACATCATAAAGCAGCTAATTCGTATTCAGGATCTGCTTGTTAACATAATCATGCTGCATAAACAATAATTACATATTTTAGAAAAAAATGACTAGTACAATATGCAACCTATTTTTAATGCAATTTAAGAGCAACTTGATAAAAATAAGTAACTATTTATCACTGTAATTTAAGTTTTCTAATACTAATACTTTTTCATGCAAACAACCTTGTATTGTAAAAAAATATATACATCATGTTACAATGGTGGTACTTCGCTGTCCTTTCAAAAATTTCTGCTGTTTTAAGGACCTTACAATAAAAAAAATGTATATGTGTGAGAACCTTAAAGCGGAAAAAAAAGCAGGAAAAAAAGTCATAACACTATGTCATGAATCTCCATGACCACCCTTTGGACTCACATAGTGACTCCTATCAGGACGGCCTCCTAGGCATGTATAGTTGTGGGATGGGGGAAACTGTGTGAGTCCAAAGGGTGGTCAGGGGGATCGTGACAAACTAGTTTTTAATTAGAAAAATACATTTGGATGTGTTTGATAGTCCCTGGAGGCATCTTTGATACTTTGTATGAGAGTGGTGTTTTGATTTCTGGAGGGTAGTATTTGCATTTGTTTATGCAAGCAGTCTGCTTCTGGGCCTATAGGTGGGGCAGTTACATTGAAGCTGGTACTAAGTGACTGGCTCTGACTATTCTGTTCTCCTCCTATCTGCCCCTTCTTTATCCTCAGGGAATAAACATGGAAGAGGACTGGAAGGTGATCACTATTTTCATTGGATCAAATGACCTGTGTGACTACTGCAAAAATAAGGTGAGAAGACTTTGCCTCCTTGGTTGTGTTTGGTTATTGCATTTAGGACAGAGCTTTTTATGACAGTTTAGAAGTTTCAAAATAATTGGACTTAAAAAATTGTAACCTCACAAAAAAATACTATTTTGAAGAACTGCACTTAAAAATATGATACTTAAGACTTGGAATATACAGGAAGTGTTTGTCTGCACAATGGAAATTTGGGAGTACTTTCAGCAGGACTAAACATATGTTCATTAGTTTACAAGCATGAATTGCATATAAAAAGTTGCAAAATATAAAGGTTATGATTATGTTTACTTTATAAATAAACTATAATAATAATGTTTGAATTTTTTACTTTCTAAAAATGTTTTGCCCATTATAAAGAATTTTCTAATTTAAATGACGTGACAAGAGAGTAACAGATACATGGTGTCAATGATCCAGGCAAGAGAAGAGTGGTGAGCAACTAGCTGTCCTCATTAACTTCTCTTGCGGACCCCAGCCTGTTCCCTGGAGTGACAGAGCACACATTCTCCAACAACACTCAGTCCACAATATTTCTCTAAAATTTGAAATTAATACCGTGCGGTGCTCATACAAACTTCTCCTCTTTATTTATAACTCTATAAACAAAGAATTGTACCATTTTTTAGTATAAGTAAAAGCACATTGAGGCCCTTTTAATGACTTTGGAAGGCCACATTTGAGGCCCTTCAAGCAAAATAGGTTGCTCGCTATTGCAATGGACTGTATCTGATGGAGATGATTCTGAAGATTATGCATGTTAAGGTGTAGCTGATAAGCATCTTTAAACAGATGGGCATTTGGTGTATGTATCAGGGCAAGTCACTTACAGTTTAGGCAACTGCTTCCAAAATGCATCATTTTACCTTTTTTCAAGATATTCAATACTTGCGCTAACTGATAAAGGATGTTCCTTCCACAGTGCACCCAATTTAAGTACCTGGTAAAAATATAGATTATATATAAACGTATATGTGTATAGCCTACTCCTTGCTGTGCAAATATGAGTGTCCTGATTGTACTGTACAGAAATAAAATAAAATAAAAATATATAAAAAAATATTAGACTGCACTGGGCCCAAACAGAGGGGGCCCTGGTGCATTTCACCATCTTCACTGGCGGTAGCTCCGCCCGTGTCTCCCTCTCTCACAAATGTCCACCCCTATCTAACTTAAATACATGCCACACTCTCCCTCCCTCTATATGTAAAATACACATGCATGACCCGTCTACTGTCAATAAAAGTCAGACCTACCCATCCACCCACCAGAGATACATGCCATGCCGTTTTTTAATATTAGCATCTTCGTATTTGCTGAAGCAGGAAATGCTGCCATCAGCAATAGACGCTCTGGCATGGGAGACGCAGAGCAGGCAGAGAAGACCACTACTGTGGATCAGGGTAGGAGAGGGAGGAGAGCCTGGTGAGGGTGAGGTTGAGGGGTCCAGGGGGGTTCAAGGGGGCATGAACCAGGATGGGGGGGGGGGGGGGTGATGGGGGATTACCCAAGGGGAAAAAAAACAACAAAAAGCTAATAAAAAAATGTACTTAGATATATTAAAATAAGATATCCACCTAAAATAATGCATCTTTTGGAGCAAAAAATGAATATAATAAATAATTATTTTCAGAGTAATACAGTATAACTCCCTGCCATGTGAGGGGTCTACTAGCCAACCATCTCATTTTATGTGTAGAAACATTCAGGCAAAGAAGAAGCCACTTCTGATTCTTCATAGCCAATTTCTGATCCCAATAAATGTACGAATGGCCCAGAACAAATATAATTTGGCTCCTGGAAAACAGATAAGGTTAAACAGGGGATACACAGTGTAGTGAATATAAGAATAAAAAGGCAGCGACTCCCATCTGCCAAAACTTTTAATGAATTTCTTCAGGAAGAGCCATGTGCCCCGCCTCAGTGGCCACCCCAGTTCTGAATGAGTGCATATTTAAACCTTAGGCACTCACTCTCTCACACACACCCCTTTCCTTCTAACTCACACATACAGACATCCTATGTCTCTCACATAAACTGCACAATCTCTCCTTCATTCTACAGGGTAAGTTTGATTATTTTTCGAGAAATGTCCAGCAAAAATCCCTGACAACAGAACTCAGTCCTACCCACTGGCTGTTGCATTACCAATTAGCTGTGATTGATAGAAACAATATACTGTTATTTTACAGAGCCTATTTTCTGCAGACAGTTTTATTCACAACCTAACAGTCTCCCTGGACATGCTGCAGGAGGAGGTAAGTTTCTCATAGAGGGGTAGGTTTCTGTCCTTTCATAGATTGTTTTTTCCAGCACAGATGTAGATAAATGGAAGAGCGTATACATTCAACATTCAAATGAGAATATAAAGGAATACTCTTTACCTACATTTATTAGTGAGGTATTTGGATTTGTTTATCCTTTGCAGCATTCTTTTTTAATGAAAAAAAAGGGTTACTTTAAATCTATTGTTAAAAATAGATAGTAGTCAAAGTCTCAAGAAATCTAAAAAATGGATAAATTGTGTAGAAGTTAATCAAGATATATCTATCCAAATGTAAAAGGTGTGTGGAAAGGATTCTAGGCTAGATGCATCCATTGCTTTGAAACAAGTCCTAATTATTCACTGGAATTTGGTTTCCTTCACAGCTGCCAAGATCCATTGTCAATGTGGTCCAGCTCTTTCAAATGGAGAAGCTTCGAGATGTTAATGACAAGAGTTTAGGGTGTATTCTCCAGAAGTAAGTCAAGTCTGTGAGACTGGTTAAACAAAATACTTGACCCTCTTGTATTAGCTCATGCAAATCAGCTATTGTTTTATTTTTGTACTAGACCAAGCAACTATATGTAACCACTTCAGTAGACCATCCAGTCAAAATTAGGACCCCATTTAGTAAGGGCTCCTTTGACTTGGAACACCTCATCGGATAATGCTTGGGCCTTCATTTACTTACTAGATCAATTAATCCGTTTAAAGTTTAAAGACCTCTTCACCAGGTCTGTACTTGAACCTGCTCTAAATGATCGTCTAGCTAGGTGAGGGTATATACTAGCAGTTGGCAACTCAGTCCTGCAAAGGCCACCAACAGTCCAGGATTTCAATTTCTCTCTGCAGGACATCTGGTGGATCAATCCAAATGAAACTGAGTAAATCAGGTATGCTAAAGCATAAATAAAATGAATATAGAGATTTAGTAAAATCCTGGACTGAGTTACCCACCACTCTATACACCGTTGAATATAAATTCACATTACCATAAGATCACATGACCAGTGCTGTGGCCATGTGTACTAAATTATTTGGCTGTGTGTTTTTACATTGCGTTCCTTTATCTTTACCAAGGGTTTTCTGCTCATGTGTAGTACAACCAAAAGCCAATTCCTCAGAGTTGTTGGAAGTGTTGGATCAGAACAGACAGTTCCAGGTGAGGCTTAACAATGACATTGTAAGATGATGGTTAAGTAATGTGTGATTATTAAAACATTAGCCTCATTGAAATAAGTTCCCATGCTTGAACATGTTTGTATTATTGAGCCTAATCTGTTAGCTTTGCCTGTGACAGTGATCCCATCAGTTTCTAACATGAGCTGCTCTAATTTTCCACTAGAATTAATTGAAGAAATGAACGCCACAGTAGTTGGTGAGACAATAATGATTGAGACTGTGTAACTCTTAAACACCCTTGACGTTCTCATACAATAGGGTTTCATATGTTTATTTAATAATTCATAAAAAATTCAATCAAACTTGAAGGAAAACAAATCGGTTCAGGGGGTGGGAGAAATTCTGCCCATGGGGCTACCTTGCAGAAGATAATCAATTCTACCTTGGGTAGATGATTTGCCACTGCAGGAAAACCTACATTGATCTGATTTATTTAGGACAGCCTCCTGGGAAGATCCTCCCCATTTCCCCGAACACCTAACAGGAGTTTGAATATATTTTTTTAAATCTACGTTGAATTCACTGCAAATACTGATTTTACTGCTGATTAGCTACTAAGATTGGTCACACAAATTGTTATACGAGAAGATTGCTCTGAACGGGTCACCCAACTGATAGAATGAGTTATGGTTGGTTGAGCTCTCTGTTCTTATATTGAGAATTTCTAACTTGTGATTATTTGAGTACATGTAAGACATAAAAGATATCAGGCTCCCCATCTTGACATTATTTTCTGTTGGTGGTATACTAATCTACTTTATTCATAACATCTGTACGCCTTTAAAGTTATATTATATTGCTTTCCTTCTGACACTACCTGTGCTTTTCTGTCCCTGCAGGAGAAGCTGAAGCATCTGCTGTTGATCTCAGGCAGATATGATAGAAAGAAAGACTTTGCTGCAGTCCTTCAACCTTTCTTGATAGATGTTGAGCCAGCTACAGACCAAGTGAGTGCCACACAGGCATGCCTTCTGTAAAAAGATATGTTATTTTTTTTTTATTTTTTTTTTAAATGATTTTTATTAGACAGTCAGACAACATTTGACGTATGAGTCAGAATAATACATTAGATGTGGAAAATTAGAAAATAGCAATATTGACATACATCACATCTGTTTTCTTGTGGAATATCTTACTGTCCATACCTCCTCCTCCTATTTTCCGTTTTCTAGCTTAATGTCTGTTGAAAGTTACTTAAAACTGAGTTAGGGTTTGGGGGGAAACTATGAGTAGTGAAGTCCCATAACATTGGGCTGATCTTTGTAAGCTGTGTTTCCTGAGCTCCTTGAAACCTGACCCTGGTTAGTCTCAGCTCTACTAGTAGGTGTAGTCTTTGATCTGGGGTAACTAGATAGGGTTATAGGTGTTGGATAACTTAAGCTATTTCTTGTCTATATTTATTTTCTGGGTCCTTTAGGAGGGAAGTGTCACTCACCTCATTCCTCGGCCGAACCTTGTCTCCCAGGCGGCCCAGCAGGAGGCCCAGCGTTTGTAGTTATGGTTCACCTCAGCAGACAGAATGCTCATGGACCGAACAAACTCGATTTGTTTAGGATTTTCTCGTATGTTGGGGTGGGTGTTTTCCAGTGGGCGGCTATTGTTTTTCTAACTGCTAAGAAGATTTGGTTGGTTAGGAATTGCTCCGAATTGGACAACCCCTTTACCGGTAATCCCAGAATGGCTTCCTCTGGTTTCATGGGAAACCTCTGACCCCATAATTTCTCTAATGTTTTGTAAGTATCTACCCAAGTGTGTTTAATCATAGGGCATTCCCAAAATGTGTGAATTAGAGACCCTTTCTGATTGCATCCTCTTTCACATATATCACTAATCGTCGGATTACCGAGGTGCATTCTCACTGGGGTTAGGTACCATCTCATGACTACTTTATATGAATGTTCCTTCAAGATTATGTTAAGTGAGGAGTTTTTTGCTTGTTTCAGAATGTTGTTCCATTGGTCCTTATCTAAGCTTATGTTGAGGTCTTTTTCCCACGCCCTCTCATAGTGAAGTTTGGGAGGAGTGGTTAGTTCACATAGGTGGTTGTATATTGTGGAAATATTCCCTTTCCCTCCTGGGTAATTAATGCAACACCCTTCGAATATGGATTTGTTTTGTCCCCCCTTATTCCTAATTGTTTGGGTTAGTATTTGATTTATTGCGAATAGGTTAAGCCATTCTCCTGGGGGTAATTGTTTTTTATCTAGGAATGCAGTCATGGACAGTTTTTGATTAACTACAGGTAGGTCTGCCGCAATTGAGCAGTTGTTTTCGGTCCACCATCTATATTGGTCATTAGTATTTATTTTGGGGTCAGTCGATTGGGGCCACAAGGGAGTAAGCCTAGAATCTTGGTTTAAAAGCATGGTTCTCCTATTTACGTTTTTCCACAAAATTATTGTGTGCTTCACACTAGTTGGGAGTGTTTTGGGTAGTTTGAAGCCCTGCTGAATGGAGAGCCATGGAAGTTGGTGCATGATCAAGTCGTTGGCCCTCAGTGTGTGTTTCTCTATCTGGACCCATACTGGGGGGGAGTCTTTAACGAACCATTTTGCTAGTTGAGCTAATCTAGCTGCTTTGAAGTAACGTGCGATATCTGGAAATGCGAGGCCGCCTCTCTTCTTAGTTGCGATAATTGTTTCTCTGTTTATTCTAGGTTTTTTGTTGTTCCACAGAAAGTTCGTCAATATTTTTTGTATTGTTTTCAGTTCTTTTGCCAAAATTGATATTGGTATAGTCCTAAATAGGTAAAGTAGTTTGGGGAGTATATTCATTTTAATGGCATGTAATTTACCTAACCATGAGATCTTTAGCTCTGACCACCTGTGTAGGTCTCTTGATATTTGTTTAATGAGGGTTGGGTAGTTCGCTTCATATAGGGCTTTAGTCGATTTGGTAATTTGTATGCCTAAATAGCTGATAGATTTATGGGACCATTTTATTGGGAAATTATTGGTTATTTGCTTTTCCATGGGGGATGGGAGAGATACGTTCAGGGCTATGCTTTTGCTTGTATTTACTTTGAACCCTGAAAGAGGGCCAAATTCAGATAGGAGTTTGAATAGGTTGGGAAGACTGACTAAGGGATTTGAGATCGTTAGGAGAATATCGTCTGCGAAGAGGCTTATTTTGTGATTTGTCGGGCCGACCGGAATTCCCGATATATCTGAGTGTTGGCGAATAGCTATTGCTAGTGGTTCTATACTAAGGGCGAACAGCAGTGGGGACAACGGGCAACCCTGTCGTGTACCTCTCGTGATGTTGAGTTTTTGGGAGTTGTGTCCTTGGTAAGTTACCTGAGCAGTTGGTTCTGAGTATATCGAAGCGACGCTTTTGAGAAAACCTTCCGGCAACCCAAATTTGATTAGTGCTGAGTTCATAAATGTCCAGTCTAATCTATCGAATGCCTTTTCGGCATCAAGTGCTAGCAACATCGCTTGACTGTCTCCTTTGCAGGTTATGTCTATGAGGTCAATGATCTTTCTTGTATTATCTGGCGCTTCCCTCCCTCTTATGAAGCCTACTTGATCTGGGTGTATTATCTCAGGCATCAAATCTGCTAGTCTGGACGCCAATATTTTAGTATATATTTTTAAGTCAGTGTTAATCAGGGAAATTGGTCTATAGCTGGCACATTGTGTTGGGTCTTTTCCTGGTTTAGGGATTACTATTATTTTGGCTTCCAAGAATTCTGGTTTTATTTTTCCTCCTTCTAAGAAACCATTAAATAGTTTGTGTAAGGTCGGGCTGAGTAGATCGCTCATATATTTGTAATATAGGTTTGAGTACCCGGGGCCCCATGTGCTTTTGTAGTCTTGATCGCTTCCTGTATTTCTTTGACTGATATGGGCTCTAAGAGTGAGTTAGCTTTAGCGGGGTCTAGATGTGGTACATTTATGTTACTTAATGTTTTTTCGATTTCGAGTTTGTGGGTTGGGGTACCCGAGTTGCCTGATTTGGTGTAAAGGTCAGCATAAAATTGCCTGAATTCGCTTACTATTTGATCTGGCTTAAATACTATTTGCTTGTTTTTGGTGATTAGTTTGGCAATGAATGAGTTCGCCCTCTTTTCTTTTAGTCTATTGGCCAACATTCTATCAGGTTTGTTTGCGTTTCTGAAGAATTTAGCATCGGCTCGTTGTAGTATTGTGACCATTTTTCCTCTTAGTATAGAGTTGAGTTCTTGTTTGAAACCTAGTATCTTTTCGTGTATGTATCGTGATTTGTCTTTGCCAGCTAGTTTTTGGGCCTCTGATATTTTCTGATTTAGGAGTGATATTTGTGCCTGGTCCTGTTTTTTTTTGAGCGAACTAATTTGTATGCAGACTCCCCTGATTACTGTGTGTGCTGCCCAAATTCCGTTTATGTTTATTTCGCCTACTTTGTTAAGGTCAAGATAGTCTGTGATTGCTGCCCTAATTTTTTCACGCGTGTTTGGGTCGTTTAGTAACCCGGGGTTTAATGTCCACCTAGGATTATTTCCCTTCGGTAGGAGGTTACTCATGGAAATTTTGACTAGTTCGTGATCTGACCATGCTATGGGACATATTGACGCTTCGGTTAAGTTTCCTGCCATGTTTTGTTGGATCAGTATGTAGTCTATTCTGGAATGTGACCCATGTCTATTTGAAAAAAATGTGTACTCTCTTTCTATGGGGTTCATATTTCTCCAGGTGTCAATCATACAGTTTGAATTTAGTAGTTTTTTGAGTGCTTTTGTCGCCGTGGGGGTTTTGTGTGAATCTGGGTCGTTTGACTTGTCTTTGGACGGATCCAAAACCGCGTTCATATCTCCCCCTATTATCATAATCCCGTCATCCCAACTATCTGTTAGCTTTTGTATTTTGTGGAAAAATGGTGTTTGGTCCGTGTTCGGGGCGTAAATATTTAAAAGTGTGACCTTCTGTTCATGTATTGACCCGTGAACAGCTATGTACCTGCCTTCTATGTCCCTTTGGACTTTATTTATTTGGAAGTTAAGTCTTATGTGGAACAAAATGGAGACTCCTTTTTGTTTGGTTACTGAGGTAGCGTGGAACGTCTGTGTGTAGGCTCCCCCCCAGTATTTTGGTATTGCTTGTTTTCTGAAATGGGTTTCTTGAATCATTACAATATCTAGGTTTAGTTTTTGGTAGTTCCTCACGGCCACCCCCCTCTTGACTGGTTCGTTCAGCCCATGAGCATTATGTGATGCTATGACAATGTCCATATTTCTTATTGGGGTGTGTGACATTTTGGTGAGTAAGGCTGGTTGACTCACCTTCTATGGTGCGTACAGTCTAGCGTACCTGTGCCCCCTGCTGGACTCCGCCCCGAAAACCGTTCAGCAGACAAATGCGTGTGCAAATCTCTAGTCTTTAGGAGAGAAACAGAGGTTAATGAAGCAACTGTATATATGCACAATTCTATGGGGAATGCAAAACCTGAACTGGTAACTGTATGGACTACTTCACCTCCTCTAGAGGAAGTCCCAATGGCTATTCTAGATACGATGCCCAGTTTTGGGAGTCGGTAGGTGTGTCTTTCTAGTGGTCAAGAATCTTCCTGATGTAATTTAAGTTCCTGTAGTACTTTGTTTAACTGAACCGTAGTAATATATACTACTGTGAGGAGAGCGGTTGCTGTCCTCGTATTATTTTACTGGTGGGCCAATCAGTGTCTCTTAATTGACACTGGACCCGTCCGCCTAAACTTAACTATTTGTGTGTGGGTATTTGACTGGCTATTTGTTAGCGCCCGTAGGGACGCTTTTTATGTGTCTAACGGCTTAGCCTCTACGGCCTGGGTTGTCTATCTTATGAAGTGTTTCTCTCACTGGTGTGATTACTACTTAACTGGTCCTACTCCTTTTGCATTTTAATAGCATTTCTTGTCAGTAGGGTAAATATGAGATAGCAAATTATTGGGAAAAGTCTCTGCCTTCATTCAAGCGAGGTCTCCTCTCTCTGGGGCTTTCTGCTGTGTGTGGATTCTCTCCGTCGTTTACTCTGATGTTCCATTCTGCCAACAAGTTGATTCCTTCCTCTAGAGTTCTGACAGTGAAAATTTTGCCCTCTCTGGATATATTGAGGCGGAATGGGTACCCCCACGTGTACCTCCAGCCTTGCGCTAAGATACAGTCCAGCACAGGCTTCAACTGTCTCCTTTTGGCAAGGGTAACCGGTGACAAATCCGAGAAGAGGAGAGGCTTGTGACCCTCAATGGGAGGAATGCCTTTCCTTGCGGCCTTCATAAATAATTCTTTGGTGGAGTAATAGTGGAATCTGGCTATGATATCTCTTGGGCGATCTTGTTGAGCTGGTCGGAAGCCGAGGGCTCTGTGGACTCTGTCCAATCTCATATTTTCCGGGTGGATATTTGGGAGGAGCATTTCACAAAGCTTATATATGCATGGAGGTCCTTGACTGTCTCCGGCGCGTTTCTTAGTCTAATGTTTTGACGTCTGGACCTGTTTTCTAGGTCTTCTTGCTGTAGCTGCTGCCTTAATTGTTCTTCTTTCAGAGCTACGATCTCTTCTTCTAGTTTGCTGTTATGCTGAATGATATCTGAAATTTTTGTTTCCAGCTGAGTGGTTTTATCATCCACTTTCTGTATCTCTGTGACTAGTTCAGTTGTCACTCTCTGGATGTCGGATTTAATTTCTTCTCTAAAATTGGTTATTAATTCTTTTAAGTCTTGGATGTCTCTTTTGGTGCTAGGCGACGACATTTCCATATGAGCAGTAGCGTGGACTGTGGCAATGGTAGTATTGTTGGTTGGAGTATTCGTTGAAGACTTTGGCAAGCAGTAAGATTGAATTCCCTTGTTGTTTTTCCTAGTGGCAACGCCTGCCATCTCAGTGCGAGTTCTATGGTTTCGATGTTTCCCAGTGATAGGTGGTCACTTCGTAAGTCCCAGTGCTAATGTAAGCGTCCCTATGTGAAGGCACTTATTCTTTGTTACATCTCTTTAGATTTGTTCAATGTTCTTGAAAAGTGCTGACCATGCCGTGGTTAATTGGACTTCTTGGTCTTTATTATTTGAGTATTGGCTTTTTGACCCTTCTCCCGATCAGCTTTGTGTGAATAGGGAGTCTGTGGGCCCTGTGGTCAGCCTGTTGGAAGGGGTAGGTCAAAAGCCTCAGTGTGCCATGGGTGTCCCTCAGATGGTGGAACTCGTTTTGCAGGCTGTTAGCCGAGTGAGGACAGTGTGTGTCCAATCTTTGTGGCCAAGGTATTACCTGTGGATTCCGTCCACTCTGGTGGTCATTACAGGTTGGGGTGATGACTTGCGTGTGCTTATGCCACTTCTGTGTTTCTTTTAGGAGCGCTGAACTGTGGCTGAGAGTTGAGCTTATGTTGTTTGTTTTTCCAAGCGTTTTATTTGTGCACTTTGTCTTAATTGAGAGTTAGATATTACCGGTCCAGTTTGCCAGTTCCTCCCCTTTGATCATAAGTGTCTCTTATGAGTGAGAGGGGTTTTTCTGTTATGGAGAAAGTCTCAGCTCCTCTTCCCTGATCTTTTATTCCCTCAGGGTGCCTGGGGCTTACTGGGTGGCTTTTGATCTTAATTCCCCCTTTAGGGGTCTGCCTGGTATTACTCTGTGTATTATGCTTATGCCTAGGGCCCTGTAGGTTTATTTTCTTTGTTTACTGTCCCCTTAAAATGGCCGCCGGGTATTTCGCGGCCTTTTGTTTTCCCAAAATGGCAGCTCCAAGGTGTCTGCGTCACAACCTGGTATTCTGCTCTCCCTCCTCTGCCTCTAAACCCTGCACCTCCCGGTGTGCTCTACTCTCCTGCCGGATCCCCGTCAGGTAACTCACCGGCTCCTGGGAACAGGACTGATGTGCTTGGAGGGGAGGAAGGGTAGTCTTGCGGTCCTGGTCTCCTGTTGGCACCCGGAGCTGTTCTCTCCGTTCTCTCTCTCCCGTCCTTCCTCTTTCCTGGTTCACTGCCGAAAGCTCAGGGTCGCGTTCCCCTGTCTGTCTCTGGCAATCAACCGCGACAGGCGGGCCGACGGCTCGGGTTGGGAGAAGGCTGTCTGCTCCGCAGTTGCTCTTGGTCTGAGTAGGCCCTAAGCCTCGCGGTTCAGCAAATGGGTGACCAGCCTCACTTGAGACCTATCAGGTTGTTCTACTTGCTGTGTAGAATACGTGGATGCTGAGCAGGGGAAAAATGGATCAGTATATCCTGCAATAATTGGACTTTTGCTGGTCCTGGTGTTGGAGCTCTGCCTAAGCACGTATGCTCAGCTCTCTTGCTAGCCACGCCCCCCAAGATATGTTATTTTCAACAAAAAAGTAAACAGTTATTCTGCTACATTTATCTTACAGTATCTCACAAAACTGAGTACACCCTATCACATTTTTGTACATATCTTATTATATCTTTTCATGTGACAGCACTGAAGAAATGACACTCTGCTACAATATAAAGTAGTAAGTGTACGGCCTGTATAACAGTGTCAATTTGCTGTCCCCTCAGAATAACTCAACACACAGCCGTTAATGTCTAAACTGTTGGCAATAAAATTGAGTACACCCCTAAGTGGAAATGTCCAAATTGGGCCCAAAGTGTCAATTTTTTGTGGGACCACCATTATTTTCCAGCAGTGCCTTAACCCTCATGGGCATGGAGATCACCAGAACTTCACAGGTTGCCACTGGAGTCCTCTTTCTCTCCTCCATGATAACATGGTGGATGTTAGAGCCCTTGTACTCCCCCACCCTCCGTTTGAGGATGCCCCACAGATGCTCAATAGGGTTTAGGTCCAGTGACATGCTTTACATTCAGCTTCTTTAGCAAGGCAGTGGTCGTCTTGGAGGTGTGTTTGGGGTCATTATCATGTTGGAATACTGCCCTGCGGCCCATTCTCTGAAGGGAGGGGATCATGCTTTGCTTCAGTATGTCACAGTATATGTTGGCATTTATGGTTCCCTCTGTAGCAGCACTCATGCAGGCCCAGACCATGACCCTCCCACCACCAAAAGTATACATCTATACTGAGGAAAGGTAGTTGAAATAATCCCTAAATGACAGATAAACGGATAAGGCACAAAGAACACAAAAACACTGCTATGAGATGAAACCCTCAGTTTGAACGTAAACAGCGATGTAAAGAGAGTGGAGGCAGCATCTGACATCAGCAGGTAAATGCATATAGGGGGAATCAGCACAACATATTATAGAAAACATATATACACATGTACAGACATATGTGTATGTATGATTGGTCTGAGCCTGCATGAGTGCCAACATGTACTGTGACATACTGAAGGTATTCCAACATGATAACAACCCCAAACACACCTCCAAGACGAGCACTGACTTGCTAAAGAAGCTGAAGGTAAAGGTGATGGACTGGCCAAGCATGTCACCAGACCTAAACCCTATTTTTTCCCTTTATTTTATTGATTATTATAAATCACATACAGCTTAAAACATTTGTTATTGTACAAACAAAAAGCACAGTAAAGAAAAACAAAGTTTTTTTGTGTAAATCTTTACCAGTTTACATCTTAATATAACATATCCATTTATTTGTTCATGCTATCCAACATTTACCTAAACTTAAAACATTATCTTTTGTGGTTGATGTAAATACAACACATTATCCAATTCTAACCATTTCCATATAATAGGATCTCTAAAACATCCACAAAATGTGTCTCTGTGGTGAGTTAAAACTGTGTTGTTGGTACAATACGTTCTCTTTAACCATATATATATGCCACATCAGTATTTGCATACAATAAAAAGAAAAGTCAGAATAAAAGAAGAAACAAGGAAGAGAGGAACAAATAAATAAGTAAATAAATAAATAAAAACAGTTACAGAAATAAATAATAACACAGAAATAAAAAGAAAATACAAAAAATAAATAAATAATGCAGGATGTGGGAAAGGTGAGGGAGATAAATGTTATAGGGTCTATACTATTATATGACAATGAACAGTCCCGGGCTTCTATACAATATAGGTTTGATCCCAAGTTTTCCATTTCTATGCATGAATTTGTGTTGTTCCAATTTCATCAAGTTCACTTTCCCATTGATGAGTTTTACTGATTTTAGTACAAATTTCCGGCCAAGATGGCACTATTATTTGTTTACATTTCAAGGCTATACAATTTTTGGCTGTCATAAATATCTGAACCAAAAGAGCTTTATTCTCTACTGAGATGGAATCAGGGAAAATATAAATAAGAATAATCTCCGGAATAGGTGGTATAATTAAATCACATATCAATGCTATATGTGAGATACATTTTTCACATAGTTCCTGTATTTTAGGAGACTCCCACCATATATGTAGGTGGGTTCCTATTTGTTCACAACCCCGCCAACAGAGTTTCGCCTCTATCTGTTTATTCATTTGAAACATTTTTATGGGCACAATATACCACCTATTTACGATTTTAAAGTAGGTCTCTCTGTATTATGCATTTTTCAGAAATGTTTCAGTAGTAGAAAAAGCTGATTGCCATATTTCCAACGACCACTCTTTCAATCAAAGTTTTAATTTTATAGATTTAGTTTAAATTTGCTTATTTTTCAATATATTGTGACATTTAGCCATTAGATGGTATTTGTCATCCGTCTGAATTCATTTTTTGCAGTCAGAGAGGTCTCTTTGTTCCACCAAGATAAAGTCGAAGGACTTCAGACAGCTCATCTTATTATACTCTAAAAACATTGATTTCTGCAGCTTAAATTTGGATCTTAGTTCATAAAAAGATCTAAAAGTAATGCTTTGAAATAGATCTCTTAAATGCATCACCCCCTTTTTAGCTAGAATGTCTAACAGGGATACCGAATAATTTGAATAAAGAAGACAAAGGGGTCACAGGGCTGGGAAAAGGGACCAAGGCATATTTTTGGTTACATTTTTTACAGTTTTTAATAGTGTTGTTTAATGTTACCCCCAGTGGATCTGTATCTTTAAGTTTTATATTATTTTGAAAATCAAACCTTTCAAGTCACCCTTTGTTAACATTTCATTTTCAATTTGTTGCCAGTGCATAGAATCAATAAGTTCATTTCATTTAATAATGTGAGAAAGTGTAATGGCTTTCTGACATTTTTTAACAAGAGGGTATGCCATACCCCCTTTTATACATTTATTAATCAGATATTCTGCTTTAATCCTATTTTTTTTATTTTTGTGGATACATTTGTCTAGAATATTCTGCAGTTTATTGAATTGGAAGGTCGATAATTGGAAAGGAATGCATCTCATCAAATATGTAATTTTTGGGACGAAAAACATGTTTGCCACTATGATCCTACCTGACCAGGAATCGTTTAAATTCTTCCATTTATTAATACAATCTACTACTTTAACAATTGTCATGTTAAAGTTATCTTCAATTGTTTGCTTAATGTCAATTTGCAATACAATACCCAAATGTTTTATATTTATTTGCCACTTTATTCTTTGATAACATGCTTTTTTCCTCTTTAACATTATTCATTAAGGCTTCAGATTTTGTCACGTTAAGTTTATAGTTAGATATTTTACCGAAAGCAGCTATACAATTTTGAAGATTCTTGAAAGAATTGACAGGGTCCTCTAAATAGAGTACTGCGTCATCTGAAAATAATGTTAATTTGTGTTCTATTTCGCCTACCTTTATTCCGTGGATGTATTTGCATTCTCTAATGGATATCGCTAGGGGTTCCATTAGGAGTGCAAAAATTAATGATGACAAGGGACAACCTTGTCTAGGCAGAGGCGGATGGGGCCACATATAGGGCTTTATTAGCCTTAGACTACGAAACACCCAAACCAAATTTGGACAAGACCAGGTCCATGTAGCCCCATCTGACCCTGTCGAAGGCCTTCTCAGCATCCAGGGAAAGGAAAACAAACGGAATCCTATGAATCTTAGTATAGGCTATTAGGTTGACTAATCTTCTAACATTATCTGTTCCTTGTTGGCCTTCAATGAAACCATTTTGATCTTTATCTACCAGTGTATTGATTATAAAACTCAGTGTATTGCCCTTCGAATATATTTTAACATCCATATTGAGTGAAATTGGTCGATAGTCTTGACATTCCATACAACTTGTTTCTTTTTTGGAATGCTTGTAATATATGCCTCAAGCATCTCTTCTGGGGCGACCCTTGAAATTTCATTTCATTAAATGCGCCAGTTAAATCTTTTATGATTTCATGTTGAAAGATTTTAAAGTACATGTTTATAAAACCATCCGGTCCAGGGGCGGATGACATTAAGCTTTGATATTACTTCTTTTATTTCTTTTTCAGATATATCCTCATTAAGTTCTTTAAGGCTGAACTGGATAACTTTTGGCAAATTATTTTTTTATAAGAATTGCTGAATATCCCCACTTTTAGGTTTTATTACCTTATTCTCTGTCAGATTATATAATCTATGATAGTATTTGCAAAAGGCTTCTGCCATTTTGACCGGGTTAGAAATAGTTTAATTCACATTTCTAATTTGATCTATTATTTTCCTAGTAACTTCAGATTTATACTTACTGGCCAAGAATTGACTCGCTTTACTACCAAAGTGATGTAAACGTTTTTGGAGAGCCCATAAACATTTGTCAATTGTTTTAATTTGCAGTTGTATCATTTTGATCGGTAATATCTTTAACTGTCAAGGATTATTTTTATTTTCTCTGTCAACTTTTATTAAATTAATATAGACGTCTCTAAGGGGACTACAATATTTTTTTTTTATTCTGCTTGAATATTAATAAGAACTCCACGTATGTATGCCTTATGGGCATTCCACAACGTTATTTTAGATTGTACTGAATGTCTATTAATGTCAAAAAAATTCCTCCAATTAATTTCTAAGTTTAATTTTGAAACTAATCCATGATTGATCTTACGATTGGGTCAATTTCAGCAGCTGTAACATTTTTAAGAGCTAAATCATTTACAAAGATATAATCTATTCTTGAAAGTCAGGCGTGTGTAGCCGAATAGAAGGTATAGTCCTTGTCTATGGGATGAAAACAACGCCATGAAACAAAGAGGCCATGATTATATAATATTTTATTAAAGTTTACGCATCTCTGGTTTGTATTCTGATCATCCTTTGTGGGTTTAGTTATTTTTCTAATAATCTGAGTTCAAAAAAGCATTAAAGTCACCACATATTATAATCTTACCTGTAAATTATTTCTTAAGTAAATTTAGAGTCTAAGCTGTCCTTTATTGGGGGCGTACATATTTAAAAGTGTGATTTTGTTATTATTTATTAACCCTGTCCAAAAGGAAAAGTGACCTTCACTGTCATAGAGAGTTCCTCCTTCCAATTAAGTTTTTTTTTCCTTTTTTTTTTTTTTTTTTTAAATATAGCCGAGCCTCTCACTTTTTTCCCAAAGGTTGAATTGCTAGCAGTTACAAAACGGTTGTCTATAAAATGTGGGGTTTTCTCGGACTGCCAATGCGTCTCCTGTAGACACACTATATCGGCGTTCCTTTTATAAAAGCTATTGAAAAATATTGATCTTTTCCCAGGAACATTTAAGCACATTTTGACTTACTATTTTCAAAGACATTTATAAAAGTAAGATAACCTATTTACTAATGTAAGTCCTAGACTTCTCACAATAGTGAAATAGTAACATAAAATAGGATGCTTAGCAGTTTACGTGCAAATTTTTCTTAAAGTATATTGTGAAAAATGTAAATATAATCTAGAGTCATTTCTATTGGTAATAAATTATTTTTAGACTTTTCAATAAAAACATTGCAAAGATATCCATCTCCCCAGATAGTTAAGCCTAACTTTAGATGACAATTTATAATCCCTATTGCGGCATGCCATCATTGAAATCTTTTTAAGGCCTTTTAGTATAGTGATGGAAAGATGGGTATCTTCATTTCCCTTGAGATTTAAAAAAAAGTTTTAAGTTTTAAAGCAGTGAGCCTACTTTTAATCAGCTTTCTAATTTCCGCTCTTCAATAAGTTTTCTTCCTTCTAGAGGAGAGTTGGCAGTTATTCTCCTAGTTTCATAATTAGTTTAGTTGGGAAACCCCATTTGTATTTTATGTTGTTATGTCTTATTATACTCATGATTTCCACATATTCTTTCCTTTTGCTCAATGTTTCTCCTGAAATATCAGTGAAAATCATCATATTCTCATATGGAGATTCAAATTTATTAACCTCGTATGCTGTTCTGATAATAGTTTCTCTATGTATATAGGAGCGTAATTTGACAATCACATCTCTAGGGACGTCTCTGTCTAATCTTTTGGAAAGTGGAATACAATGAAGTCTATCCACTAGCTGTTCCAGCAGGCACTCAAGTTTTAACATCGTAGAGAGAAAAGTTAGGATATATTGATTTAACTCTGAGAATTTTTTTCAGGGATACCTCTTATACGGATATTATTCCGTCGAGAATAATCTACCAGTTTATTAATATTTCATTTTAACTCAGAAACTTTCTCTTTTAATTTTAGAGTTTCTGCACTAATTGTTTTTTGTTCATTACCAATAAAGTTATATTTGGATTCTAATCCGTCTATTTTCACACCCAATTCATTTATTGCATTTGAGTTTTTTGCTATTTCTGCTGTTAATTCTGTAAGTAAGACATTTTTAAATTCTGATAGAATTGATTTCAATGTCGTATTGGTAAGTCTATCTTCCTACGATTTATTTGAAATATAACTTTCTTCCATTTCAGGAACTTCTTCTACACTAGATTGGTTAGCTGAAAGATCTATTTTCTCTGATATCTCCTCTTCTGTTTCTTTTTTATCTAGTGTTTTATTTTTGTTCCCTTGTGAAAAGAATGTTCCTGGGGTTTTAGCCATTGTTTTTTTTCTCTTGATTTAGATTTCGAGTTTTGAGTATCTATTTTCATCTTGGAACATTATCAAATTTTTAATCTACTTTGGAGTTTTGTTTCTTACTAATGGTAGATTAATTTATCTCCCCTTCCAACAATAAGCTATGTTTTTTTCTTAAGCCTCAGCTTGTCCAAGATTTATAAAACACACAATCTTTCTTAGTATTATCTTATTTAGATGTGCTTTTACTATGACTGTGGTTAGCCCTTAAATACCTTTTTTTGGTCAAAATTGACCTCCGTCTATAATTTCTAGGTTATTTTCGCACCTATAATTGGATAAGTGTAAGATGGTGGAATTCTTAGAATACAACTCTAAGAAGGTGTTGAGATCAACCACAACTTGTTCTTAATATAATGAAAAATTCTAGGTAAGTAGATAATCTCAGAGTTCTCCAAAATAATTCACATTTGACAAAACACCACCTTACGACCGATTCATACACAATAACACTGGGGTGAGCTAACTCCAAGCAAGCTTGGGATAGATTCTGTTTTCTTGCAACAAGAAAAGTGTGCGTTGATAAATTTAGGCCAATTGGGCTCTATACAGATTGATATTCAATGAATGGCACTGAGTTTTTGCTCCTGTAGACTAACACATAATCCCCAGGCAATCTATAGTCAGGTTATATATAACAGTAGTATTTCTATTTCAACCTCTTTGATCACTCAAATGTCACCTCCCCTTAATTCTAGGGCACTGTGTATCTTCCCCGTAGGGATTTCCTGCTAACTGAGCCTTAAGGTTTTACCCTGAGAATTATATCTGTCAGTGATTAAACCTGCTCCTAGCCCAGCAGCAAAGGGGAATATGGATGTAATAATCTGATCTTAACTAATGGTTCAGGCACACTGTGAAAAACAAATAAGAATATCAAATACCATGTAAGTCTAAGACCCTTTGAGTAGCCAGGTAAAATTTAAAATCCAGTTCAAACTAAATTTAAACAGGCCGCTCTGTATTGGAGATTTTAGCTTAGTTATTTGCAATGTCTCTTTAAATATCTGGGGGGGGATTACTCATGCAAGTCATCCCTCTGCTGTATCTTAGAGTTTTCCCAGTACAAATTTTCAGTGATGGTTCCCAACCAGATTCCTACTAAAGGTTATTATCCCTCCCAAAATACAGAGGCTCACTGAATCATAGCATGGGGGTCTCCTCATTGCTGAAATTCTTTTCAACACTCTTGTCTTCTCAAAGCACCTTTATAAAGTTCCGGCTCGTAGCCAATAAGGCTGGAACAAACTGAAGCAAAATAGCTTGGACTAAGCTCCACTTTCTAGATTGAACTTAACCATCCACGACTCAGCCTTTTCACTCGGATATTTTGTCCACAATATTATCACCGTTCTCTCTCTTGTAGATTTTGTAAGCACTTGGTTGTGCCTTTTGGGTGTATCGATTTTGTATCCAGTAGCTAGAGGAGTATAAACTAATGGCCTCTGACCAATAGTGATTTCCACATATTGCTGCTCAATGAGTAGCTCTATATTTCTACTCCTCTAGTCTGGCACACAGACTGAAGACACAGTTGTAAAAAAAGGTGTCTGAAACAATTACGTTGCAAAATTTGTGCCCGGCCAAGTTGTGTAACTCAACATTCTTTATCTTTGTTGCCACTTCTTAGATAGGAATATGTGCCTATTATTATCCATAGGGTTAGCCTGTGTTTGTCAAAAGCATTGATCCCACAGACTTTTGTTTAAATAAGTCCTCAGATCTTTTTCCCCTAAAGCATAGGGGGCAAATATTTAGATTTTCTGAAAGGGGACCACTCATTTTACAAAATGCAGTGAACTGTCACTTTCTAAATTTAATCTTCTGCTCCAGTCTCCTGGGCTCCTGTTTTGTAATAGCTGTATGCTATAAAAAAAGGGCCATTTCTAATCCAAATTTTCAGGTTAAAGCTGGAGCAAAGGGGGTGCACGCTTATGGCTTCAGGCTAGGGACAACTCCACTTGTCCTTTTTGATAATTTCCTCAGTCCTGTCTTTTTAGACCCAAGTTCCAACCATCTGACTTACGTTGTCTATGAGATATATCACCCTTTGAAATCAGGCCACTTCTTACATTAATTTCCAGCCACAGGTCTGGGCTGTGAAGCTTTTCACTCTCCTAGGACAAGGCAGGCTTGCGGTATGGGTAGGGCATGAGGTAGCTTGAGAGCGAGTTAGAACAGCTCCATGATGGTCAGACAGTACTCTCAGTGTTCTCTGCACCACTGCAGTTTGGCGCCAAGTCCCCTCTAGCAGCACATGCTAGCAGCTTCCTGGGCGTGGACTGAGTTCTCCACTCAGACCTAAACCCTATTGAGCATCTGTGGGGCATCCTCAAACGGAAGGTGGGGGAGTGCAAGGTCTCTAACATCCACCAGCTCCGTGATGTCATCATGGAGGAGTGGAAGAGGACTCCAGTGGCAACCTGTGAAGCTCTGGTGAACTCCATGCCCATGAGGGTTAAGGCAGTGCTGGAAAATAATGGTGGCTACACAAAATATTGACACTTTGGGCCCAATTTGGACATTTCCACTTAGGGGTGTACTCACTTTTGTTGCCAACGGTTTAGACATGAATGGCTGTGTGTTTAGTTATTTTGAGGGGACCTCAAATTTACACTGTTATACAGGCTGTACACTTACTACTTTACATTGTAGCAGAATGTAATTTCTTCAGTGTTGTAACATAAAAAGATTTAATAAAACATTTACAAAAATGTGAGGGGTGTACTCAGTTTTGTGAGATACTGTATGTATGGATATAGAAACATATGCATACCATGACATAAAACATCATTTTGTTTTATATAAATGCTTTTACTAGATACATTTATTATATCCACATTAATGTATAATATAAAAGGTACTTAATACTTATTTCTATGTCACAGAGTAACACATTCTCACTTCTGGAGCCTTTCCCTTTCTTTTTGTTCTCCACCATGAGAGTTATCATATTGCACTGCTGTGACTTAAACCACGCCCAAAGGGGGTGGGGCTGCATTTTACCTCTGACTGTCTGCTTGTTAGACAGCTGTTAGTGTTATGCTGCTTCCCTTGTGAGTGTAGTTGTGCAAGATGTCAGCTCTCATGAGGGAGAACAGAAAGAAAAGGGAATGCTTCAAAAGGCGAGAATCTGTTACTGTGGGGCTTCATAGAATTAATTGAAATGTGAAGTTTATACCACAATTATATTGAGGAGGATATCATTAAATAAGAGACCTAGTAAAATAATTTATATAGAACAAAAAAGTTGCATATAAAATTCCCTTGATTGGTTCATCTGGGAAATGTTTAAACAATTACAAATCACATTTAAGGTACATATCAACCTGGAATTAATATTAATCTATTTCATTAACTAATTGAACTATCCAGTTTCCCTAGTTTTTGTTGTGTTTATGGAAACTCTTTGAGGAGAGACTCCATGAAGAGGTGGATAAAGGAGAATATTCAAACACTACAATGTGGATTTTTTCAAAAGTGTTTAATTTGACCCAGATTATGAATTAAAATAAAAAATCCCATGAATTATCCTGTTATAGATAAACAAGTTACACGTTACATCCATATATACATTAGATTATATTAGTTGGAAACCACCATTTATCGAACATTTATGTTTCAGATAAAAGTGAAAATGTACTTGTATATAATTATATCCTATTTACAGTTACTTTTTTCCTGCAGGATGGACAAATCGACTACTCGTTCTTTACTCCAGACTGTTTCCACCTCACAGTGAAAGGGCATGAACAGCTGGCAAGGGGACTCTGGAATAACATGGTAGGATGTGGTTGGAGAACAAAGTCAAGTATATGTTCTCATCTCGATCAATGACTGGATTTACCACTGTGTTGTATTAGGTCCTCAAGGATTTGGGAATTCAGGCTCCAGGCTATCAGGAAGTGCTCAATTCAGACAAATTGAAAAACTTTCAATACACAGAGTACACAACTTAAGACTTATTTTGTAAAAAGGTTTTTATGTTCATTGTTGCACAACTGCTGATGTTGTTAAATTGTTACATACTTCAAAAACTGGAGTTTTTTCCTAAACTACATAGATCCTTTAACCAGTTTCTACTCTAATTTAGTTTCAGCCACAAGAAGAAAAGCTTCATCTGACGTCATTCTCTGAACCTGTGCAGCTTATCTGTCCCTCAGAGGTAAGACACTTTTGTTTTTTAGTCAATCGTATCCAACTCTCCGTGACCCAGGCACATGTGTCAGTCACTGTCCATTTTAGATCCATCAATGTCATGTTCATTGCTTTAATTACCTCATCTATTCATCTCCGCTTCTGCTGTCCTCTTCTTTGTGTGCCTTCAATCTTTCACAGTGTTCTGTAGGGAATCCTGTCTTCTTAAGAAATGGACAAAATATTTGAACTTCAGACTCATGATCAAACCTTGCAGTGAACAGTTTGGCTTCATTTAACACTTACTCCTATTACAGCTGTTAGCTAAGTGTTCGTGACATCCTGTACATGCAAAAGACCCATTGGGCCTTATATACTAAGTACAGCTATCCATCTTACAGTGTGCAGTCCACTAAGACATGATATATTATGTATATGCAATGGCACAAATTCTAACTAATTGGTATACATAGCCATCTGTATACTGGTGCTCTGTTAAAGGGACAGGGACACTTTGGTAATAAAAAAATGGGCCTTGAAAAGTATAAGTGGCATCAGCGCATTGAAAACTCTATTATATAGGAAGCTACTTATTTTGCTATGTGCAATAAAAGCGGCAGTATGGAGATTCACATCATGCTGTCCACCCGCATCACACAGGTTACATGCTGTGTAGGAGGTGTTAGAGTCCAAGATGGTAGCCCACGATGGTAGCCCAAAAAATATTAATATTTCATACAGTTGTATTAGTGCTCATTGGCTAGTATGTACTACATCCCCTCCCGTGGAGGAAAGAGTCAAAGACGGTAGCCCACTACAGTCAAACAGAGGAAAATAAAGAATACAAATTCATAACTTATACAGTTGTAGGGCTAGTAGTAGCTACTTAAACAGCTTATGTTAGAGATAAGTGGCTAGCAGGAACTACTTTAATAGTTCTATTATTATTCTCTTGCTATCAGCCAAGTGTTCATTTACTGACAAGAACAACTCATATAGCTTTAGTATGGCTTAATCGCTGGCCACCTTGACCTAAACAGTTAAATTGTGTGTCATTGGCTTGCATGGACAATTCATAAGTTGCATGAGAGCTTATTGCCTGACATGCATGACTCAAACTGTGGTCATTTGCTGTTGAGGACAACTCATACAGCTCTTTTGTTGCTCATTTTCTGATAGCAAGACGTTATACAAATGTATTTGTGTTGTATACTTATGAAGTAAATATTCAGTTTGTAAGTTTGTGAGTTTTCAATCTTGTGTCAGTGATTTGGATACAAGCTCTATGTATGTTTGATTTTAAGCTCAATGACAGGGCCCACCATTCCTTTGCAATGTGTTGATATTGTATTTGCCTTGTTCTTATCCCCTGTATAGCGCTACAGATTATGTTTTGGCGCTTTACAATTAAAGGCAATAATAATACTAAATACAAACTCACATTGTCTTTTTATCTGGCAGGATTATCCCTACATCTACACCAAGAAACCAGCAGCCCATTCTGGAGTTTCCTCTCTGCACAATGGATCACTCCTGATGAAGATACTTCTCCTCTCGATCTTGTACATTTCCTGATACGTCTACCTATTTCACACATCATAACCCAGGAGATTACCCCACATCCCAAGTGTGTCCAGCAAAATTATCTATAGTCCCCCAATCTAAAGGAATTCCAATTGTGGACTTGCAAGATAAGCCAAAGTGTGTCCAATATTTCCCAACCTGCTCCTTTCAACAAAGGACTAAACTAGACTTTTTTTGACGTTGGAAATAGCACAGAATTTCACACAAGGGACAAAACCAGACAGCAATGAGAATTTACTATGTGTAATCTCAAACAGAAAGTGCACACATTTTATAAAAAAAAAAATGTCTTCTTGTTTTGCTCTGTTTTAATCTCTGGAATGTTTTCTATTTAACTCTGATATCTGATATTATATAAACTATTCCTGCTGTGTCAGAAACTCCACGTAGTTGGAACTTGCTCTTCCAATTCAACACCTATTTGTTGTCTCTTCCACTGAGATAGAAGATTTCTCTGATCTTTTATTTTTATATGGTTTGATATGATGACAACAGAAAAATATATTTCCTGGAATAAATGCTAGCCCTGACGTTCAATATCTCTAAAAATAAAGATACACTGATAGTGAAGGCATGAGGTATATATATCAGATTATATATGAGTTCTATTGGATTTATGCAGCTTCTAAGTTAATCTTCACTGTTGTTCTTAAATATCATGACTTCAGCTGTTGTGATTAAATTTGGAACTGAAAAGCTTCCATTTCATCTGTGTGTATACAGTCCAGTCTTATTGACTCTAGGTTGTTTATGTAGCCAAGAAGCCCTAAACATGTAAACGACATTGGTTAAAACCGCTGGTGGGTACGCACAAATGTGGTAACTGTAAAGCCTGCAAATTTGTACATCCCATTAAAGAAATTATGCACCCGTCTACGCATAGATTGTTTATCCTGATAGACTTTTTTAATTGTCTATCCACCGGAGTAGTCTACGTTATGGGGTGTAGATGTGGAAAACTGTATGTTGGGAAAACCTTACGACAGTTTAGACACAGGATCTTGGAACATGTCTACTCCATACAGCACCAACTTGATAACCCGGTGGCTAGACATATGCAAATCTATCATAATAATGATCTAAATTTTCTACTCATTATTTCTTTTTTAACTCTTATCTGTCCCTTGTTGTTAATATATCTATCAATCAACCTCTGAAATTTAGCTAACCAGAGGCTTGTAATTGGGAAAGGGAGGGATCTTAGTACATAGTTGAGCTTAGGAAGAAGGGACATCTTTACTGATGCAATTCTACCAGAGAAAGAGATTTGGTTGACTGGCCATTTCTCAATGAGCTCTTTAGATGTTTTGTATAAGTTATTCAAGTTGGAATCCTGGATGCATTGTAGATCCGAACTAAACTGAATTCCCAAATGTGTAAATCCATTTGTATAAGCCAACTGGTACATGTTAAATAGGCGCTCTCTATCGTTCTCTGGAATGTTAATACTCAAGGCTTTTTCTATATTTAATTTATAATTAGACACCTTACTATAATTAGCGATAATTTCCATTAGCTCCATCATAGATGATTGTGGCTGCTCCATACAGACGACTACATCGTCCGCAAAGAGAGAGATCTTATATTCCTTTTTGCCTAGTCTAATTCCTTTGAACCCCGATGAAGCCCTAATAGCAATAGCAAGAGGTTCTAAGATCAGGGCAAATAAAATGGGGGATAGGGGACAACCCTGACGAGTTCCATTTGTTACCATAAAATAATCTGATTGTACTCCTTTTCCCAATACCGATGCAGATGGAGCATTATATAAGGCAGCTATAGCTTTAGATGCGAAAGCGTCAAACCCATATCTGTGGTCTGCATCATAAAATCCCACCCTACCCTGTCGAATGCTTTTTCCGCATCCATTGACAGGAGCAGGGTGGGAATACCTTTATTTCCCACAAAGGTTATTAAATGAATCAGTTTATGGGAATTATCAGAGCCCTGCCTCCCTGGGACAAAGCCTGTTTGATCAGCCGATATTAATGTTTTAGAGATTTCTGTAAGTCTTAACGCTAAAACCTTGGCATATATTTTAGTGTCTATATTCATGACCGAAATTGGTCTGAAATCTTTACAAGTATATGCATCTCTATTTTGTTTTGGTATAGTTATTATATTGGCTCTAAGCATCTCTGGTGGAAACATCATTAAATGAGGATACTATAGTTGGCATTACCACTTCCCCAAAAGTTTTGTAGTAAACTGTAGAAAAAACATCTGGGCCTGGTGGCGTGTGATTTTTAAATTTTTTAATGACACAGCTAATTTCTAGTTACGTTATGGGGCTGTTTAATGCTTCCTTTTCCTCCCTTGAGATTACTGGGAAATCAATCTGATCTAGGAAGAGTGTTATATCATTTCTATTTGGTGTTATAAAATTTTCGTCTGAGCTTAAATTATACAGGGATTGATAGAATTTAGCAAATTGATCCACAATTTCTTTAGGCTTAACATTTTTTATTCCCTGTTTGTCCAGGTAGTGGGTATTATTTTTTTGATAATTTTGCTTTTTAATTTTGCTCGCAAGGTCTTTCCCTATTCTATTATCGAGATGAAATGATTTTTGTTGTAAACGCCACAAACTCTTATCTGAGCGTTTTTGATTTATTTTATTAATTTCATTTCGAATCGCTTTTATCTCTCGGGTGAGGTTGTCATTTACTTTTGTTTTGTTTTCTTGTTCCAATTGATAAAGTTTTACATGTAGGAGTTGTAGGGACAAGCCTCTCTGTTTAACCCAAATGCTTTTTATCTTAATTAAAATACCTCTTATATATGCTTTTAATGTGTTCCAAATTGTTATATTTAATGGAACTGACCCCAGGTTAGTTTCCAAAAAATGTTTAATTTCTGTTTTAATAACGTTTAGTCTTTCCCTATCTTCAAAAATTCTATCGTCCAATCTCCAGGCCCTCCTAGAATTAGCTGATTTATTTTCCTGTAATTGGAGTGTAATTGGAGAGTGGTCCGAAATGGTTATTAATCCAATTTTAACTGATTGAATTGTATTTAACAAGGACTCATTCACTATAATGTTGTCAATTCGTGAATACATCTTATGAGATACAGAATAATATGTGTAATCTCTCTCAGTTGTATTTATGAGGCGCCACGTGTCATACAAATGGTTTCTCACAAGTAATTTGGAGAAATCCTGAGATAATTTCTCTATTTGTTTATAGTTTTTAGGAGTCTTTGTATAACTTCTGTCCATCTTAGGGTCCGAAGTCATATTAAAGTCTCCACCCAAAATTCGCCCTCCTATGGCAACCTTGTCCAGTTTCTTTAATACTCCCTTCAAAAATATATTTTGTTTATTATTTGGGGCATATACATTTACTACTGACATTTGTTCGCCATTTATCTCCCCTACCCAAATAATATAACGACCATTTACGTCTAAAACCACTAATTATTTTTATAATTTAAAATTTTTGTTAAACATCATTAAAACCCCTCCTGAGTTTTTTTTTTGGCACGCATTATAAATTTGTGGGAATTTATGTTTAGCCATGTGAAATGTCTTTCCCTTATCCCAATGGGATTCCTGAATTAATACAATGTCTGGGTTAGATTTAATCCGCATTCTAGCAATAGAGGCTCTCTTTGATGGAGAATTTAGACCCCTTACGTTGTAGCTCACTATCTTTAAACCCAACATTTCTCTCCTTCATCTAGCTCCTCCCCTAATTGCCTAATTGCCCTTACTTGCGCAAAAACTGCTGAAAGGCTGTGCTCTTCATGCCGCTATCCCCATGCCTGCAGTATGATTCTGGCATCAGAGCATTGTGCATTGAGAAGGGCTTAGGGAGTGGGTTAGGGGATACAGAAGTCCAGCGTGGGCTCCTCCATCGGACTACACTAGCAGCAGCTCACGTGTGCATATCCGGTAACGCCCCTTCCACAAAACACAGCCAACTGTGTAGTAAAAGTGCTACACAGTTGGCTGTGTTTTGTGCTGCCTGGGGTCGTGTAGCCTCGCTTTCCTTTTTTTGGTTCCCATTTATTTTATTTTTTTCTCTTAGGCGATTTTCGAATGCTGAAACTCCACCTCACTCCCAGATGTCCTGGCTTTTCTCCCCTGCTGCGAGTAATGTTTATATTGTGTTTTATTTGGGGGGTGGGTGGGGGGGGGGGGGTTAGGATTGCGCGATCGGCCGTGTCACTCATCTCTTTGTTATTTAGTACTCATCACACATATATTCCACTGTACAGTATAAGAGATAGGGAAGGGTATCTATTAGTGAACTGGTGAATACCCTAGGATGTATACCTTATAATACAATCTGATTTTTTTTGGGTGGCAGATATGCTGTGAACCAGAAGTGATGTAATTTTCGTTTGTTATGATTTCTGTTCATAACTGTTGTATATAACTTATATGGGATCTAGTATCTAGGATCATTAAAACATACTTAGAAAACAAAGTTTTTTCTTCTGATGGCATTTTCGTTGGGATGCGATTATGATAAATTTTATGGCAATTGAATATAACTAAATAGCTTTATAAACCCGCTGGTTCACCAAATTATTCTCACTATTGACAAAGGCCATCCACTGAGGAAGTCAAGTAATTTTCGGAGAAACTATCATCTGGTTCAATGGTCACAGGAATCTCAGATAGCAGAATATTGGGAAACATGGAGCATTTTTGAATGAAGCATGTAATCGACTAAAGCAAAGTAAAATTGGTCTTACATATTGGGAAATATTGTCCATAATAAGAGAAGTTGGAGAAATCCAACTACATTCCCTTGACTGTTTAAATGTTTTGATCTGAGATTCTATAGAGTATGTGGGCAAAGTTGAAATACTTTCAAATATAATAATTAACCAGCAGGTAATAAAAGTAATAAGCACCTACAAATAATAAGCTGGATCTATTAATTATACTTGCATATGTTTTTGCCAGTAATACTCTTATTCAAATACAGAGTTCATTGTCAATAAGTATAGAAGTTTTTAATACCCTATTTTCTTAAGTTTTCAGTCCCACCAGCATATGGAAATAACAGAATGGTTGTTTCCATCAGTCATATAAGTACTATCTCAAGTTTAATGGAGTAGAGTGGCACACTACTTTCATACTATTGAGCAGTAGGGTTATAGCCAGAATAAGGGTCTTCTTATATTAGGTAGAGTCCCTGAGGTAAGAGGTATCCACAGAGATCACAGGGTTCCTACTTCTCTAACCCAGGTGTCGGGGTCTTAACCATATTTATTTTACCCTTTCTCTACTGAGATATGTACAATATTTTCGTCAAATAACCTGACATGCAGTTCCTGATATGCTGGTGGGTTTAGTAAACGAAGCCTTTTTATTCTGCGAATATTTGAGTGTATAATAAGGTTTTCATATATTTTTGAATATTGTTCCAAGATGTGGGGCAATATAGAACAGTAGAATTGGATAGCTTTGTTAGATAATTGGATCAGACTAACACTGACACCACACCCTTTCCCAGTCACTGGCAAATAAGAAGTAAGCTTACATCAATGCAACCACAGCTCTTCAGAATTGTAAAACCCTCTCTGTCTGGGTTTTCTACCAGTTGTTTTCTTTTCTCAGGACAGATGTCTCTTTGATGGCTTACATCTGTTTCTTATAAATCTGTAATTTACAGTGCCCTTTATCTCTTTCTAAATTGTTTGCTCTCTGTGGGGAAAAAAGAGAGAAGGAATAGTGAGAGAGATGAGAAGTGTCCACTTTTTCCTCAATGCAACTCTCCAGATTCCTTTGGCTCTATACATCCATCTTGTTCAATCAATCTGGCTCTTCCCCAACCCATTACCACCTCCACATGCCTCTGTATTTTCCTCCATGCTCTCCAACCTTAACTCACCGGGCTTCGTCTCTTTATAAACACCACTCTCTGGATCCCTGTGGCTCTCTTTTCTCCATGTGGCCCCACTACTCTTTTTTTCTTCCTCCTCTGTGCCTTGAGCCCAAATGACTCTACTTCCAATCCACCTTTCCTCAGACCACATCCCTCCCCAGTCTGTCTACTTCTCCTTACCCCGTGTCATCTTCCATTAGGGTGCATACTGTATATCTAACAAGGCCTATGACAGCATACATACTAAATATTTCTCTCTATTCCTAAATATAACACTGAGAGCTGAAGTGTAGACACCAGTAATGCACAGCTTGTGTAATAACATATTTATGCTCCTTGAAAGGGTGGGGGTTAGATAATGGGCTAAATGAAACTGAAAGAAGTCAGTCCGAGTTCTCTGCCAAGTGTTTACAACTAGCGCACAGCAAAAGAAGAGTTTCTCTCTCGTAGGAAAACCGACACAAATGGAAATGCTGTAGGTGAGTTTAGACAAAATTCACACAATTTATGGGGATTTTTTTCATTGTCATCAGTAGGGGAGGGGACAGTGTAAAAGCCGGAACGGGCCGGAACAGGCCATTTATACAAGAAATCAATGACAATATCACTGGGATGTGTTAGATAATACTGAGAACAATATATAACAACCAAAACCAATTTGATATAATAATTTATTAACCCTTTAAAAACCAAAATATCAAACGGAACAGGCAAAAACAGGCCTGGAACGCACACTTTATAAAGGGAATTCATGCTAAAATCATTGGGTTGTGTTAAATATAATTGAGAACTATATTTAAGAGCCAAACCCCATCGGATAGTAAGCTTAATTAACCCTTTAACATGCTAGAATACAATATTTAGCAAAAATGACCCGGAACGGTGACTTTCCAGAGGGTCAAAAAATATCAAATTCACCAAATACACATAACTATGTGGGATTCATGTAATAACCTTCATAAAGTTCACAGAAATTAATTTCAAGTACCCTTTCTGGGCAGAATACAATATTTCCCATAATGGCCCGGAACAGGGACTTTTTAGAGGGTCAAAAATACCAAATTCAAGAGATACAAATAACTAGGTGGGGTTCATTTAATATCCTTCTTAAATTCCACAAAAAATTATTTCAAGTACCCGTTCTGGGCCAAAACACAATATTTCGCAAAATGACCCGGAACGGTGACTTTCCCGAGGGTCAAAAATACCAAATTCACCAAATACACATAACTAGGTGGGATCACATATATAGTTGTCATAACTGAGGGTTGTCAAAAGTTGTTGCTAACGCTGCGGCCCTCGCGCCGAAGGTGCTCCTTGCCAGCAACTGCGGACCTTGCAACATTTACGGACTTACAACACAGAAATACGAGACGCAGGACTTAGAAAAAAAACATTACGACCTCGCAAAATTACGACTTTAAAGGTCGACCCGCGCAAACCTCAAAACACAATAAATACACACAACAAACACATAAAAAGCTTACCCACAGCAAGAGGGGGCACCCACCCTCGATTTAAGTCCAAATTGAAGAGTTTAAACACCCGAAAATCACCTAAGCAAGAGAAAAAACGAGGCTACAGGACCCTAAAGACGCAATACACCACCAAACACATACGGATTTTCCGAAAAAGCCGGACGAGCTCCAAGAACAAGGACGCTAAATCACCAACAGCCACGTACCACACATTAGGCGCCATTTTACAACACTAACTTACATAATGCGGAGGTACACACCTGCCCGAACGGATTTTCCTTGCGCACGCAGCCTATTTACACTGCACACATTGCTCACACTTAAATAGCAGCTCCACAACACTGAAAACACAGCATAATGCTTCCTGCATTTATTACTTCCAAATAGGTAAAGTATATTCCTTTATTAATGTATTATTTAGTTCATAACCATACACCAAACAGCATTAGCTCACTTACAATTTGATTCCCGTAATTTTTTGACAGGCAATATTCTAGTTCATGTATTAACCTTCATAAAATCCACAGAAATTAATTTCAAGTACCCGTTCTGGGCAGAATACAATATTACGCAAAATGACCCGGAACAGCAACTTTTTAGAGGGTCAGTATTACCAAATTCACCAAATACACATAAGTAGGTGGGATTCATGTAATAACCTTCATAAATCCCACGGACATTAATTTCAAGTACCTGTTCCGGGCCAGAATACAATATTTTGCGAAATGACCCGGAACAGAGACTTTTTAGAGGGCCAGTACTACCAAATTCACCAAATACACATAACTAGGTGGGAATCATGTAATAACCTTCATAAATTCCACACAAACTATTTTCAAGTACCATTTCCGGGCCAGAATACAATATTTCGGAAAATGACCCGGAACGGAGACTTTCCAGAGGGCCAAAAATACTAAATTCACAACTACACATAACTAGATGGGATTCATGTAATAATCTTCATAAAGTTCACAAATTAATTTCAAGTACCCTTTCTGGGCAGAATACAATATTTCCCATAATGGCCCGGAACAGGGACTTTTTAGAGGGTCAAAAATACCAAATTCAAGAGATACAAATAACTAGGTGGGGTTCATTTAATATCCTTCTTAAATTCCACAAAAAATTATTTCAAGTACCCGTTCTGGGCCAAAACACAATATTTCGCAAAATGACCCGGAACGGTGACTTTCCCGAGGGTCAAAAATACCAAATTCACCAAATACACATAACTAGGTGGGATCACATATATATATAGAAGACAATATTTTGCATAATGACCTAGAACGGCGACTTTTTAGAGAGTCAAAAATACCAAATTCAGCAAATACACATAACTAAGTGGGGTTCACTCAATTCTCTCTGTGTTTTGTTACAGCTTTATGGGATGTTTGGACAGACAGTGAGTGTGGGAGTCTTGCTATTATGGACTTTATTACCCCCCCCTTCCTTTCCTTCCCCCTCTTCTTTTACACTAAGTTTCCTTTGTTACAAACCTGATATAGCTTACTTCAGAAACAACGCAATAAAAAGAATATAATTTATAACAAAACTAAATAAACTGGGAAAAGATAAAGTAAATTCTTTATATTACATGCTGCAATGTACCTTTGTATTGTATTATTTCTATCTTGTCTGCTTGCATGTGCTGTATTTTCCTTTTCTCACAATAAATACCATTTAAAAAAAAAAAAAGATGTGAAACAATTAACGATCCCAATTTATTTCCTCTGGTCTGCATATTTATGAATCCTGGTATTGCTTTCTGTGGGAATTTATAATCAGTGTTGCCTCTGACTTGATAAAGAGAGGCGAGGCTCGAAAGTTACGGATTTCACGGGCGCTCATTGCAGGCCTTTGGATGAGTGCCAAAGGTGCTCAACGCGAGGCCCGCAAGACTTTGAAAAAGACTGGCAATGAGCGCCAAAGGCGCTCATTCCCAGGCCCATGATGAGCGCCAAAGGCCATAGGCCTTTGGGGCTAAGCGCGATGTGCGCAAGACTTTGAAAAAGGATTGACATGAGCACCGAGGCGTTCATGGCGATGCCCGCGATCAGCGCCAAAGGCCATAGGCCTTTGGAGCTCGTCCCGAGGCATGCAAGAATTTGAAAAAATTACGTCTTTAACGGCCACATTTATTTTCATGTCCGTAACAAGTAAGCCATCACAAGACGCCAATTATTTTAAAAAATGACTTGCAACTTCACACACAGCACGGGGGGAGGCTGTAAGCGAGGTTGCAAGCTAATTTGATGTTTAATTGGCGTTTCTGGGAGGTCTGAAATTGGCTAAGCGAGGAAAAAAATGGCGGATGTAAAAACTTAATTAAAATAAAAAAGGCTCACAACGAGGCCGAAGCCCATAGAGACAGTGGGAGGGAGAGAGGGGGAAACAGACACAGGGTTCAGAGAGTGTGGAGAGGCTCGCAAAGACCGCCAAAGGCGCTTAGCATGAGGCACAAAAGTGGCAGGTTGGACGACACCGCCATGTCATATAAGTTGTTAAGACTTCCATGGCATAGGGCACAGTTTTAGTGCCATGGAGGTCTCTTGAATCTGCTTTAGAGGCATTTTTTCTGCCTCTGCAGGTGGTCATCAGTTTGCGAAGGAGAGAAAAAGGGGCTTTATTACAATACATTGAAAATATATATTGATCTTAAATGCTTAAAAGATTGTCCTAGTTTACGAAACACATCTCAGGTCTGATAAATATGTAACATTAACTGAGGTCCAGGCAGTGTGTGTGTGGGGTGGGGGGTGGAGGGTACATAGCAAAGTAGAAAATCAGTACTAAGTATGACCATCTGATTCTAATTATTTGTGTGGATGATTATCATTTTCTTAATGCTGCTCTGAATCATTCAGTGAGATAACAAGTCCCTCTCTTTCCACTCCTGAATAAATAATATCCAACAAATATCTCCGACACTCTGAGAAGTAGCTATTGCAGTTCTTTAGTATTCTGCCCGGAAAGGGTACTTGAAATGAATGTGGAATTTATGTAGGTTATTACATGAATCCCACCTAGTTATGTGTATTTGGTGAATTTGGTATTTTTTACCCTCTGGAAAGTCGCTGTTCCGGGTCATTTTGCGAAATATAGTATTCTGCCCGGAACAAGTACTTGAAATTTATGTGCGTGGAATTTATGAAGATTATTACATGAATCCCACCTAGTTATATCTATTTGGTGAATTTGGTATTTTTTCACCATCTGGAAATTCGCCGTTCCAGGTCATTTTGCAAAATAAAGTATTCTGCCTAGATCGGGTACTTTAAATGAGTTTGTGTGGAATTTATAAAGGTTATTACATGAATCCCACCTAGTTATGTGTATTTGGTAATACTGACCCTCTAAAAAGTTGCTGTTCAGGGTCATTTTGCTAAATATTGTATTCTGCCCGGAACGGGTACTTGAAATAAATTTCTGTGGAATGCATGAAGGTTATTACATGAATCCCACCTAGTTATGTGTATCTGGTGAATTTGGTATTTTTTACCCTCTGGAAAGTCGCCGTTCCGGGATATTTTTGCTAAATATTGTACTCTGACATGTTAAAGGGTTAATTATTCATACTATCAGATGGGGGTTGGCTCTTAAATATAGTTCTCAGCATGAATTCCCGTTATAAAGTGTGCGTTCCGGCCTGTTTTTGCCTGTTCCGTTTGATTTTTTGGTTTTAAAAGGTTAATAAACTATTATATCAAATTGATTTTGGTTGTTATATATTGTTCTCAGTATTATCAAACACATCCCAGTCATATCGTCATTGATTTCATTTATAAACTAGCGAATTGCCCGTCAAAAAATGACGGCAATGGAATTGTAAGGTAGCTAATGTTGTTTTGTGTGTACTACTGAAATATATAATACAATTAATAAATGAATATACTTTACCTATTTTTATGCATTGTGTTGAAGAGCTGGCAATCTGTTTTGATGTTGCTGCAGCATTAGTGGTGTGGAGCTGCTGTGTAAGCCTGATGAATGTGTGCAGTGTAATAGTGTGCGTGCGCGAGACAAAAACGTTAGTGTAGTTGGGTACTTCCGCATTAGCGTAAAATGGCGGGTAATGTCTGGTATGCATCTTAGCAGAATATCCGTAGTTCGTTTGTGGTGTTTTGCGAGTTTGTTGTGGTGTTTTGCATGGTTAGAGTGCTGTAGCCTCGTTTTTGTTTTGTTTGGCGGCCATTTTTTCTCTCACTTATAGAATTTTTTAGTGTCTAAACTCTTTTACTTTTAGTTAACTGAAGGTGTAAGTTGTTTTTTTTGAGGTCCTGGATGCTCCCTCTTTTTGTGTTTTGATTTTTTTCCTGTTCGCGAGTTGCGGACATTTTGCGAGGTCGGAATGAGTGTTAACGTGTCTTGGATGTTATTCGCGGTAAAGTTTGCAGGGGTCGCAGTTAATGGCCAGTAGCGCCATCGGCTCTCCATGCCAGCCACTGCGACCCTCGCTTTGCGAGGGCCTCAGTAGCTGGCATGGAGCACCTTCAGCTACGCGAGGGCCGCGGGCTCGCTATGCGAGCCCGCAAGTGTGAGCAACAGCTCTGGCTGGCTCGCATGCTCACAACTATATATGTGATCTATGAAGTGCTTATTTGCAGACATTATATGTAAAGTTTATGGCCAAGCAATATCCTATCTATCCCTGTGTGATAGTGTTTGTATTTATGAATGGAAATATATTATATTTGTCTGACTATCTATCTATCTTTGTCTCTCTCTCCCCTCTCTCTTTCTCTCTCCTGTCTCTCTCTCTATCTCTGTCCACCCTCTCTCTCTCTATCTCTGCCCACCCTCTCTCTCTCCCTCCTCTCTCTTCTCCCCTCTTTCTATCTCCCCCTCCCCTCTCTCTCTCTCCCCCTCCCCTCTCTATCTCTCCCCCTCCCCTCTCTATCTCTCTCTCCCCCTCCCCTCTCTATCTCTCTCTCCCCCTCCCCTCTCTATCTCTCTCTCCCCCTCCCCTCTCTATCTCTCTCTCCCCCTCCCCTCTCTATCTCTCTATCTCCCCTCTCTCTCCCCCCCCCTCTAAGCCTCACTCACCGGTTGATGGTCCCCAGTTTCTTCCTGTAGGTCTTGTATATCTCTGCGGTGCTCAGTAGCGGGGTCCCTGGATGGATGGGGGTCTCAGGGGCCGCGTACAGGGGATGAGTGAAGAGCCGGTGCAGCTTGGAGCCCCCTGCCCCCCGGGTCCTAGTGCTGGTCGTGTTACCCTCGCCGGGTGTCCGCTCCCCGCACTCACACCTCCTGCTCAGTTTAATCCAGAGCTGCGGCCACTTATCTATCTATCTATCTATCTATCTATCTTTGTCTATCTCTTCCCTCTCTCTTTCTCCCCCTCTCTCTCTGTCCACCCTCTCTCTCTCTCCCCCTCTCTCTCCCCCTCTCTCTCTCTCTCCCCCCTCTATCTATCTCTCTCCCCTCTATCTCTGTCCACCCTCTCTCTCTCTCTCTGTCCACCCTCTCTCTCTCTCCCTCCTCTCTCTCTAATGTCTCTCCCCCCCCTCTTTCTATCTCTCCCTCCCCCTCTCTCTATCTCTCTCTCTCCCCTCTATCTCTCCCCTCTATCTCTATCTCTCCCCTCTATCTCTCTCTCCCCTCTATCTCTCTCTCTCCATCTCTCCCCTCTATCTCTCTCTCCATCTCTCCCCCTCCCCTCTCTCTCCCCCTCCCCTCTCTCTATCTCTCCCCTCTCTCTCCCCCTCCCCTCCCCTCTCTCTCCCCCTCTCTCTCTATCTCTCCCCCTCCCCTCTCTCTCTCTATCTCTCCCCCTCCCCTCTCTCTCTCTATCTCTCCCCCTCCCCTCTCTCTCTATCTCTCCCCCTCCCCTCTCTCCCTATCTCTACCCCTCCCCTCTCTCTCTATCTCTCCCCCACCCCTCTCTCTCTCTACCCCTCCCCTCTCTCTCTATCTCTCCCCCTCCCCTCTCTCTCTATCTCTCCCCCTCCCCTCTCTCCCTATCTCTCCCCCTCTCTCTCTATCTCTCCCCCCCTTCTCTCTATCTCTCCCCCCTTTCTCTATCTCTCCCCCCTTCTCTCTATCTCTCCCCCCTTCTCTCTATCTCTCCCCCCTTCTCTCTATCTCTCTCTCCCCCTCTCTTCCCCCCCTCTCTCTTTCTCTATCTCTCCCCCCTCCCCCCTCCTCTCTCCTGTCGCCGGGTGTCCGCTCCCCGCACTCACACCTCCTGCTCAATCTGATCCAGAGCTGCGGCCACAGATGGAAGTAAATATAGGCGGCCAGGAGCGCAGAGAGGACGGACAGCAGGAGCAGCCGGTCCCGGCGGAGGATCCACATGATGTCCGGGGGAGGCAGGAGAGAGGGGCAGGACCAGGGGCAGAGGGGAGTATAGGAAGAGTTTGCGAGGGTCGCAGTTGCTGGCAAGGAGCGCCTTGCCAGCAACCCAGGCCCTCGCTACGCGAGCCAGCAAGCGTGAGCAACTATATATGTGATGGCCTGTTCCGGCCCGTTCTATTCCGTTCCGGCTTTTACACCGTCCCGTAGGGGAGAGCTGTATCTGTTTTGGGGAGTTCCTGTGTGTCTGGTTGCTATTTCCTATCAGAGGTTTCTGCCTTTTAGAAGTGGATAGTTCTTAACTTTTCTTTTATTTCAGCATGCTTTAACCCATTTGATATATATTCCTCAATAATTTTGGGACCAAACCATCAATTATAAGAGGAATATTTCTGGATAGTTTTACAGGCATACTCTTGATTTGTCAGGTACTTAAAAAGTAAGTTTTATTAGTAACTTGAAAATTCTGTGCTGTACAAGAAATAATTAAAGGTATTTTAATAAGTTGGGCACCAATTTATTAGTAAGAAGTTGCATCTTAGTCCAATGAGATCTAAAATGAAAATATCATTCCCCTATAAAATGGTTTTATAAGACAACCAGTGCAAAACATTTTTTGTTATTACATACTGGTATTGTGTGACATTTATAAGGTCTTGGTAGGAAGAGGTGAAATAGTTGGTAACATCTGCCACAGGGCAGTATTCCAACATGATAACGACCCTAAACACACCTCCAAGACGATCACTGCCTTGCTAAAGAAGCTGAAGGTAAAGGTGATGGACTGGCCAAGCATGTCACCAGACCTAAACACTATTGAGCATCTGTGGGGCATCCTCAAACTAAAGGTGGGGGAGTGCAAGGTCTCTAACATCCACCAGCTCCGTGATGTCATCATGGAGGAGTGGAAGAGGACTCCAGTGGCAACCTGTGAAGCTCTGGTGAACTCCATGCCCATGAGGGTTAAGTCAGTGCTGGAAAATAATGGTGGCTACACAAAATATTGACACTTTGGGCCTAATTTGGACATTTCCACTTAGGGGTGTACTCACTTTTGTTGCCAACGGTTTAGACATTAATGGCTGTGTGTTGAGTTATTTTGAGGGGACAGCACATTTACAGTGTTGTACAGGCTGTACACTTACTACTTTACATTGTAGCAGAGTTTCTTTTCTTCAGTGTTGTCACATGAAAAGATATAATAAAATATTTACATGTGAGGGGTGTACTCACTTTTGTGAGATACTGTGCATATATATATATATATATATATATATATATATATATATATATATATATATATATATATGCGTGTATGTATGTATGTTTGTATGTAGGTGTGTACGTGTGTATATATATCACCCCTACCAGTGAGTGAGCATTTTTGAATTGGCTGGGGATGTCAGAACTGGCCAGAATCGACCCTTATTAAGTCAGAACCCATAGCAGTCATAACCACTGCTCCCATAGTATGTTCAGAAACATGGACTTGTATATTGGAGACATAGAAATAGAAAAACAATAGATCACGCTCCTCAGTTAAAATGTAACCACAAAGTAAGTAAGGAAATGGAAAAGTACAACATTACGCAATAGGGTGCATCCCAACTAAGTTGTGAAGAAGTTAACAATTTTCTGCAGTTAAAGCAGGGGCTTATATTGTTCTTGTTTTTCTGTCTTAAGCCTGCTTAAATTTGTTTACTGCTCAAAAACCTGGTTACTTATGTTTTTTTTGGTTTCACAAATGGGAGTTTTTTTGACATTAGTAGGGAGCTTGTGATTATATGGCCCTTGCAGTACCTGCAGGAATAAATAGGTTATGTAAAGTCTTGTTTAAAGCAGTGAAATATGCATCAGTTCTACAAATTCAAAATGTGTTTTCATTGGAGTCAACATTTACAGATATAAAACGTATTTGAATTCTACATTATGTTATATAAAAATACATTATACTACCCCCTAAAGTCAGTTTCCTTCGAGTTCATCTTCTTTCAGGATCTGCTGACTGTTCCCCAGGACTCCACCGGTCTCCTGGGCTTTTGACACTTCTCTTGGAGGTTCTGGCAGTTTTCCTGGAGGTTCTGGCACACTTATTATTAACTTTTATTTGTAATGCGCCAACATATTCCGTAGCGCTGTATAGGGGAAGAGAACAGAGAAAAATACAAAATTAACAACTGAAGAAAATGTAGGGCCCTGTTTTGAGCATAGAATCTTTGTAGAAAGTGTTTTTTTCCCAAAAGCCCCCTACAAGATTGGAAACTCGCTACTTACAATCTCTTGAAGAGTATTTGGATGTTTATATAATGCATTTGGCTGTCCCACCCTCTCTATAAGTCTTATATGCTGCTAAATCAAGTAATTAGCTTTCAGCTGTCTAAATTTACAGATGTCATTCCCACACATTCCTTCCTAAGATTTACTCTTTGTACTGTAAGTAAAGACCAGCTGGGATCTTAGACTATTCTTGGGGTTATTTTGATCTGAGGCTACCTGCATCAGTTGTCTTTCATCATATATACAAATATAAAAATGAATGCATTTGTGGGCCTGTCATTCAATTTATATTAAAAATATGTGAGGTATTTTTTATAATGTCTTGAAACTAACACACCATTGTGGCAACAATGTATAAATATGATAACATGTATATTTATAAAATACACCTATTGAAGTCAGAATGTTAAAAACTGCCTGTATATAAGCCATGTTTTACAATACCATCTTATATCCTGGAATCATCTATTGCACAGGCTGGTCTGTATAGTTAATGTGAACTTTCTGTTAATTTATCAGTTTTTTATTTTAATAATAATTGATTGAGCTATATATATACATGTATATCTATTGGTCGAATTATTTTATCAATATATGGTGGATAATAAACATATGAATTTATAATGTTATATCTATGTGCTCTTAAGAGCTTCATATTATCTAATAGGTATTTTATCTTGGAGAAGGGATTAACGTTTCCCTTGTGCATAAACCTGGATTGTTTTATATTGGTAGGCAACCAAAGGATTCCATAGATAATTATAGAAAACTATTTCAGTAGATAGTTATAGGTTAAATTTCCTTGGCAGTGGCAGCCTTGTATTAAACATTATGGAGTGTAGGAGTGTCTAAAACCAGGTGACTGACAGCTTGTATAAGATAATGTATGGTTAAACATCTTAATCCCTTACCCCTCTGGCTCCTCTATACCTTTTTGATCAATCTGACTTTTCTTCCCACCCCCATCTCTCCCTGGCTTTGTCTTCCTTCTCTTTGGACCCTGTGTCTCTTCTTCAATGGAGATCGCTGATGCTTACTCTTCCTCAAATCTCCCTACCTACTGAGCTTTGCCTCATTCTCCACCACTTTCCATGGATCTTCTTCTGCGGCCCTCAGATCCATCAGGCTCTTTCTCCACCCCAGATCTCTCTAACTCTATTTCTGCTTCCATCCACCAGAATTCCTCTGGTCATCCTCCAAATCCACCCACAGACCCACTGACTGTTCTACAACCCCCTAGATCTCTTTTGTTGTCGTTCCCTCCAATCTCTATACATTGATACTTCTGGCTTTATGTTTTTTTTTCACCCCATCCCCACCAGGATCGATTGGGCTTGGCCTTTTCCTCTATCCCACACCCATTTGGTTTCTTTCCCCTCACCCGCTGGGGCTCTTAATCTTCCTCACATGACTACTGTCTCTTTCTGCACCTCCATCTGTCTATTTCTCCACACACTCAAGCCCTATTCTTCCATTCCCAATCTCTCCCCCATTAGTCTCTTTCTATGTCTCCTCCTACTCCTTTCTCTTTCCCATCCCACCCCCATTAAAACCCCTATGGTAGTAAGCAACAAGTCCTCTATTTTTTATGTAAACAGTTAATGACAATGAAATCAGTAGTGTGGATGTAAGTCATTGCTAAATTAAGAACATGCATATTTTCCTGGAAAGGGCGGGATTGACATTTCCAGAAGAAAATACAAAAGAGCAATTAAAGATTTTGTTGATTTATTGTGAGGAGTAATGGAGGAATGTAACTGTTTGCATAAAATGATTTAAAACAAGCCAGTTTTTATTTCTCTATGGTGAGGTAAGTACAGAAAGAATTCTGACCAAAATTGAGCTCTGCCGGAACAGAAAGGGCAAGACACAACAGCTTTAAAATTAAGTCAATATAAGATGGCTATTCTTATGACCACTCTGTCAGGTCATGAGAGATGAGAAAGGTTTTCAAGCACAGAACAAAGAGTATGAAACAAGCTACCTCCTCTGCCGGCGGTTCAAGGCACCTCCACTGGGGGGACCCAGTGCAGTCTATTTTTTAGATTATATATATTTTTTAAATTTCTGTAGTGTTGATCACCCCCTATATATGCCTATTCATGTTGTAGACTGGGAACACTGACAATGATTTATAAGAACATATATAAAGAAGATTACTTAAAGGAGAATTGTGGTCATATTTTTATATTTACTGTTTTGAAGAATTACACTTGAAATTGTGTTTTGAATGTAGAAAATAATACAGGCTCTAAATTATCTTTTATATGTAACTATATAACATTTGTCTTGTTAGATCAACTTCCCAATGTGGGAGGAGACTTTGACTAGGAAGTCTGTACAATGAGAATCTGGCAGTAAGATCTGTCAGAGCTGTCAGGAGCAATAAAGAGAAACTCACTAGTTTATAAGGATATACCCCACCCCCTGACACAGAAACAGGGAGCAATGTGGAAGAAAGCAAAATAGCAAAATGGAAGCTTGCATAAAAAATGAATATAAAAGATGTAAAAAGGTTATATTTATGTATTTTTTGTTTTTTTTAATTACATTTTGTCCCTATCATGTTTAGTTAATAGACCAGAGAAAATACTGACCACAGTGGTCAGTTGTGGGAAATGTTTTATAAAGCTTAAAGCAAATAATTACAGTCTTTTAATTTTTTATCAAATTCAGTTTTGCTTTAATGGTAGGAAAAAAAATGGCTTTCTCTCCCAAAGGATTAGTCACCTGAGGAAGGGGAAAAACATGAGTGCAGATAAAAGCTCTATTCAGTTATGTTGAAAACCGCCACTCTAAATAGCATGTTTAACAACAGAAATATACAGAACAATGCCCAGTTGGATATACCTCAAATTTAGGTTTCAGATACACTAGCAGTGCAAAATGCAAACTCATTCCCACATGGAAAGTGAGAGAAATTTAACAATTTCTTCAAAATGTGTTTATGGAAAGTTTCTGGATTTTACTAGGTATATAATATCCCAGTGCTTCTATTTACTTTTATGTAAGTTATTTCATTAAGAAGTGTTTAGAAGCTCTGTTTTTACTGCCTAAAATCAAACAAATAGGTCCCTGTATGGGTTTGCTCGCTGTAGCTCACGAAGACACACGCTCTGTAGTATTGAGTGTGCAGTGTCTCATCAATCAGTGACCATCTCTCAGCAACATTCTGCAACATGCTACTGAGACGTGGTGCCTTATAGGCTAGGACACTATGCTGCTCATCCATCTGTACAGAGTCTGTGTCTGTATATGCTGCAATGAGCAGATATCCTATACCTAGTATAATCCAGAAACCAGACTTTATGGGTTTGGGCTGCACCACTGTTGTGCGTGCACTGACTTTGCGCGCCTGACCGTGTTATGCACATGCGTGTCACAGAGGCATCTAGTGGCAGGAAGGCACTAAGCAAGAGCTGGAGCAATGCAGGCGTTGGAGACACAGGACAGAGGTACAAGGCAAGGGGGTGTAGGAGATCATAATGTGGGGCCCTGGGAGTGTAGGAGATTACAATGTGGGAGCTGTGGGGTGAAGGGGGGCGGTTGGCTGGCCCTGGGGGTGTAGGAGATCATTATGGGGGGGGGGGGGGGGGGGGGGGGCTGGGGGGGTGGGGGGGGGGGTTTGGGTGGCCTTCTGAAATTAAAAACAATTTATTTGTTAAGTCATAGGTTTGATTCCTCTGCCTTCCACTTGTTTTTTTGTTTTTGTTTAAACTAATGTACTTATTAATTTATTTATATATACCAGTCATATGTGTGTTAATATATACATTAGTCAATTTAAAAAAAGGCATTGATTTAGAACCAATGACTTACTAATGAAAACTTTTTATGAAATGACACGCTTTCAACTACATCAACACACTCTGCTTTAAAAAGTATGTATAAAAGTTAAACTAGTTTCAATATTTGAAATATATAGAGCGAGGCATTTGTGGGCACATTTGCATGTCCCAGCTTAGCTTCCCAGAATGCAGTGTAATAACTGTTTTTCTCGGAACTCTGAGCTGGAAGCAGGTTTTTTAACTTGTTTTAGACATTCAAATGTGAACACAGATGTACTTTTTATTTACTATATATATATATATATATAGTAAATAAAAAGTACATCTGTGTTCACATTTGAATGTCCAAAGCAAGTTAAAAAACCTGCTTCCAGCTCAGAGTTCCGAGAAAAAACAGTTATTACACTGCATTCTGGGAAGTTGAGCTGGGACATACAAATATGTCCACAAATGCCTCGCTCTTCATTCCGTAGCCATCATCAAACATGGCTTCCTTTAAGCTTATGCATGCTGTATTATTACACAGCTTTAATGCAAAGCCAAGGTTGGATATATATATATATATATATATATACAGTATATATATATATATATATATATATATATATATATATACATATATCTGTGAACTAGTTATTCAATGTTTTATAAATGTATATATATATATATATATATATATATGTGTATATGTATATGTGTGTGCATATATATATATATATATATATATATATATATATATATATATCACATATATAGTTCTCAGCAGCACGACCTTGCCAAAATCCGTTGGTAACGCAACGTTAAAACTGCGGGCTCGCAAAGCGTACGACTTATGCTGGTGGAGATGAACGCCATAGGCGCTCATCCCTACGACCCCGCACGACTTGCGCATTATACCTACAACCCGCGGAACTACATATATGTATGTGTATACATTTTTTAAATAATTAGTTCACATAATTATTCAAATATTCTTTGTAAAATAAACAAAAGAAAAAAAGAAAAAAAACAATACAGCTACCTCATATTGACATATGTTTTATTAAATAACCTAAAGAAAATATTTCTAATGTTTTTGAAACAGTAAAGAAAAGATCAATCTCGGTGGGCATTTGAACCAAAGACCTTCACCAAATTAGACTGTAGCCTTAGCTTCTGTGCTATCAGATCTGTTGCCTTACTAGCTGCTAGAATATAATCAAGTAGTTGCAAATCACTTAGCCACTGCCTGATTCAAAGCCGCTACACCTGATTTTAATTGATATTCATTACATCCTGGTCAGTGCAGAGCTCATTACACATTCAGGCAGAGGCAATATGCTGAAATAGCCTGATTCTATTGATCATAACTAAATAAATTCAGCATCAATTTAGACACCTTTCCACATTCTTTTTAACCTTCTGACTAATGGTGCAGAGCACATATGGGGATTTTTGTGGTTCTTTAATTAATACATAATAAGCACAGCTGTTTCTATAATAATCCACTGCATGGAGTATTGTGCAAAGTATTATTCAAAGCAAAGGGTCCACTATGGGTGTAAAAGTGCTTTCAAAAGAACTTTGAGATAAAGTTGTGGAAAGGCAGGAAATGTATAAAAGGATTTCATAAGCTTTAAGTATGCCATGGGGCACAGTCATTAAGAAGTACAAGGATTGTAGAACGACCGAGACCGTGCTTACATCTGGTGTCTTTCCAAAATGGTGGACCAAGCAAGAAATAAACTGATCAGAAAGGCTACCAAGAGACCAGTTGCAACTGTGAAGGAGCTACAAACATTTTTTATCAATGACTGGTCATTGTATGCATGTGACAATAATATCACAAACCTGGTCTGTATGAGAGAGTGGAAAGAAAAAAGCTATAGATTGTGTGGCCAAGTGGCAAAAGTTGCTGTGCTATGGTGAGGCCAAAATCAAACTTTTTGGCCAGCATGCAAAATGGCACATCCAAAAACACAATTTCTACAGTAAAGCATGCTAGGGGCAGCATCGTGTTGAGGGACTTATCTTCAACTGGGTTAGGAATGGGGCACTTGCCAGGATAGGGAAGATGGATGGTGCAAAATACAGGCAAAGTCTTGAAGAAAACCTTTCAACTTGACAAAGCAAACTGTCAATGCAACCATACAGTGGCTGAAGGAAAAGAAGTCCAATACCCTTGAATGGCCTAGTCAGAGCCCTGACTTATATCCCATCCAAAATCAGTACACTCCATCAATTGTTGTTGTTTAGTCGTTCAGTTGCATCTGACTCTCCGTGATCCAATGAACCGCAGCCTTCCAGGTACATTTGTCAGCCACTGCCCCCTAACATCCATCAAGCTCATTTCCATTGCTTCAATTACCTCATCTATCCATCTCAGCCTCTGCTGTCTCCTTTTTCGTATGCCTTCACCACACAGTTTGACTGAGCTTGAACAGTTCTGTAGGGAGGAATGTCAAATATTCTTTCCTCAAGTTTGGAAAGTTGGATCCAAACAGAATGTAATTCTGAAAAAGTTGATTCCACCAAATATTAGCTTATCCAACTCATTTGTTCTACTTTGTGTTTTTTGAAAAATGCTCCTTTCTTTTTTACTTGTATGTTGCAAGGTACAATTTGTAATTAAAATTGGAAAAAGTCAGATTTTATTTGTTTTCTTTTTGAGATTTAATGCAACAAATTTGAACATTCTGAACGGGGCTGGTGACTTTCAAAGATGGTTTGGTCACAAGGAAAAAACTCTGATTTTAGCAATACCAGTGTCAGGTGAAAGATGGGGGTAATGGCAACCACTCCATGGGTTGGATTCACCTTGTCAAATTATTTATTGTTGTTTTGTGTGTACTACTGAAATATATAATACAATTAATAAATTAATATACTTTACCTATTTTGAAGCATTGTGTTAAAGAGCTGGCAATCTGTTTTGATGTTGCTGCAGCATCAGTGCTGTGGAGCTGCTGTGTAAGCGTGCTGAATGTGTGCAGTGTAATAGTGTGCGTGCGCAAGACGAAACCGTTAGCGCAGTTCTGTACTTCAGCATTGGCGTAAAATGGCGGGTAATGTGTGGGATGCGTCTTAGCGGAATATCCGTAGGTCGTTTGTGGTATTTTGCGAGTTTCTTGTGGTGTTTTGCGTGTTTAGAGTGCTGTAGCCTCGTTTTCGTTTTGTTCGGCGGCCATTTTTTCTGTCGCTTAGCAAATTTTTTAGTGTCTAAACTCTTTTATTTTGAGTGAAATCAAGGTGTAAGTTGCTTTTTTGACGTCCTGGATGCTCCCTCTTGCTGTAGGTAAGCTTTTTATGTATGTGCTGTGTGTATTTATTGTGTTTTGAATTTTGTAATGTTCGCGAGTTGCGTCCGATTGTTGCGAGGTCGTAATGTGTGGTATTGTGTCTCGTATGTTGTTTGCGTTGCGAGGTAAAGTTTGTGAGGGTCGTGAGGGTCGTAGAGGGTCCTCAACCTAAACCCCCCTCCTCATTCTAACCCCCCCTAAATACCTCCCCCTCTCCCCTCACTTACCTGCTTCTGCTCCGGCCTCTGCTCCGGCCTCTGCTCCGGCCTCTGCTCCTTGTTGACCCGGCGCGCATGTGCTGGCACCTGGTATATGCTAATGAAGCGGTGCGCATGTGACGTCACATGCGCGCCGGGTCAAGGAGCAGAGGCCGGAGCAGAAGCAGGTAAGTGAGGGGAGAGGGGGAGGTATTTAGGGGAGTTTAGGTTGATGAGGGGGGTTGAGGGGGTTTAGGTTGAGGATTGGGGTTGAGGAGGGGGGTTGGGGTTGAGGGGGGTTGAGGAGGGAGGTTGGGGAGGGAGGTTGAGGATGGGGGGGTTGAGGAGGGGGGTTGAGGAGGGAGGTTGAGGATAGGGGGGTTGAGGAGGGAGGATGAGGAGGGAGGTTGAGGATGAGGAGGAGGGGTTGAGGATGAGGAGTTGAGGAGGGGGGGTTGAGGATGAGGATGGGGGTTGAGGATTGGGGGTTGAGGATTGGGGGTTGAGGAGAGAGGATGAGGGGTTGAGGAGGGGGGTTGAGGAGGAGGATGAGAAGGGGGTTGAGGTTGAGGAGGGAGGTTGAGGGGGCTTGAGGAGGGAGGTTGAGGGGGGTTGTGGTTGAGGAGGGGGGTTGAGGAGAGGGGGTGAAAATGGGGGGGTTGAGGATGGGGGGTTGAGGAGGGAGGATGAGGAGGGGGTTGAGGATAGGGGGGTGGAGGAGGGGGATTGAGCAGGGAGGTTGAGGAGAGGGTTGAGGAGGGAGGATGAGGAGGGAGGTTGAGGATGAGGAGGAGTGGTTGAGGAGTTGAGGAGGGGTGTTGAGGTTGAGGAGGGGGGTTGAGGAGAGAGGATGAGGAGGGGGGTTGAGGAGGGGGGTTGAGGTTGAGGAGGGAGGTTGAGGGGGGTTGAGGTTGAGGAGGGGGGTTAAGAAGGGGGTTGAGGATGAGGATGGGGGGGTTGAGGAGGGAGGATGAGGATGAGGGGTTGAGGAGGGGGATTGAGGAGGGAGGTTGAAGAGGGGGTTGAGGATGGGGGTGTTGAGGATGGGGGTGTTGAGGATGGGGGTGTTGAGGATGGGGGTGTTGAGGATGGGGGTTGAGGACGGGGTTGAGGAGGGGGGGTTGAGGATAGAATTGAGGATGGGGGGTTGAGGAGGGAGGATGAGGAGGGAGGTTGAGGAGAGGGTTGAGGATGAGGAGGGGGGTTGAGGATGGGGGTTGAGGTTGAGGAGGGGGGTTGAGGATGGGGGTTGAGGAGAGAGGATGAGGATGGGGGGTTGAGGAGGGGGGTTGAGGAGGGAGGATGAGAAGAAGGGTTGAGGTTGAGGAGGGAGGTTGAGGGGGCTTGAGGAGGGAGGTTGAGGGGGGTTGAGGTTGAGGAGGGGGGTTGAGGAGAGAGGATGAAATGGGGGGGTTGAGGATGGGGGGGTTGAGGAGGGGGGTTGAGGGCCGTTGAGGTTGAGGAGGGGGGTTGAGGTTGAGAAGGGGGGTTGAGGATGGGGGTTGAGGAGAGAGGATGAAAATGGGGGGGTTGAGGATGGGGGGGGATGAGGACGGAGGATGAGGAGGGGGGTTGAGGAGGGGGGTTGAGGTTGAGGAGGGGGTTTGAGGAGGGGGTTGAGGATGAGGAGGGAGGTTGAGAAGGGGGTTGAGGATGGGGGGTTGAGGATGGGGGGTTGAGGAGGGAGGATGAGGAGGGAGGATGAGGAGGGGGTTGAGGATGAGGAGGGAGGTTGAGGATGAGGAGGGAGGTTGAGGATGAGGAGGGAGGTTGAGCAGGTGGTTGAGGATGAGGAGGGAGGTTGAGGATGAGGAGTTGAGGATGAGGAGGAGGGGGGTTGAGGATGGGGGTTGAGGATGGGGGTTGAGGAGAGAGGATGAGGATGGGGGGCTTGAGGAGGGGGGTTGAGGAGAGAGGGTTGAAAATGGGGGGTTGAGGATGGGGGGTTGTGGAGGGAGGATGAGGAGGGGGTTGAGGATCGGGGGGTTGAGGAGGGAGGTTGAGGAGGGGGTTGAAGAGGGAGGATGAGGAGGGAGGTTGAGGATGAGGAGGAGTGGTTGAGGATGAGGAGTTGAGGAGGGGGGTTGAGGTTGAAGAGGGGGGTTGAGGAATGGGGGGTTGAGGAGAGAGGATGAGGATGGGGGTTGAGGAGGGGGGATGAGAAGGGGGGTTGTGGTTGAGGAGGGGGGTTGAGGATAGGGGGTTGAGGAGAGAGGATGAAAATGGGGGGATGAGGATGGGGGGTTTAGGAGGGAGGATGAGGAGGGGGGTTGAGGAGGGGGGTTGAGGTTGAGGAGTGGGGTTGAGGATAAGGATGGGGGGTTGAGGAGGGAGGATGAGGATGGGGGGTTGAGGAGGGAGGTTGAGAAGGGGGTTGAGGATGGGGGGTTGAGGATGGGGGGTTGAGGAGGGAGGTTGAGGAGGGAGGTTGAGGAGGGGGTTGAGGATGAAAAGGGAGGTTGAGGAGGGGGTTGAGGATGAGGAGGGAGGTTGAGGATGAGAAGGGAGGTTAAGGATGAGGAGGAGGGATTGAGGAGGGGGTTGAGGTTGAGGAGGGGGGTTGAGGATGGGGGGTCGAGGAGGGAGGATGAGGATGGGGGGGTTGAGGAGGAGGGTTGAGGATGTGGAGGTTGAGGAGGGGGGGTTGAGGAGGGAGGATGTGGAGGGGGGTTGAGGATGGGGGGTTGAGGATGGGGGGTTGAGGAGAGAAGATGAGGATGGGGGGATTGAAGAGGGGGGTTGAGGATGCGGGGGTTGAAGAGGGGGGGTTGAGGAGGGGGGTTGAGGAGGGGGGTTGAGGATGGGGGTTGAGGAGAGAGGATGAGGATGGGGGGGTTGAGGAGGGGGGTTTAGGATGCGGGGGTTTGAGGAGGGGGGGTTGAGGAGAGAGGGTTGAAAATGGGGGGGTTGAAGATGGGGGGTTGAGGAGGGAGGATGAGGAGGGGGTTGAGGATAGGGGGGTTGAGGAGGGAGGTTGAGGAGGGGGTTGAGGAGGGAGGATGAGGAGGGAGGTTGAGGATGAGGAGGAGTGGTTGAGGATGAGGAGTTGAGGAGGGGGGTTGAGGATGGGGGGGTTGAAAATGGGGGGGTTGAGGATGGGGGGTTGAGGAGGGAGGATGAGGAGAGGGTTGAGGATAGGGGGGTTGAGGAGGGAGGTTGAGGAGGGGGTTGAAGAGGGAGGATGAGGAGGGAGGTTGAGAATGAGGAGGGAGGTTGAGCAGGGGGTTGAGGATGAGGAGGGAGGTTGAGGATGAAGAGTTGAGGATGAGGAGGAGGGGTTGAGGAGGGGGGTTGAGGATGGGGGTTGAGGAGAGAGGATGAGGATGGGGGGTTGAGGAGGGTGGTTGAGGAGGGGGGGTTGAGGAGGGAGGATGAGAAGGGGGGTTGAGGTTGAGGAGGGAGGTTGAGGGGGCTTGAGGAGGGAGGTTGAGGGGGGTTGTGGTTGAGGAGGGGGGTTGAGGATAGGGGGTTGGGAAGAGAGGATGAAAATGGGGGGATGAGGATGGGGGGTTTAGGAGGGAGGATGAGGAGGGGGGTTGAGGAGGGGGGTTGAGGTTAAGGAGGGGGGTTGAGGTTGAGGAGGGGGGTTGAGGATAAGGATGGGGGGTTGAGGAGGGAGGATGAGGATGGGGGGTTGAGGAGGGAGGTTGAGAAGGGGGTTGAGGATGGGGGTTGAGGAGGGAGGTTGAGGAGGGGGTTGAGGATGAGGAGGGAGGTTGAGGATGAGGAGGGAGGTTGAGGATGAGAAGGGAGGTTAAGGATGAGGAGGAGGGATTGAGGAGGGGGGTTGAGGATGGGGGGTTGAGGAGAGAGGATGAGGATGGGGGGGTTGAGGAGGGGGGTTGAGGATGCGGGGGTTGAGGAGGGGGGGTTGAGGAGGGGGGGTTGAGGAGGGAGGATGAGGAGGGGGGTTGAGGATGGGGGGTTGAGGAGAGAAGATGAGGATGGGGGGATTGAGGAGGGGGGTTGAGGATGCGGGGGTTGAGGAGGGGGGGTTGAGGAGGGGGGTTGAGGATGGGGGTTGAGGAGAGAGGATGAGGATGGGGGGGTTGAGGATGCGGGGTTGAGGAGAGAGGGTTGAAAATGGGGGGGTTGAGGATGGGGGGTTGAGGAGGGAGGATGAGGAGGGGGTTGAGGATAGGGGGGTTGAGGAGGGAGGTTGAGGAGGGGGTTGAGGAGGGAGGATGAGGAGGGAGGTTGAGGATGAGGAGGAGTGGTTGAGGATGAGGAGTTGAGGAGGGGGGTTGATGTTGAGGAGGGGGGTTGAGGATGGGGGGTTGAGGAGAGAGGATGAGGATGGGGGGTTGAGGAGGGAGGATGAGAAGGGGGGTTGTGGTTGAGGAGGGGGGTTGAGGATGGGGGGTTGAGGAGAGAGGATGAAAATGGGGGGATGAGGATGGGGGGTTGAGGAGGGAGGATGAGGAGGGGGGTTGAGGTTGAGGGGGGTTGAGGTTGAGGAGGGGGGTTGAGGATAAGGATGTTGGGTTGAGGAGGGAGGATAAGGATGGGGGGGTTGAGGAGGGAGGTTGAGAAGGGGGTTGAGGATGTGGGGTTGAGGCTGGGGGGTTGAGGAGGGAGGTTGAGGAGGGGGTTGAGGATGAGGAGGGAGGTTGAGGATGAGGAGGAGGGGTTGAGAAGGGGGTTGAGGTTGAGGAGGGGGGTTGAGGATGGGGGGTTGAGGAGAGAGGATGAGGATGGGGGTTGAGGATGCGGGGGTTGAGGAGGGGGGGTTGAGGAGGGAGGATGAGGAGGGGGTTGAGGAGGGGGGTTGAGGATGGGGGTTGAGGAGGGAGGTTGAAGAGGGGGTTGAGGATGGGGGATTGAGGAGAGGATTTAGGATGGGGGGTTGAGGAGGAGGATGAGGAGGGAGGTTGAGGAGAGGGTTGAGGATGAGGAGGGGGTTGAGGATGAGGAGGGAGGTTGAGGAGGGGGTTGAGGATGAGAAGGGAGGATGAGGAGGAGGGGTTGAGGATGAGGAGTTGAGGAGGGGGGTTGAGGTTGAGGAGGGGGGTTGAGGATGGGGGTTGAGGAGAGAGGATGAGGATGGGGGGTTGAGAAGGGGGGTTGAGGAGGGAGGATGAGAAGGGGGGTTGAGGTTGAGAAGGGAGGTTGAGGGGGCTTTAGGAGGGGGGTTGAGGTTGAGGAGGGGGAAATTGAGGTTGAGGAGGGGGGTTGAGGATGGGGGTTGAGGAGAGAGGATGAAAATGGGGGGTTGAGGATGGGGGGTTGAGGAGGGAGGATGAGGAGGGGGGTTGAGGTTGAGGGGGGGTTGAGGATGGGGGTTGAGGAGAGAGGATGAGGATGGGGGGGTTGAGGAGGGGGGTTGAGGATGCGGGGGTTTGAGGACGGGGGGTTGAGGAGAGAGGGTTGAAAATGGGGGGGTTGAGGATGGGGGATTGAGGAGGGAGGATGAGGAGGGGGTTGAGGATAGGGGGGTTGAGGAGGGAGGTTGAGGAGGGGGTTGAGGAGGGAGGATGAGGAGGGAGGTTGAGGATGAGGAGGAGTGGTTGAGGATGAGGAGTTGAGGAGGGGGGTTGAGGTTGAGGAGGGGGGTTGAGGATGGGGGGTTGAGGAGAGAGGATGAGGATGGGGGGTTGAGGAGGGAGGATGAGAAGGGGGGTTGTGGTTGAGGAGGGGGGTTGAGGATGGGGGGTTGAGGAGAGAGGATGAAAATGGGGGGATGAGGATGGGGGTTGAGGAGGGAGGATGAGGAGGGGGGTTGAGGTTGAGGAGGGGGGTTGAGGATAAGGATGTTGGGTTGAGGAGGGAGGATGAGGATGGGGGGTTGAGGAGGGAGGTTGAGAAGGGGGTTGAGGATGTGGGGTTGAGGATGGGGGGTTGAGGAGGGAGGTTGAGGAGGGGGTTGAGGATGAGGAGGGAGGTTGAGGATGAGGAGGAGGGGTTGAGGAGGGGGTTGAGGTTGAGGAGGGGGTTGAGGTTGAGGAGGGGGGTTGAGGATGGGGGGTTGAGGATGGGGGTTGAGGAGAGAGGATAAGGATGGGGGGTTGAGGATGTGGGGGTTGAGGAGGGGGGGTTGAGGAGGGAGGATGAGGAGGGGGTTGAGGAGGGGGTTGAGGATGGGGGGTTGAGGAGAAAAGATGAGGATGGGGGTTAAGAAGGGGGGTTGAGGATGCGGGGGTCGAGGAGTGGGGGTTGAGGAGGGAGGATGAGGAGGGGGTTGAGGTTGAGGAGGGAGTTGAGGGGGGTTGAGGGGGCTTAAGGAGGGAGGTTGAAGGGGGTTGAGGATGAGGATGGGGAGGTTGAGGAGGGAGGATGAGGATGGGGGTTGAGGAGGGGGATTGAGGAGGGAGGTTGAAGAGGGGGTTGAGGAGGGGGTTGAGGATGGGGGATTGAGGAGAGGATTTAGGATGGGGGTTGAGGAGGGAGGATGAGGAGGGAGGTTGAGGATGAGGAGGGGGTTAAGGATGAGGAGGGAGGTTGAGGAGGGGGTTGAGGATGAGGAGGGAGGATGAGGAGGAGGGGTTGAGGATGAGGAGTTGAGGAGGGGGGTTGAGGTTGAGGAGGGGGGTTGAGGATGGGGGTTGAGGAGAGAGGATGAGGATGGGGGTTGAGGTTGAGAAGGGAGGTTGAGGGGGCTTGAGGAGGGGGGTTGAGGTTGAGGAGGGGGAAATTGAGGTTGAAGAGGGGGGTTGAGGATGGGGGTTGAGGAGAGAGGATGAAAATGGGGGGTTGAGGATGGGGTGTTGAGGAGGGAGGATGAGGAGGGGGGTTGAGGTGGAGGGGGATTGAGGTTGAGGAGGGGGTTTGAGGAGGGGGTTGAGGATGAGGATGGGGGGTTGAGGAGGAGGATGAGGATGGGGGGGTTGAGGTGGGAGGTTGAGAAGGGGGTTGAGGATGGGGGGGTTGAGGAGGGAGGTTGAGGAGGGGGTTGAGGATGAGGAGGGGGTTGAGGATGAGGAGGGAGGTTGAGGATGAGGAGGGAGGTTGAGGATGAGGAGGGAGGTTGAGGAGGAGGGGGTTGAGGATGAGGAGGGAGGTTGAGGATGAGGAGGAATGTTGAGGATGAGGAGGAGGGGTTGAGGAGGGGGGTTGAGGAGAGAGGATGAGGATGGGGGGTTGAGGAGGGGGGTTGAGGATGCGGGGGTTGAGGAGGGGGGGTTGAGGAGAGAGGGTTGAAAATGGGGGGTTGAGGATGGGGGTTGTGGAGGGAGGATGAGGAGGGGTTGAGGATCGGGGGATTGAGGAGGGAGGTTGAGGAGGGGGTTGAGGAGGGAGGATGAGGAGGGAGGTTGAGGATGAGGAGGAGTGGTTGAGGATGAGGAGTTGAGGAGGGGGGTTGAGGTTGAGGAGGGGGGTTGAGGATGGGGGGTTGAGGAGAGAGGATGAGGATGGGGGGTTGAGGAGGGGGGTTGAGGAGGGAGGATGAGAAGGGGGGTTGAGGTTGAGGAGGGAGGTTAAGGGGGCTTGAGGAGGGAGGTTGTGGTTGAGGAGGGGGGTTGAGGATGGGGGGTTGAGGAGAGAGGATGAAAATGGGGGGATGAGGATGGGGGGTTGAGGAGGGAGGATGAGGAGGGGGGTTGAGGAGGGGGGTTGAGGTTGAGGGGGGTTGAGGTTGAGGAGGGGGGTTGAGGATGAGGATGGGGATGGGGGGTTGAGGAGGGAGGTTGAGAAGGGGGTTGAGGATGGGGGGTTTAGGAGGGAGGTTGAGGAGGGGGTTGAGGATGAGGAGGGAGGATGAGGAGGGAGGTTGAGGATGAGGAGGGAGGTTAAGGATGAGGAGGGAGGTTAAGGATGAGGAGGAGGGGTTGAGGAGGGGGTTGAGGTTGAGGAGGGGGTTGAGGAGAGAAGATGAGGATGGGGGGGTTGAGGAGGGGGGTTGAGGATGCGGGGGTTGAGGAGGGGGGTTGAGGAGGGAGGATGAGGAGGGGGGTTGAGGAAGGGGGTTGAGGAGGGGGTTGAGGTTGAGGAGGGAGGTTGAGGGGGCTTGAGGAGGGAGGTTGAGGGGGGTTGAGGTTGAGGAGGAGGTTGAGGATGAGGAGGGAGGTTGATATTGTAAACAGTTTCTTGCAGCCAAGGTGTCACTGTACCCCCCCCCCCCCACACACACACACACACACACTCTACTCTGCTGGTCAGCTTCTGCCCTCAAAACAGATTCCTGTCAATATAGACCCTCATGAGACAATAATTAACCCCCTCAGTCCAATAGGGGTCTATATAGAACCCTATATGACACTATTAACCCCTATATTAACACTAAGTGCCATGAGGGTCCTCTAGGTACCTCTTGACACAAAGTCTAAGCACTACACTACACTATTAACCCTAACTGTACCCCATTAACATTAACTAAACCCCATTAACCCTAATTGTTCCCAATAAACCCCTACCCTATTAACCCCTACCTTCCATTATTAACCCTTATCCTACCCTATACCATTCTATTAACCCCTCTAACTAATTAACCCCCCTCTAACTAATTAACCCTATTAAACCCTCACATTCCTAATTAACCCTATCACTAACCACTTAACTCCGTCTAATCTAATTTAACCCCATCTAGACCTATGTAACCCTATCTAGTCCTATTTAACCCAAACTGGGTCTATCTGGACCTAGTTAACCCTAACTGGACCTATTTAATCCTAACAGGACCTAGTTAACCCCTCACTGTACCCAGTAAACCCCTATCCTATTAACCCCCCTCTACCCGATCCTATTAACCCCCCTCTACAATATCCTACGTTACAGAAAATAACAAAACCTAAATTACACAAAATAAATAACCCAAGATACAGAAAATAAAAACCCTACATTACACCAAATAAAAACATTTATTACATCAAATAAAAACCATAAATACATCCAATAAAAACAAATAAAAAAACCTAAATGCATACAATAAGAACCCCCTAAATACATACAATAAAGAACCCTACATTTCACCTAAAACAAACCCCTTAGTAAAACTAGAATAGGGTCAATTAGACCACTTACCTTGCCCAAATGCCCCTCATGCGACAATGGTTTTCTTTGCTTCGTCCCTAGACAAGGGCCCAATCCAAAAATGTCCACAGGTCCGGCACCCCTACAAAAAAAGAAACATTACAAATAATATATAAATAAATACAACATGTAAAACAATACCTAGTACACTTACATGTCCCAAATGCCCATCTAGTCTTCGCCGGCAGGGCCCCTCAAATGGCTAAAAAATAAAAAACAGAAAAACGCTGTTAATCATATTTCAGCCAATTAGAAGGCGCAAAGGTGTGAGCCAATCAGAATGGGATGCACCCCTATATCCCATTCTGATTGGCTGATGTTAGTGATAGGGATAATTAGGTATGTTGAGGGTTAAATATGGTTAATTACTTATATGGGTTAATTAGTATGGGGGGTTCATTACTTAGAGGGGGGTTCATTATTTAGAGGGTGTTTATTATTTAGAGGGGACTTTATTATTTAGAGACCCTCATGAGTGATGGGGTTCATTTTAGGTGTCGGGGGGAACTTATAGTGCCCCCGCGGCAGGAGTTAATGTTTTAGTTCTCGCAGGTCCTTTAAGGACCTTTACAGTCCTTTAAGGACCCGCGGCAGGAAATTAGACATTTTGAAATGCTGATCGGGACCCCTGCAGCAAGGGTTAATATGGGGCCACTGCGGGGGTCCCAAAGGGTACCCCCAGCATAGGAGGTATCAAATGAACACTGGATGCCATCTGGGGAATCCTTGCAAAGAGTCATTGAAAACTTACATAAGGAAATGGAAGTTAAGGAAAATGTACTGTCCAAAATAACAAACTTACTCAATACAGGCCTTCTCCTTCATGCTTCAGGAGGTCTTGCCCTAGATGGCATTTACTGGTCGAAAAAGCAAGAGGGTTTTCTAGAGAAACGCGAGCAGCTACTTGCTATTCCACATGATCTATATTTCACAAGACCAGTGCAAGGGGTTGTACAGGTGCACAAGGAAATGTCATCCTCGGCTGCAGAATTGATATTCCACAACTCCATGGAAATACCTAGGATAAGGTGTGTGTGTGTTTGTGGGTGGGGGGGGGGGGGTTAATAGGATAGAGGCGTTTTAATAGGATAGGGGTTTACTGGGTACAGTTAGGGTTAAATAGGTGCAGTTAGGGTTAACTAGGTCCAGATCGGGTTACATAGGTCTAGATTGGGTTAAATGGGACTAGATGGGGTTACATAAGTCTAGATGGGGTTAAATGGGACTAGATGGGGATAAATGGAACTAGATAGGGTTACATAGGTCTAGATGGGGTTAAATAGGACTAGATGGGGTTAAGTGGTTAGTGATATGGTTAATTGGGTATGGTGAGGGTTAAATAGGGTTAATTAGTTAAAGGGTGGGGTTCATTAGTTAGAGGGAGGTTAATAGAATGGTATAGGGTAGGATAGGGGTTTATAATGTAAGGTAGGGGTTAATAGGGTAGGGGATTATTGGGTACAGTTAGCGTTAACTAGGTCCAGTTAGGATTAAATAGCTCTAGTTAAGGTTAAATAGGTCTAGATAGGGTTAAATAGGTCCATATAGGTTTTAATAGGACTAGATAGGGTTAGGTGTTTAGTAATAGGGATAATTAGGTATGTTGAGGGTTAAATATGGTTAATTACTTATATGGGTTAATTAGTTAAGGGGGTTTATTAGTTAGAGGGGGGTTTAGTAGTCTAGAGGGTGGTTAATAGGGTAGAGAGGGGGTTAATAGTGTAATGTGTCGACTTTGTATCATGAGGGTCCTGGAGGACCCTCATGGCACTTATAGTGTTACTTTAGGGGTTAAGTATTGTCCCATAAGGGTTTTTATCGACCCTTATGGGACTGATAGGGTTAAGTAGAGGCTCATGGGGGTCTAGATAAACTCCCATGAGTGATTTGGTTAATTTTAGGTGCCTCGGGGTACTTATAGTACCCCCACGGCAGGAGTTAATGTTTTAGTTCTCGGAGCTCCTTTAAGGACCTTTACAATCCTTTAAGGACCCACAGCAGGAAATTAGAAATTTTGAAATGCTGATCGGGACCCCTGCAGCAAGGGTTAATGTGGGTAAACTGCGGGAGTCCAAATGGGGCCCTTCAGTATAGGGGGTAATTTTAGGTGCCGCAGGGGTTCTTGAAGTACCCACGCGGGAGGGGTTAATACTTTAACAGCTGCGCAGCAAGGGTTAATGTGGGGACACTGTGGGGGTCCATAGGGGGGGTTAATGTTAGGTGCCACGGGGGTACTTACCGTACACCTGCGGTCGCCATTGCGCATTAGTGTGCCGTGGGCGCTTTAAGGACCAGCGGCGGGGCATTTACAGTTTTTAAAGACAGTCAGGGTCCTGATTGGGACCACTGCAGCAAGGGGTTAATGTGGGGACCCTGCAGGGGTCCAGATCGGGTTTCCTGCATCATGGGCGTCATGTGGGGACCCTACGGGGATCTAAATCGGGACCCCTGCATCATGGGGGTTTCATTTAGGAGTGAGGGGGGGGTTGGTGTTAGGAGCAGTGGGGACATTCAGGGGAGCATACGAAAGGGCCTCTAAAGCCCTTGCGGGTCCTCCCTAGCACACATAGGACTTCTTCCTTCATTTACGATTTACAAGTGTGGATACGTTTGCGAACTTGGGATAATCGGGCAATTGAATAGGGATTTGCGATTTTAGCCCTGCAAAAGTGACAGATCAAAGGCTTCTGAGTGGTGTAGACTACGAGTTTGATGGCCACCATTTTCGCAAGGCCTTAACTCGTAACCAGATCCGAGTCTGCAAAAAGATGCCAATTGAATAGCAAATTTGCCTGCAATCTCACTTGCGGCCATCGGATCTCAAATTCACACAATTGAATGAGGTTTAAAGTTTTTTCTTCCACCAGGTATAGAAACTGACAATGAAAATGTTAGTATCCTGGGAATTAAATTTAATATCTCAGACTCAAAGGAGCTGAATTGAGAATATATGTTTAGCACAGGCAAAGTGAAGCAATTCCTTCAAAGGTTGGGTACCAATATTTGAGCCTTGGTATCATGGTGAGGTATTAAAGGGATCACTCAAAAAATAGGATGTTTACTATCATATGTTACTCAGGTAGTTAAAATAGTCAGAAAAATTAAAATAACAAAAAAGGCAAATTGAACATGTGTCAAGAAACACATTTATAAATTAGTATTGGATAGAACATCCCCCAAACTGGGCCTGAAGTACTGTCCCGAGTCGAACCATAGTAAAATCTTGCAGCAGTTAAATTACTCCAGATTACACCCAAAGACAAAGGATATATTGTGGTTATTATTTCATGGAACCTAAAATATAGAAACATTGGTGACAGGAGTTGTCCAAGAAACACATGTCCTGTCCACGGGCCACCAGTTGATAGCACTGATCTAGATGCTCCTCACTTTGAGACCCAACTAACTATTTATAATCACTTCCACACCCAAATAGCTAATTCTACTAAATTAGTTGCCCAGCTGAATACTTCCCTTATTCTTATATCCAGTTAAACTTTTCTACTCTTTCTAAGAATTATCTGTCAATTTCTATTTACGCCCATGCCTAATAGATGTTAGTGGTTGAACAGAATCAACTCCACATTTGCAAGTCATATTTCTATAACACCAGTGATCTCGGTCTCTCTTTTTTCATGTATAAGCGGTAACAGAATATATACATTTGGAATACCTTTGCTATCTTGTATCTTCTTATAGTGGGAAACATGTGATCTGAGGCTCAAAATTAATCCTGGATTTTTGAATCCTGACTTCATCAGGTAAGTTACACTTCTTGTTGTTCAGTCATGTCCATCTCTCTATAACCCTATGGACTGCATCATACCAGGCACATCTGTCAGCCACTGCCCCTCTGATCTCCTTCAATCTCATATTAATTGTTTCAATGACCTCATCTATCTGCCTCTGCCATCCCCTTCATTTTGCACCTTCAGCCTTACCCACCATCAGAGTCTTCTCTGGGGAATCCTGTCTTCTCATGGTATGGCCAAAGTTTCTGAGCTTTATTCTTATGATCAAAGCTTCAGTTGAAGCAGTTTTCTAAAACATCACAATTCAATTCTATGGCCCTTAGCCTTATTTACGGTCCAGCTCTCACATCCATATGTTACTATTGGGAATACCATAGCTCTAACAATGCAGACCTTTGATGATACTTTAATGTCCTTGCTTTTTAATACCAATGGCAAGTATAATCCTTGACCATACATTGTGAGTTCACTAACAAATGCAGGGATGTTGGCCAGGCTTCTTGTTTCCAAATGTATGTAGATTTAACCTCTGTGCTGTCCTCAGCTAGTTTCAGAAAAATCAAACATGTAAATTGCAAGAGTTTTTATAAAGGACTGCAGTTTCTCATTGTTTATTCTTATGACTAACTGCAAGAGGACTCTCTTGGATCTCTGCATTAACCCTTTCAGTCTGTGGGTTGGTATCTGCAAGCAAAGGCAGCTGAAGGGAAAGCAACGTCTCTAACAATTTTTGGTCTACAGTCCACTCTAATATAAGTGGTGGTTTCATATATAAATATATAAATCCACTTTCAGGATTGTCTGCACTTAAAATTAATTTGTCATTTTCTGCGGGGTTCATTAGTGATAGAACTTTTCCTTTTTCGTTTCTTATAGCAATGTCTGAGGATCATCCGGCTGCAGTGAGTGCAGTCAATGGAAATAAAAAGGTGTCACTGGTAATGGCAGAAACCCACTCAGTGGATAAACCTAAAGCTGGCACAGCAAAAGAAAGTGGTCTTGATATAAAATTGAAAGAAATGTGACTCAATCCAAAAAAATGGCTCTCAATATTTGAAAAAGCATTGGGTGTAACAGATGATCAACATCTACAATTTCTGGGTCCTGCAGATTACCTAAAACAAAAAAGTAAAATATCCATGGGAAAAAACAAGCTTTCAAAAAGCTGCTTAAATTAGGAGGTGCAGGTGACTCAAACAACTTCAAGAAGACAGAATCAAACAAAATAATAAAAACAGAGATGATTCCAGGAAAAAGATTTTAAAGATGCTTATCAAGTGAGCACTGATCTAATCAATGCCTATGAAGGCCTTACCTATGAGAAACAATGTTTGCAGTCTGGCGAGAGCTTGGCAAGTGCCATGGATGAAGCAAACTCATTCCTCTCTGAAATAGTGTCATGGGAATTGGATAATGTAGAGCAAAAACTCATAAAGCTGAACAATTTCAAACAAAGGATCAATGAAAAGACAAGACATTATAAAGTCTAGAACAATGTTTGTCTTCAAACAAAGCACTGCAACATTTCTTAACAAAGGTTATGAAATATTACACAAATAACCCAGAAGCAAATTTGTCTTTTATTCAGCTACAGATGAAATGTATTCTGCAAAATTATGATGATTCAAGTGATAATGTAGCTGCATATTCCTCTATAATTAAATGGTGTGGTGTACTGCCCCCCAGTGGATGGCGCAAGTCACACAGTTTTGAGGAAATCTGCTCCAGGTAACTTGCTAAACTGCTCAGGGCTAGTCAGAGTGTTCCCGTATGTCAGTCAGTCTGTTTATGTAGATTTTTATTTTAGTTTTTTTTAAGCAGAGTTACTGCTTCAGTTTATTTTTGCACTTTAATAAACTGGTTTGCTGCACTATACGCTATTATCTATTGATTATTTCAAAATACCACAGTTCTACAAGGCCATCCTTGTCACAATGGTTATACCAAGCGAAGGAAGAGGAAACATCTGAAGATATTCTCAATATTTCAATGTTCATTGATATCCTTTCTCATGCAAAATATGACCTTAAACATGACAAGCAAGGTCTTAACACTTCTAAGGAAGAAAATGTTGAACTGAAGAAAACTGTTTTTGATACACAATAAGCAAAAAGATAATGAACTTTTAATACTTTCAGTTGTGATTACCTTAGGGTATTCAGTAGAGCACAACTATTTTCAAAATCCCCAAGGATGGAAAGAGATTAACTTCATATTAAAGAAGATTCAAAGTGTTTACCAACAATACTTAAATCTTCAGGATTACAGAAGACAAGCCTTTATCCTGGTGATGGGATTGACAGTGGCTGAAAAAAAAAAAAAAAAATCAAAAAAGAGGTGGCTCTCCGGCGGATGTCAGGCCCATTTATAGTTACATAGTAATTATGGATGAAAAAAAGACTTTCAGTCCTTCAAGTTCAACCTTTCAAGATCTCCTCTGATCTGCAATATGCAGATTCATTATTAATTAATTCATTGTTAATTAATTATTAATCAATTATTTAATTATTTATTTTTCATTTTCTTTTTTTTGTTAATTATTAATTAATCCAGAGGAAGGCAAACAGAAAAACAACCCAAGTGAAACTCAGCCAATCATCTCAAAGGAAAAAGAAAATTCTTCCTGACCCTAGATACTGGCGATTGGATTTCTCCCTGGATCAATACTTTCTCTCTAATTATCCAGGATAACCCTTAATTCCCTTTTTAATTAGAAATAAATCCAGTCCCCTTTTAAAGTTATCTATCAAATCCGCTGTCACCACCTCCTCTGGTAGAGAATTCCTCAGATTAACCACCCTTACTGTGAAGAACCCTTTTCTTTCTTTAAGGTGGAATCTTTTTACTTCTAACCTCAAGGGATGTCCTATTGTCATTTTAAAACCTCTTTGCAATAAAAGCTCCATTAAAAGATCTTTATACTGACCCTGGATGTATTTATATAAGGTAATCATATCTCCTCTTAGACGCCTTTTTCTAGAGAAAATAAGTTTATTTTGTTTAGTCTTTCTTCATAACTTATGCCCTCCATTCCCCTTATTAGTTTTTTTTTTGCCCCCCTCTGTACCCTTTTCAGCTCTAAAATGTCCTTTTTATGAAGTGGTGACCAAAATTGTACTCCATATTCCGAATGAGGGCGTACTAGGGATTTGTATAGTGGAGGAATTGTATTTCCTTCCCTTGCTTCTATACCCTTCTTAATACATGCTAATATTTTATTTGCCTTTGCAGCTGTTGATGGCTTTGAGCACTGTTAATTAGGTCGTTGTCCACAAGCACTCCCAAATCCCTTTTAATATCTGATACCCCTAGATTTGCTCCATTAAGATTATAAATTGCATGGCTATTTTTCCTTCCCAGATGCATAACTTCACATTTATTTGTATTAAATCTCATCTGTCATTTAGATGCCCATTCCTCAATTTTATGTAAATACCTTTGGAAGGAAAGCACATCATAATCTGATAATTACCTTGCACAACTTTGTGTCATTGGCGAAAATGGAGACACTACTTTCCAGTCCCACCTCTAAGTCATTAATAAATATGTTAAAAAGGAGAGGACCTAATACTGAACCCTGAGGAACCACACTTACCACATTAGTCCAATCGGAGTATGTTCCATTTACAACAACCTTTTGCTTCCTGTCTTTTAGCAAGCTCTCAATCCATGAGCAGATATTTACTGCATTTCCTGTATCTCTTAGTTTGCACAATAGTCTCCCATGTGGCACTGTATCAAAAGCCTTTGCAAAATCCAAAAAGACTACATCCACTGAGTTTCCTTGATCCAGGTTCCTACTAACCCCCTTATAGAAACTAAATTAAATATCCACCCTTCTCTAATCTTCACCTGTCACCGCTGGGCGTTGTACCCAAAAAAGAGAAGGGTTTCTCTCGGCTTATTCACCACTTATCCTATCCTGAAGGAGGTCAGTTAATGGCGGTATAGCGATACACATCCTTCGATCAGGCGATCGGCCTTGTAAACAGGGCAGGTCGGGGGTCCTTTTTAGCAAAATTCGATATTGAATCGGCATTTCGGCTATTGTCCAGTACACCCGTCTTCTCATTATCTCTTGGGTTGCAAATTCAAAAGGGAATTCTTTGTGGACTTGTGCCTTCCCATGGGTTGCTCCATTTCCTGCACGTACTTTGAAGAGTTCAGCACGTTTGTGCAGTGGGTGGTCGAGCAGGTGTGGGGGCCATGCGAGTTCTGTTATATGTATTAACACATCGATTGCCGGGAACGATATAACACGGAAATTTAACCGAAAATAAAGTACCGTATTTATCGCGTATAACACGCACAGGCGTATAACACGCACCTCATTTTAAGAAGGAAATTTCAGGAAAAAAAACTTAAATTTCAAATAAAGAACTTTGAAGCAAAAAAAGGGTAGCTCAGAACTTTTTTTTATTAATATTATTAACACTTATAAGGTAAATTAAGTAAAATGACAGTAAAAGCAACTGTTTTAACAAAGAAACTTGGATATTATATGTTATTACAAAAGTTTACTCAGAAATCGCTGCCCCTCCTCAACCCCCACATCCTCAACCTCCCTCCTCATCCTCAACCTCCCTCCTCATCCTCCCTCCTCAACCACCAATGCTCAACCCGCTCCTCAATCTCCCTCCTTAACCCCCTCCTCAACCCCCCCATCCTCAACCCCCCCATCCTCATCCTCCTTCCTCAACCCCCCTCCTCAACCTCAAACCCCCTTCTCAACCTCCCTCCTCATCCTCAACCTCCCTCCTCATCTTCAACCCCCCCATCTTCAACCCCCCCATCTTCAACCCCCCCATCTTCAACCCCCTCCTTAATGCCCCCATCCTCATCCCCCTTCCTCAACCCCTCCTCAACCCCCCTCCTCAACCCTCCCATTCTCAACCTCCCTCCTCATCCTCAACCTCCCTCCTCATCCTCAACCTCCCTCCTCATCCTCAACCTCCCTCCTCATCCTCAACCTCCCTCCTCATCCTCCCTGCTCAACCCCCCCATCCTCAACCCCCTCCTCAACCTCCCTCCTCATTGCCCCATCCTCAACCCTCTCCTCAACCTCCCTCCTTAACCCACCTCCTCAACCCCCCTCTTCAACCCCCATCCTCATCCTCCTTCCTCAACCCCCTCCTCAACCCCCTCCTCAACCCCCTCCTCAACCCCCTCCTCAACCCCCTCCTCAACCCCCTCCTCAACCCCCTCCTCAACCCCCTCCTCAACCCCCCTTCTCAACCTTAACCCCCCTCCTCAACCTCCCTCCTCATCCTCAACCCCCCCATCCTCAACCCCCTGCTCAACCCCCCTCCTCAACCTCAACCCCCCCATCCTCAACCCCCTGCTCAACCCCCCTCCTCATCCTCAACCTCCCTCCTCATCCTCAACCCCCCTCCTGATCCTCAACCCCCTCCTCAACCTCCCTCCTCAACCCCCCCTCCTCATTCTAAACCCCCCCCTTCCGGTATATGCTAATGGCGTGGCGCGCATGTGACGTCACATGCGCGCCGGGTCAATTAGGAGCGGAGGCCGGAGCAGAAGCAGGTAAGTGAGGGGAAAAGGAGAGGGGGGGTATTTAGGGGGGTTTAGGTTGAGGAGAAGGATTTAGGTTGAGGAGGGGGGGTAGAATGAGGAGGGGGGCTTGAGGATGAGGAGGGGGGAGGGAATATCGGTGTATAACACGCACACATCATTTGCCCCCTATTTTCAGGGAGAAAAAGTGCGTGTTATACGCCGATAAATATGGTATTCTATATTGCAAATTTGCGAGCTTGAGAATGTTGTGCTATTAATTTTAATACCTAACATCACTTTCCCTTTAATCTAAAATACAGCAGTGTGTTGCATTTACAGTGCTATGGATAGGACTTTATCTCCCCTTGCGGGTCCTCTAGTACCCAATGGCTTTTTGGCTCCATTTGCGGGTTACGGGGTTTGAACACCAGTGGATTCGTAGCAATTTAATAGCGATTTGCGAACGTAACAATTACAGGCTTGACAGATCAAAGGATTTGCAGCAATGGAGTTCCGATTTCGACAGCCCGTAGAGTTTTTCCGTCTGTAACCCGCAGATCATTTGCAGGTAACTGTCACAGGCCAATTTAATAGCCGTAAGTCTAGCGGGCTCCTTTACGGGCTATGTTTATACATGTTAGGGGAAATTAATAGTGCTGCATGTTGTTATACTGAAAGTTCATGTTCTATCTTTTAAGTACATGTGAGTACGGAATGGTCTATTTAGAAGGGAAGTAGAACTTTCATATTTTCATTGCAAATTGCATATTTTCGCTGCAGGACTTAGGCTGCAAGGAGCACCAAAGGCGCTTATTTCAGCCAGCGGCACAGTGAGGGTTGCAACTGCGAGCCAAGCGCGTAACTCGAAAAACCCTAAAAACAAAAAGAAAATGATTTAACAAATATAATAACACACTCACTGACAGCACAGGGGGAGCGCCGGGAAGGCTGGGAGTGAGGTTGCAAACAATTTTAAGCCATATATGGGGTTTTTCATCAAACCAAAATCGGCCAAGCGAGGAAAAAATGGTGGACGAAAAACTTAAACATTTCTAAAACGGATTGAAAATGAGGCTGAGCAAAGCCAGGCACTTGGGACTTGGAAAATACACAATGGCAAACACAGTAACACTTACACCAACATTGCCAGGCCCGCCAGACTTAGAAAATAAAACAAATGAAACCTGCAATGAGCGGCCCGTACAGTAGGCGGGAGGAAAGGCTTGCAATAAGCATAGAAGGCGCTCATTGCGAGCCACGTGATGAGCCCGCTCATCTCGGGGCTCTCGATGAGCATCGCAAGAGAGAGAGGCTTGCAATGAGTGCCAAAGGCGCTCATTGCAGCCCCATGATGAGCGCCAAAGGCGCTCAGCGTGGGGCTCGCAATGAGAGCTGAAGGTGATCAGTGCAAAGCAGGAAAGTTGAAGTACACGGGGGAGAGGCTCACAATGAGCGCCGAAGGTGCTCAGAGGAGCAAAAGCCTCACATTCTGTGGCAAACAGCATTGCCAGCCTTACAATTTTAATCCCGTTTTTTTTTACGGGCAAGAAGCTAGTATATACATAACTACCAGATGGTTAGAAAAAGACTTATCTCTTTGTCAAATGGACTTTACCCCGTTCATTCATGCTCTATGGGGCACTGTTTGGAAGTGGATTAAAATACTTTTACTTGGGTGTTGGGGTTGCAGTGATGGGCACTACTTTTTATTGACTACAGTATTGGACAATTGAATCCATCACTGACCAAACCCTGCCTGTCCAGATCATTTCATTAACTAGTTATGGGGCAGTAGCTGAAGGGGAGATACAAGTTACGGAGAGGAGTTAGGTAATTGAGTCGAGAAACCCATTATGGATGGGGTTAACCTCCCAACAATACTTCAAAGGAAAGCCCTTAACCCCAATTGACTTTGCAGGTAACTAAAACAAAACTTTGAAGGGATCTTGGCTTCCATCAATCAATTTAACGCTCAAGTCAGTAAAGGGTAGGGTCTTCCTCATGTCATCATCCTCATGAAGCAATCCAGGGGACACTTATCTAGCCACCTAGAGACCTGATCATCATGATCACTCCCGCTCTCTTCCCTCTGTCCTGCATAATACAGGCGTCCCGCAACTCTAGTTGGGGCTTGTAGAATATACTCAGCTTAATCTGGTTCTCTAGTTACCCAGACTGTCACATTCCCCTGGCCCACCTACAGGCGAAGTTGCACCTGTAGTCACTAGTTTTAACATGCCAGTTACTTGGTACTGTCCAGGGTGAGAGAAGTTTAAACTGTTTGCCTAGAGTTAATGTGTACCTGTTACCCCTTCTTGTTTTGTCTCCATGTATGTATGTCGCTCAAAAAAGTGTGTTCTAGTTTTGGAAACAAATGACAAAGCCGTCAAATTTCTCTGTTACATCACTCTAGGGAACAGTGTCCATTACCATGGCATTCTTCTAGCTGGTCCTAGGTCCGAGTACCAACAACCTACTCCCCCAACTTGAACATCAGTCTAAACAGCATGATTTCCTGGTCCAATTGGCTGTTGGTTGTGGCAAACACTGGTGCATATGTCATCCATTCGTCAGTCCTTCATTTATGATATGCACATATATTTATGAGATACATTACAGTTCGGGTGGAAAGAGACAGATCTTTTTCTTCCAGTAGATCTCTAATTTGGAGAAGTAGATCTCCAACTGACAGACTGCTGATCATTTTCAATCTGTATGGAGATTTAAATGTTATCATACTAAAAATGTATCCTCTCCTTTGGCAGTGAAGCTTATAGTGAAGGTCTTTGGAAAAAGGGGAGACATGCACATTTTATGCAACATACTTCACAAGAAGCATATTCCCGCAGATAGGAGGAGATATTCACAACAGACATGGTCAGGAATTCATACAATTTAATAAAAAAGGTAATAAGTTTATTTATTTTTTTTAGTTTTTATCTTACTAAAGTTTTTGCCGTAATCAACACTAGATCTTTGTAATAGCATAATAAATACACTGGACTACATTGTTCCTAAATGTTTCTGTTATTTTTGTTTTATTTGTCCATATATGCTTTATGTCTGATTTTCTAATACAAGTGGAATTTAATAAAATCTTCTGAAGAAAATAAATGCTAGAGCATTCTTTTTATTTTAATACTGCAAACGAAGAAGGATTTCATCTATGGTATTTCTTGTTTTGTTTCACTAACAGTGGCAGCTGTTTCAGCAAAGTGCACAAATATTGCAGATATAAACACTTATAGATGCAAAGCACTCTAAAAGTGTATCTATATTCCATAAAACTCCCAGAATCTAAATTTCTCCCAGAATGAACAACAGGTTGAATTTTATTAAGAAAGCGAGACATAGATAGGCTTGAAAAGAAAAATGTACTCTAAAATGTCGAATTGTCCCATCAAAGGAAAGATTTTGATTTGTGCAGGAATCCTGTGATATTTGATAACCTTTTCTTAGTGCTGTTGACTAATTTATCTTTGCACTATTTTAGTGTGTATATTTTATTGTTTACAAGATAATAAATCATAGTGTAAATAAAGGTTTGACTATACTAATGTTCTATGTCACAGAGCACTCTCTAGTGGACATCAAAAAGAACACTGTTTTAAATTAATACATTTTAAAGAATTCACACACAGATATTTCTAAAACACAATCCTTAATAAAAAGAATATAACAGGAACAAGTTGATAAAAAAAAATTGGAAGTTTCAGAAATATATATTTTTTGGTAATAAAATAGGTAAAGTACTAGCCAACCAGTTGAAGACTAAATCCTCATATAAAAGGATAGAAAAACTAGTTAATCAGAATGGTGAAATCTATCAAACACCAACGGACATTGGTAAAATATTTGCTAAGTACTATAGATCCCTATACAATTTGAAGGAAAGTTAAATCTCAGAAAAACCAACCAAATAAATAATTAATAATTTTTTGAACCAAATCAATCTACCTAGAGTTTCTGAAAGTCAATTAAAAAATCTAGACGAGAAAATCACAGAAAAAATAACTGAAAACTGTACATCGAAACTTCACTTAAATAAAACTCCAGGCCGAGATGGCTTCTCAAATATATACTTTAAAATATTCTCTTCAACTTTAACTAAATATTTTAAGCAAACTTATAATGAAATAAAATTTCTAGGAGAAGCACCACAAGAAATGTTAGAGGCAAATATTATTTCAGTACCTAAAATTGGGAAAGATGTTGTAGATCAGTCATGTCCAACTTCAAGTAGGCTGTGATCTACTATACAGTATCAAAACTGTCAGTGATCTACCCCCCAAACACACATATATATTTCCTTCTCACTCCTTCTTTTTCTCACCCTCCCTCATTCACACTCATTCTCTCTCCTTCACGCTATCTCTATCACCTTCATACACACACTCCCTCTTTCCTCCACACACATTCCCTCTCTACTCCACACACACACCCTCTCTCCTCCACCCCGATACACAATCCATCCCTCCCTCCACACACACTCCCTCCCTCTATCCACAAACACACTCACTTTCTCCCTCCACACACACACTCACTCCCTCCCTCCACACACACACACACACACTCCCTCTTTCCACACACACTCCCTCTTTCCACACACACACTCCCTCCCTCTATCCACACACACACACACTCCCTCTCTCCTCCACACACACACACTCCCTCTCTCCTCCACACACACACACACTCCCTCTCTCCACACACTCCCTCCCTCTCTCCACACACTCCCTCCCTCTCTCCACACACTCCCTCCCTCTCTCCACACACTCCCTCCCTCTCTCCACACACTCCCTCCCTCTCTCCACACACTCCCTCCCTCTCTCCACACACTCACTCTCTCCACACACATACACACACTCCCTCCCTCTCTCCACACACACACTCTCCCACACACTATATCTTCTATCTCTCTCTCCTTCTCTGTCTCCCTCTCAACCCCCCTGTTTGTCTCCCCCTTATCTTTGTCTCTCCCCCCTCTCCCTTTGTTTCTTCCCCCTCTCTCTGCCTTGTCTCTTACCTCCATGCTGGTGCTGCTCCTCACATCCCAGTCTGGTGGCTTCTCCTCCAGGCAGCTTCAGGCTTTATTAAAGGCCGACAATGTCCAGATAACATCAGAAAATGAATACATTTAGTTTCATATACCAATCAAAAGAAAATCCCAACTAAAGCCCCGAAAAGGCATTCGACAATGTTAATTGGGAATACTTGGAAATTACACTAGAGAGATAACATTGTCCCATATCCAATGGGACAAGACAGGACTGCCCCCTCTCTCCTCTGATATTGACCCTTATTATCGAACCTTTAGCAGAACATATCAGAAAATAAATCTCAATTAAGGGGATAGAAATTGGTACGCTAGAAATTAAAATAACATTGTACGCAGATGATATAGTTGTAACCCTGACCGATCCCTTAAAATCAATGGAAAATGTATTTAAAACAATAGGACTTTTTAGCAAAGTGTCTTTATAAATAAAATTCTATAAAAAACATAAATGTTCACTTTGAAAATAAATTTAGAACAGATTACTAAGCTAAGAAATGTATTTAAATGTAACTGGGAGAAAATTGATTTTGTACCAAACCAGGAAAAATTCCCCAAAGTAACTACAAGAAATTATGTTTACATGTGAAAGATACTCTCTCTAGGCCGAATAGCTGCGGTGAAAATGGTTATTTTATCAAAGATAATGTATCTGCTAAGATGTATTTCGTTAAACACTACGTATACTGTGATCTCAAAGTTTCAAAAACTAATAGATCAATTTATACACAAAGGAAAAAAAAAACATGAATAAATAGAGTGATCTGTTCAAGAAGTCTATCTAGCGGTGGTTTATCTTCCCCAGACTTCTTCTTTTGTATGCCGAAGTGATACATTTACCCATCTTATAAAACATTTAACTGCACCTTCCACTCATAAATATATACAAATTGAGATTTTTTTATCCAGTCCTAACGATTTGAAATATCTGCTGTGGCAAATAACATGAAACAAAATAGAGTCTGGGAATCTCCCTTTAGTAATTAAGTCCTGTCTACAAACTTGGAATAGAACTAATGAGAAACGTAAATTAATCCTGTTTCCCTCCCCTATAATTCCAATTAGTTACTTATATGATCATTTACTACCAGATCAAAAAACTAATAGTAAAAACTGGAATGCTAAATTTTTGGTAGACTTGTATGACGCAACTCAATTTAGAACTTTTGAAAACTGTATGAAAAAGAAATTAATTTAAAAAAAAAACTGGTTGACTTATTATACATTAAAACAATCTATCTTAAAATCCATATATAACTTTGCCCTTTTTAAAGTACTTACTCACTTTGAAATATTTTTAAAGTCTGGTAAAAAATCTATCAATATCTAATTGTTTTAAATCATTTCTGAAAGGGCAAGAAATAGAGAAAACAATACCCATGTCAAAATGGGAGACAGACTTAGGGGAAACTTGGATAATGAAAAATGGTCTAGGGCCTTTAAACTGACACAAAATATAATAAAAAGTTCTTCATCTAGAGAAGTACAATTCAAATTGTACAGAGATGGTATATGACTCCAATGCTTTTATCTAAAATAAATCCCACACAACATTCAGGTCAATGATGGAGAAATTGTATAGAACCCAGTACACACACACACATATAAAATTATACAAGAGTTATGGACTACTTGCTTAAAATAAATTTCAAAAATAATCAAATTTGAATTAGGTCTAACTCCAGAATTGATACTTTTTCATTCAAAACAACAAGGAATACTGATTCATATGATCATGGTGACCAAATGGTTAATAGTTAAAAACTGGAAGAAGTAATCAATTCCAACATGGAACGAAATTACTACTAGAAATAAACTTTTGAAATTGATTTTATTGAAAGAGATGGTAAAACATACAGATAAAATAGTCTTTATGGGATAAATCTTACTTACAATAACCCTTATATAAAAAAGATAGTTAAGACATTTAACAACGTTCTCCCTTCTGGACTCACCTACAAAATAAATGCATACATTTTAGAAAACAACTGTTAAAATAGTTTTTTTTGTTTTTTTGTTTTTATTACTTTTTTGTTGTATGAATATTGTATATTGAATGTGAATTTTTATACTTTTATTTTCTTTATTGTAAACTAAAATAAAAAAATAAAAATAATTCACACACAATGTCTCCATCTCTAATTTTATCACTCTATGAGTTTGATTACATGGTACCCATAGGAAATGTTATTAGTCAAAAGTTTAGATAAGACCTAAAGTAGCTATTACATGCTGTCCATAACACCCCCTTACGTGTAAACCATAACTAGTGGTCGCTATGTGTGATACATTTCCTGCTCCACCTGTGCTATTACCTAAAATGTGATTAAATGTCTCCAGTAAGTGCCTAAACCCTTAGTATAAACTAAACCTCCCACAGCACCATCTAAACCCCTACTAAGAGCCGTTAAGTAAGTAACAACCCTTATGAGAAATAAAGTTATAACCTGACGTGCCTATTGTTGGTCTGTCTACTTTGTTTAATAGATCATAACTCCAGTCCTGATGTTCATTTTTTTTCAAAGCCTTGAAACAAGGGTTCATTAGACCTCAGGAAGAGATGGGAGTTGTAATGTAGTATTTAGCAAAACAAGCCAACAATGATAGTTATGATCAAAGCAATCTCCTTAATGTGGATCAAGTGATGGGGGTTCTCCCCCAGCATCGCAGCACCAGTCATGTCATGGGTAAACCTTCACAGGTCCTTCTCAATGGGGCCAGTGTGTTGGCCTTCCCCTTTACTCCCTTTCTATACCTGTGTCAGCTTAGAGAGGCTCTCCAATATTCACTACCTCAGAGAATTGGTGCAGTTGCTATATAATGATTTTGTTAATGATTTAAAAGTTGTGTAGCTGATTACATTTCTTTGTGGCTGAGGTTTTTTCTCCAGCAGAGCTTGCAATGTCAGGGTCTGGGTGTCTTTTTCTTCAATTAACATAATTTATTGGGAGATAGGTCCAGAGACTGGATCTCACTTGGCTCTACTCAATGCCTGGGATGTTTATTTTGCTGAGATCCTGAGAGCTTCTTGTAAAGCAGTTGATGTGGTTCCTCTGTATCTAGCAGCTAGTGAATGGTGGACCCAATGCAAACATTTTTTTGGGAGGGGGTTAAACCCCCCACCACCCAGGCCTCCTAATTACACATGTGTATGTAGTATGTGTGAGTTTAAGTACAGATAGTACATATATGCTTTCCAGAAACTGAATTAATTTCACACATACATAAACTGAGTGCCCAATAAGTCCTCAGCAATTCTAGCACCTAGCTTTGTCTCCCTGTGACACTGAGCAAAAAGTTCTCACTCATGACTAAGCCACAGTGCACAAACACTAAGTCACTTTCATTTAATAATGAAAATAAGAAGCATGCACTTACACCGTTACACTGCCTGCGAGCAGTAGCCTCTACAGTAAAGCCATCTTCTGCTGTTATAGCAGCTCAGACATCACTCTGATTGGCCTGAAACGTATTCCCCATCCTGGAGCCTGTACTCTGCTCCAGGCCTGGCCCGGTCCTGACGGGCAGTGTGTCCTAGGTGCTCTTAAAGGCATGTCTAAGTTTCCTGGATTATAAATGCATCTGATAAAAGGAGAATCAGTAGTGTATGCAAACATATTTTGCATGAAAAAATACCAAAATAAACATACCCTGAAATTAGCAAAATGTCTTCTGTTTTCTGCCAATTGAATTTGTTAATAGAGACCCCCTACAAACCCAGGTGTTGTGTTATTTCTAACATTTTTTTTTATATATATTTTATATAATCACATATATGTATCTCAACAAGTACAAGGAATCTCAATTTTTCTTCCATTAAGAGCAGAGACTTTAATGCTTCTTTTGTACTGTAACAGACATTGACTAAGCAAATTCCTTAGTTAATTGAAAAGGTTAGCTTAAGGTCTATGGACCTCATTCAATTGCTACTTTTTAGAGATCCGGGCCCGCAAGTTACTTCCCTCCAAGCCATTGATCTTTCACGGCCGCAACACTGAGGTGCGGCCGATAAAATCACAAATGGCTATTCAATTGCTCCAATTTTCCCGCGCTAACCACTCCGTCAAGCCCGCAAATGGCAAATATCGAACGACAGGTTACTGGGACCAGGGCTTACTTACAAATCGGAGCACTTTAAATGCAAATATAAATTCAATAAAGCACTGTAAATGATGGGGAACACAATGATTACGTATAAAATCAAATTATACTGATACACAGTATCTTGGCTATAACTTATACCATCTCTGCTGAAAAAACATTATATCTAACAACTACTCCTGAAGTTTTTTTCTGTTGTTTTTTCCTCTCTCTATGTGTCTCTTTCTCTCTCTGTCTATCTGTGTATGTCTTTGTCTCTCTGTCTCCCTGTCTCTCAGTCTCTCTATGTCTGTATCTCTATCTGGATCTACCTCTGTCTCAGTATCTCTTCCTCCCACCTCCTCCCTCCAGCGTTTGTGCCTCCAAAGCCTGCAATTTGATACCACAGGGGGCAGATTGAGCTGCACAGCCAATTGGTGAGTAACTAACCTGTTACAATCTGTACTTTAATGCTATGCTCCTATTAGCTAGTACGGGTTGATGATGTAAGCAGATCTGGGAGTGTGGAAATCAAAATTTCAGATTGAACTTTTCAATGCAATGTATATTTTTCTGTTAATCTGTTGTTTGTTAAGAAACATTTAAAACCCAGGAAACTTCCATATGCCTTAAAAAAAACGGAAACAAAAGAAAGAAATATAAAAAATAAAAAAAGCGCAGAGCCCTGATGCATTGTAGCAGTTGCATCAATGGTAGATCCACCCTTGTTGTCATCCATGGTTTTAATTCATTCCCATACATTTTCTCTACAGGGCTTAATTTTGAGATTAGTCCTACTTTTACTTACAATTTAAAAACTTAACTATGTCAAGTATCTAGTCCTGGCTGTGTAGGTAAGTTACCTCCTTTACTTTCAGTAGAAGATGTCAAGGATGGCCATACAAATGATTTGACAATGGCTGGTGTCTGCAAATGTAGATAAGAACTATAAGGTCTGCTTTTAAGATGGTAGTCCATCTGTCAACAGAATTTCCAATGTTAATAGGTCTGCAGTAGCTATTATCATTTCCTGATTGGGAGTCTCTTCCTCCATCATATTCAGTTGTAGAGTAATATAATAACAATATTTTAAGCTCAATGTTTGTTGTTTTTGTGTGCAGTGAAGTCTTATTTGTACAGTAGTTAGACATTTTTCAGCCCTAGGTGTCTTGTATTTACATGGCATTAGGGCAACCCTATAGAACCAGACTTTAGGACTTCCAGTAAATGCAATTTAAGAGTCAACAAAATCTAAATGTATCGATCTAGATGTCAGTCCAATTTGTAGCTTTGGATCACATAGAAAGGGAGATATTAGCTAGATTCTGGATAGCTGATATGGAGCTGAGATTTAAACAGAATGGCTGTCCTCCAGAAGTCCCTACTCAAAAAACCTGTAAGAGGACCTTAAACTCACAAATAATTCATTGTGTATTCTAAGAGTATGTATTGAACATCCTCAAATATTATTGCATGAAAAAATAATAATTTAAATAAAAAAACGTAAATGTAACATAAAGCAAATGCATTGTCAGAACCTCCATCCTACAATTTCTAATTTGGGAGTGTCAGCTGTAGCCAATCAGTCTAGAAGGAGTAACTGATTTCTCCATAGAGCTTCTTAACTCCCTAGTTCTAATATCGGGGGCAATCACACACATCATTCCCATTTACACACATGCAAAACCTAAAAACTTACTGAGACTTAGCATGTGCAAAATATAACAGCAATGTCATTAGAACCCTTCTTGCAAAAATGTCCCCTGTTAACCAGACAAGCTTACTCTAAGGAAATGTAACCACAGCAGAGCATCAAACCAAAGTAATCAGTCAAATCACCCCAAAAATATCACAAGCTAGCCAACAAAAGCTAACACAAAAGTTAGCACACAAGCCGTCATTAAAAACTTACACAGACACACACACCTTGCTAAGTAACTCCCTGTCATCGATACAATAAAAAAAGCACTTTTGATATTGTTTTTTTTAAATAGAACTTATTGCATCAAGAAAAATATAAGTAAGATCTGGATGACAAAAGGAAAGCACCTGACCACTTTGGAGGGTGTGCTATAGCTCTACAACAATCTAATAAGTTACAGTCTAAATTTCTTTAATAAAAACACTATCATGTTTTTTGCAGTAAAAGTTAGCAAGTTAATGTGATGCAGACACCAGCAGCCGAAATTGTGATTTGGCAAATTGAAAAGGGCTCTATTTAAGCACATAGCACTTTTTTTTTTACTGAAGTTTTTAGTCAGTGAAGACCTTGCTTTTGGATAGAAGTTCACGACCTAAAAACTTCTGTAAAAAAAAATATGCTATGTGCTTAAAAAGAGCCGTATTCAATTTGCCGAATCGTAATTTAATAAGGCTGCAGATAATTTTAACATTTCCTATTCTGTTATCTTAGGCTCAGTTAAAAGTCTGGTGATCAGAGGTGTTTGCTTTGCAAAGCTGTACTTGAGAAAGTAACATACACAGGTATTAAAGGCATATCTACGTTTGCTGAATTACAAGTGCATCTGATAGAGTATAATTAATAGCGTATAAAAACATTTTTTTATGAAAAAAATACCCAAATAATCATTTAAACACTTACCTTGAAGTTAGCAAAATGTCTTGTAATTTCTGACAGTTGAAAATTAGAGTTTAAACCCCCACCAAATCCAGGCTAAATTAGCATAAAATTAGTTGTGGACAATCAGGAAAAGTAGAGGTAGCGGATTCATTTTAATAAACCTCTGGGGTTCCTGTTTGTGCTGCAAAACAGCATGGTGTGTCTGTGGTGAAGGGCATGATCTGCACAAACAGAGAGCAGACTGCAGCAGGAAGCACATCCTAGCATTGACTTCAGGACTGACATCAGTGTTCTCCTATTGGCTAAGGAATGCACAGAAAGTGTGAAATTATTTAAACATTGCTAATGCTGTATGCTGATTGGGGATCAGGGGCTTGTGTAGACACCCCTGGCGGTGTCAACATAATCATTAGAGGAATCTTTTTGATATTAATAAACATAAAATGTTTTACGAAATGTGCTGCATACATAAATTATGCTTTTTGCATAGAGTGCAAAAATCTAATAACCCAGGAAACTTGGGCATGCCTTTAAACACGTTTTACCTTTGCAGCACTTGCTTTTAATGCAAAAATACTTTGCAGCAACAATCTTTTGTAATGTTCAAAACCCATTTACTAAAATGCACTATTTGTGAGTTGTGTCCCTTTAAAGGGATATGTAAGTTTTCTGGATTATGAATGCATATGATAGAGGAGAATCAGTAGTGTATAAAAACATTTGTTTGCATGAAAATATATCAAAATAAAAATTTACAAACTCACCCTAATGCTTGCTAAATCTCTTGAGCTTGCAAGCGGCAGCTTTTGTGAGTTAACACCCCTGGATATCTCAGCTAAAACTAGCATAAAATTTATGTTTCATTTTGACCAATCACAGGCAGCTAATACATTTTAATACAATGTAACAATCAGTGATGACAGTTTGTGCAGGAAGGTATCATGGGATTTGTAGTTCCCCTGTAGAATAAAGCACAAGGAGCCAAATATTGATCTTTCAATCTCTGCATTGAGCTGCTGTTGGCTTGAAGGTTAGTAAAGCGTTAAAATCTGTACCGAAATACAGCGTTTCTATTGGTAGATACACTGTGCCTATGTAAGCAGCTCTGGGGTATGGGAAACAAGTTTTATTTTTAAATAAAATAAATCTGAATGTGTATAGAATTACTAAATTTAATTTGTGTTTCTGATTTAATCAGGATGTGCTAGATTAGAAAAAGGCAAAAACAGGGAATCTATAGATCAGGTTGTAGATAAGAACACAGCAAAGTAAAATAAAGAGCAATACATTTCAGCATAGCATGTAGCTTACAAAAACAGCAATAGAAGGGGGAGGGGGAGGTAAGTGGAATGTGTTAGCTATAGGACATTAAGATAGTGGGCCAGAAAGCCTAAGTCCATGTTAATACCTAAATCTTTTGTATTAAAAAATGTAATCATTTTTAATTGAAACGTTTTCCGCTGTTGGATAGTTCTGAAATTCCCTCTGAGTACTTTTATTTTGAGGTTTTGGATGGAGTGATTCTCCTGGGTGAAATGGTGTCCCACTGGAGTACAATAGCTGTCTTCCTGGTGTTTTTTGATGGAGCTTCGGTGGTTCATTCGCATGTGTAGTTTCTGGCTGGTTTCCCCAATGTAGCAGCCCCTTTCACATACAGTACATTGTATCATGTACACTACATTTGTTGATGTACATGAATATGAGCCTCTGATGTTGTGGGTCTTGTTGTTGTGCGTGGCTGTGTCCTCTTTGCAGATGTGTTGGCATAGTTTGCAGCGACTTTTATTGCAGGGTGTGATGCCATTTTCTCTGTTATGCTGTTCATTTGGCAATCTTTTGTTCACCAATGTATGTCTTAAATTTGGTGGCTGCCTAAATGCAAGAATGGGTGGCTTAGGGAATGTACCGTATATACTCGAGTATAAGCCGAGTTTTTCAGCCCTTTTTTTAAGGCAAAAAAGGGCCCCCTCGGCTTATACTCAAGTCACTCCCCACCCCCCACGTGTCTCACTAACCACTCCTGTCTCTCTAACCCCCCCGTGTGTCTCTAACCCCCCGTGTGTCACTCTACCCCCGTGTCTCTTTCCCTCCCCCCTCCTCAACCTATACCTCCCTCAACCCCCCTCCTCCACCTAAACCCCCCTAAATACCTCCCCCCTCTCCCCGCACTTACCTGCTTGTGCTCCGGCCTCCGCTCCTTGACCCGGCGCCGCCGCGCATGTGACGTCACATGCGCGCCGGGTCAAGGAGCGGAGGCCGGAGCACAAGCAGGTAAGTGAGGTGAGAGGGGTAAGGTATTTAGGGGAGTTTAGGTGGAGGAGGGTTTAGGTGGAGGAGGGGGGTTTAGGTTGAGGAGGGGGGTTTAGGAAGGGGGTTGGGGTTGAGGGGGATTGAGGGGGGAGGTTGAGGGGGATTGAGGTTGAGGAGGTGGGTTGGGGTTGAGGGTGGTTGAGGTTGAGGAGGGGGGTTGAGGGTGGTTGAGGTTGAGGAGGGAGGTTGAGGATGGGGGGTTGAGGATAAGGATGGGGGGGTTGAGGAGAGGGTTGAGGATGGGGGAGGTTGAGGAGGGGGGTTGAGGATGAGGAGGGAGGATGAGGAGGGAGGTTGAGGATGAGGAGGGAGGTTGAGAATGAGGAGGGAGGTTGAGGAGGGGGGTTGAGGATGGGGGGTTGAGGGTTGAGGAGAGAGGATAAGGATAGGGGATTGAGGAGGGAGGTTGAGGAGGGGGGGTTGGGGTTGAGGGGGGTGGAGGTTGAGGAGGGTTGAGGTTGAGGAGGGTTGAGGTTGAGGAGGGAGGTTGAGGATAAGATGAGAGGTTGAGGATGAGGAGGTGGAGGTTGAGGATGAGGAGGGAGGTTGAGGATGAGGAGGGAGGTTGAGGAGGGAGGTTGAGGATGAGGAGGGACGTTGAGGAGGGAGGTTAAGGATGAGGATGGAGGTTGAGGAGTGGGGTTGAGGAGGGTGATAAGGGAGGGGGGGAAGAGACACAGGGAAGGGAGAGGTTGGAAGAGACACAGGGAAGGGAGAGGGGAGAAGAGACACAGGGAAGGGAGAGGGGAGAAGAGACACAGAGAGAGAGGGGGACACAGAGGGCACAAGAGGGACACAGGGGGCAGCACATTTCCCACCCTCGGCTTATACTCGAGTCACTCATTTTACCCAGTATTTTGTGGTAAAATGGGTGCCTCGGCTTATACTCGGGTCGGCTTATACTCGAGTATATACGGTATGTTTCAATTCTGTGTCCTCTGTGAGTTGTGGTTGTAAATCCTTAAATATTTTGCGTATTCCTTCTAGAACCGGATGGTATGTGGTTACGAGAGGTGTACATGAAGTTGTTTCTTTGGTTTTGTATTGCAGCAGGTGTTCCCCGGGATGTTCTGACGGCAGAGGTTACATTCTGAGTGATAATACAGGGTTTGTAACCCTTCTGTCTGAAGGAGGCAGACAGTGTTTTTAAGTGTTTATCACGGTCCTCTGTGTTTGAACATATGCAGTGGTATCTGATGGCTTGACTATGAATTATCCCTTGTTTAGTGTGGGAGGGGTGGAAGCTAGAGTTGTGGAGGTAACTACATCTGTCTGTAGGTTTCCTGTAGATAGATTAATTCAGTTTGCCATTTGTAATGGAAATGGTGGTATCCAGAAAGTTAACCCGTTCTGTGGAATAATTCATTTTAAATTGAATGGATGGGTGAAAGGTATTGAACGAATTATGGAAGTCTTTGAGTTTTCCTTCCCCTTCTGTCCATATGATGAACAGGTCATCTATGTAATGGTAGTATCTGTAAGGTTTTTGGACATATGTGGACAGGAATCTCTTTTCCATTCGTTCAATACCTTTCACCCATCCATTCAATTTAAAATGGTTTATTCCACAGAACAGGTTAACTTTCTGGATGCCACCATTTCCATTACCATTACAAATGGCAAACTGAATTCATCTATCTACAGGAAACCTACAGACAGATGTAGTTACCTCCACAACTCTAGCTTCCACCCCTCCCACACTAAACAAGTGATAATTCATAGTCAAGCCATCAGATACCACTGCATATGTTCAAACACAAAGGACCGTGATAAACACTTAAAACCACTGTCTGCCTCCTTCAGACAGAAGGGTTACAAACCCCCTATTATCACTCAGAAATTAACCTCTGCCATCAGAAGACCCCGGGAACACCTGCTGCAATACAAAACCAAAGAAACAACTTCACGTACACCTCTGGTAACCACATACCATCCAGTTCTAGAAGGAATACGCAAAATATTTAAGGATTTACAACCACAACTCACAGAGGACACAGAATTGAAACATATATTCCCTAAGGCCCCCATTCTTGGATTTAGGCAGCCACCAAATTTAAGACATACATTGGTGAACAAAAGATTACCAAATGGACAGCATAACAGAGAAAATGGCACCAAACCCTGCAATAAAAGTCGCTGCAAACTATGCCAACACATCTGCAAAGAGGACACAGCCACGCACAACAACAAGACCCACAACATCAGAGGCTCATATTCATGTACATCATCAAATGTAGTGTACATGATACAATGTATTGTATGTGAAAGGGGGTGCTACATTGGGGAAACCAGCCAGAAACTACACATGCAAACGAACCTCCACCGAAGCTCCATAAAAAAACACCATGAAGATAGCTATTGTACTCCAGTGGGACACCATTTCCCCCAGGAGAATCACTCCATCCAGAACCTCAAAATAAAAGTACTCAGAGGGAATTTCAGAACTATCCAACAGCGGAAAACGTTTGAATTAAAAATGATTCCATTTTTTAATACAAAGGATTTAGGTATTAACATGGACTTAGGCTTTCTGGCCCACTATCTTAATGTCTTATAGCTAACACATTCCACTTACCTCCCCCCCCACTTCTATTGCTGTTTTTGTAAGCTACATGCGATGCTGAAATGTATTGCTCTTTATTTTACTTTGCTGTGTTCTTATCTACAACCTGATCTATAGACTTACTGACCTATTAGGACATTATTCACAGTGCTGGTCTGTTTCTCACTTAACTCTGGCCAATTAATTTAGTCTTTCTTGTTTTTCCAAATTTTTTTTTTTTTCCCCATCTCTTTCTGTTTGCTGTTTTTAGTTCATACTTGTATCAGTATCGCTTTTTGACTTGATAAAGAGAGGCATTATTTCTCGAAAGCTCGTCGCTTTATAATACGTTTGTCCAATAAAAAATGTATCACTATTCACTGCAATACTCTGATTATTCAACTGGATTACTGGACATTCACGGCTACCTCACTCTTCATATATATATATATATATATATATATATATATATATATATATATATATATATATATAATCTTTTCAGATAATACCCTTCCTACCCACCAACATGTCCCTACTTTAAAGGGACAGGCTGACATTTTTGGGCAAACCTGTCTATCAAAATCTGCCTCTTTTTATGTTTTCTCTTTAAATATTTTTCTCCAAGATTTTAGTAGAAAGAGATTGCAGAAGTGTGACTGATCCAGATTACATGTGTGCTTTAGCGCAGCGTGCATATATATCTTATAGAATATATTTAATATTAGGACACATTGTTCAAGCCGCTGGCATGGTTAGTGACTTGCAATATCACTAACAAGAATATGTCTCTTTTTGGCTACTAGAAATCTTAGTACATATGCAACACAGGAATGCAGGCCATTTACTACATATAGGCCCAGTTGTCTGTATTGTTCTATATAATCAGTTCATAACTCCTAAAATATCTCTCACTGTTGACAACACCATCATCACTCCCACCTCCCAGGCCCGTTGTCTTGGGGTTCTCCTGGATCCCGCCCTCTCTTTTATTCCTCACATCCAATCAATAACAAAATCTTGTCAGTTTCACCTAAAAAACCTCTCCATCTCCAAAATTCGGCATTATCTGACAGAAGACACAGCCAAAATTCTAATACAAGCTCTCATCATATCTCGACTCGACTACTGCAACTCACTCCTTGCTGGCCTACCCATCTCTCCTCTGTCTCCCCTCCAATCTATAATGAACTCCTCCACTAGACTCATCTTCAATACCATACGCTCAGTGTCTGCAGCTCCTCTCTGTCAATCACTCCACTGGCTTCCCATAGCTTTCCGAATCACATTTAAAATCATGACCCTAACACATAAAGCCCTCAACAACAGCACCCCCCGTACATCTCTGCTCTTGTTTCAAAATACTCTCCCAACCGCCACCTTCGTTCTTACCTTCCTCTTTCCTCCTCTCTCATCACCTCCTCTCAGTCCAGTCTTCAAGACTTTTCTCGTGCTGCCCCTACTGTTTGGAACTCCTTGCCCGGCTCCATTAGATTATCTTCCTGCCTCAAAACCTTAAAAAAATACTAAAACACACCTGTTTAAAAAATCTTATCACCTTCAGCCTTTATAATTACAACTGCACACTCCACAGCTTAATAACACTTACACCCACAATCTACAGTACAACACACAGACACCTCCAATTGACTAAACAAATTGCTTTCACATTGCCATCTTACATTTGTCACCCTCTTGTATCACACCTAAACCCTTAGATTGTACGTTTGCGAGTTTTCAATCCTGTGTCAATGCCTTGGAAACAAGCTCTATGTACATTTTATTTTTTGCTCAAAAACAGGGCCCTCCATTCTTTATAAGTTGTTAAAGGTATATTAAAGTGAGATGGGTTATTAATGCATCTGATAGAGGAGAATTTATAGTGTCTGAAAAAATGTTGCATGAATAAATTCCAAAGTAAACAGTTAAACCGCCTGAAGTTTGCTGAATTTCTTGCTTTTGCAAAGAGTTTTCTCTCAATGTTGACACCCCATGAAATTCCCAGGGATTATTAGCATAATTTATACAATGTTTAATTTTTGCCTGGGGATTTACAGACATGCTCAGTTATCACCTGAAGTCTGCTCTCCTGTGGGAAGACACATGATCTCAGACACTTTCCTTTAGTGTAATTTCCTTCCTTTACTGAATATGTAAAGTTGTGATATAATGTATTGAGCTCTGCAGTGAGCGCTTTCTAATGCAGTGTTATTTCTTGTGTTCTGTCTGTGAGTATTGTGTAATGTTGTGTTATTTCTTGTGTTCGGTCTGTGAGCTCCAAGTAATCCTATGACAGCATTTCTATAGTTTTGTCTGTGAGTATTGTGTAATGCAGTGTTATTTCTTGTGTTCTGTCTGAGTATTGTGTAATGCTGTGTTATAATTTCAATAGCTGTCTGTGAGACTATTGTATAATTTATATTTTTAGAGTCTGTGACCATCTCACCTTATAAAAAGGTTTGTGATATACTTTGACTGTCACATCAAATCAAAATATATTTGTGTTCAACTTTTCTTGCTTTATCATTGTTTTGTCTAAGCATAAGCTTATTGAGAGATTTATGTCTGTTTATTCAGGTCACACCTAACTATACTGCTTATCAACCTCTCCCCCAACTCTCTTTGAGAATGCAGCCATGCACATGCTCTGTGTGTGAGGGTACACATGAGAGATTGTTGTACCCGTCATGGCAGCTTACAGCAGCCACTGAAGCAACTGCAGAAGCTGTTGTGGGTGTAAACATCCCCCCCAGCACATTTTTTATTTGAATGCAAAAACTGTTTGCTTGTTTTTATGCAAACATTTTTGCTTGGTGGGCTAAGATGCATTCTATAATATGCATTCATAACCCACCTGTCTTTAATATACGTTTAAGTTTGTTTTTTGCCATGTATTCAACCCCTGCACAGCGCTATGGAATATGTTAGCCTGATATAAATAAAGATAATGATAATAATAAATAATAATATTAATTCTATGCAGATCGCTGCACCCAGTGCTCACGTAACTGAAAATGTATTTTCCTAGAAAAGGTGTGGACTCAGAATTAAACAGAAAGAGAAAGAAGTCACTCTCATCTGCTGCAGTGTTTGTTTGTTGCACAGAGCAGAGAGATCTTTTCTTTCACTGGAAAACTGCCGTTTGCACAGACATATGCTGTCGGTGAGTGCAATTAATATACTGTATAGTGGATTTTTGGTGACTTTTATTATGACTTTCTAAGCAGGGGGTTGCAACATGCATCCTGGATATAAGTATTTCCCTGCTGTACACAAGTGTGGCAATCCTGTTTAAAGCCAGGAAATACTGAAACCCAGGACAGGTGTTGTCTACTCGAGTGGGTATGCCTAATGGCAGAAATGTGTCTGTGGAAATTGATTGGAAAGCAGTAAGTGTATCTGTCTGTACAAGTGATTGTTTAGTCCCGATAACAGCCCATCAATTCCAAAGAAAGCCTTTTGGAACTGAAAGTTATTTACTTTAACATTTTTACCCCATCTGATATATACCCAGTGAATTGGGACTCAAACCATAAATTCCCCTCTGCAATTTGCAGTTTAATTGTTGCCTTGTAGGGCAGCCCTTTTGAATTTGAATGTATATTAGAGTAATTATAGTAAAAACTTTACCCACATTTGCGGCCCTAGGAGCTATGCCAATTTCAGGGCCCAGGAGAGCGGATGCTGCCATTTTAAGATTAGCTTAGGTCACTTTCACTGAGTATTGTGAACTGGTAGTATCTAAATTTCAAGAGGCAGTTTAAGAGTCAAACAAGCTGCAGCTGGGTTTTAAGCTATGACAGGTGACGTGAGCTGACTGTGAACATTAATGTAACTAATACACAGAGGTAAAAGTAATAGCTAACAGCCTTATTAAATTGCGATTCGGCAAATTGAATAGGGCTCTATATAAGCACTATAATATATAATAATATAATATTATTTTTACATAAGTTTTTAGTTAGTGAACTTCTATCCAAAAGCAAGGTCTTCACTAACTAAAAACCTCTGTAAAAAAAATATGCTCTGTGCTTATACAGAGCCCTATTCAATTTGCCGAATCCCAATTTAATAAGGCTGTAAATGTTTTTATAAGTAAACTGTTTCATGGATGGAAGCCCCTCAAAGAGATGAATTATACTTTAAGAACCAGAAGTAATTAATCTAATCCTCTTGTACATCATTTAAAAAAAAAAATTATTATACTGTACAAGAAAATTCAGTATCCTGCACTGAATGCAACACTTATATCCCTAGGCTTCTCAAGAAATCATTGTTAAATACTATTTAATTGACGTTTTTGGAAGGTCTCAGAACTGCTAAGCGAGGAAAAAAATGGCGACCGTAAAGCCGTAATTCTTTGTCCTAGTCTATTTTGAAGCCACAACCCGTCAGAACACTGTGGTGTGCTGCTGCGCCACAGTACCACCTGGTGGTGTAAAAAAATTACTGCAGGCAAAGAACTATTCCATCCTCCGATCTGGCTCATAAGGCCCACCGTCAGAAGAGGCCTTGAGCTATGAGAGGCGCGTTCGAAGAGAACATAGAGATGGCCTCGCTGTGGACTCGGCGCCGTCCGAGTTGCACCACGTCGAGGATGGAATAGTTCTCTTTGTCTGCAGTAAATTTTTTACACCACCAGGTGGTGCTGTGGCATAGAGCTCAACCCCAGTCTTCTGGATCTGTGCGGCTTCCAAATAGACTAGATCCTAATTTTTTTCAAAATCTGAAACACATTTCGGGCTTGGGGAAAATGATCAATTTCCCAAGCCCACAAATGGTTTCACACCCGTAAATGCAAACAGGAGCACAGAGGAGGGAGAGGGTGGAAAGAGACACAGGGGAGGGAGAGGGGGCAAAGAGACATGGGAGGGAGAAAGGGGGAAACAGACACAGGGAAGGGAGAGGGGAGAAAGAGACACAGGTGTTGCGGGTTGGCCAAGGCCTGCAATGAGTGGCGAAGCCGCTCATTTCGGGACTCACGATGAGCGCAGAAGGCGCTCATCGCAAAGCTCGTAAAGTAGAGGGGGGAAGAGGCTTGCAATGTGCGCCAAGGGAGCTCATCGCAAGGCCCGCAATTTAGAGGGGGGAGGACCTTGCATTGTATGGCAAACAGCATTGCCAGCCTTCAAATTTTATTGCCGTCATTTTTGACGGGCAAGTCGCTAGTATATTAAATCCAGGGTCAATACAAGGCTTTGTCAATTGAGCTTTTTGTGCCAAGAGGTTTTCAACTGACATCCTTTGAGATTAGAAAGAAAAAGAAAAGGGTTCTTCACAGTAAGGGTGGTAAATCTGTGGAATTCTCTACCAAAGAAGGTGGTGACAGCGGATTCAATAGATAACTTTAAAAAGGGATTGGATATATTTTTTTATAAAAAGGGAATTCAGGGTTATCCTGGATAATTAGCGAGGGAGTATTGATTCAGGGAGGAGCCTGATCGCCGGTATCTGGGGTCAGGAAGGAATTTTATATTTGTTTACCCTTTTGAGACAATTGGCAAAGTTTTGCTGGTTTTTTTTTTCTGTTTGCCTTCCTCTGGTTCATTTAACAATTAATCTGCATATTGCAGATCAGAGGAGATCTAAAAAGTTTGAACTTGATGGACTAAAAGTAGGTTTTCAACCTCAATTACTATGTAACTATGTAATAGTATTATAGCTTTTAATGTGTTACCTTTTATATGCAATCTATCATTTTTGCTTGTTGATCTACTTCCTGTGGTGAGAGGAGATGGAGTAGAGAGGATGTTCATATGTGCACAATGGAAAAGCAGCAGCTACAGTGCCTTGCAAAAGTATTCACCCCCCTTGGCATTTTTTGTGTTTTGTTGCCTCACAACCTGGAATTAACATGGCTAGTTTGAGGATTTGCATCATTTAATTTACAGAACATGCCCACAACTTTGAAAACGTTTTTTTTTTTTTTTTTTGTGAAGCAAAGAACAAATAGGACAAAATAACAATAATTATAATAATAAAAAAGTCAATGTGCATAACTATTCACCCCCCTAAAGCCAATACTTTGCAGAGCAACCTTTTGCGGCAATTACAGCTCCAAGTCGCATTGGATAAGTCTCTATGAGCGTTCCTCATCTTACCAGTGGGATTTTACCAGTGCCCATTCCTCCTTGCAAAACTACTCCAGCTCCTTCAAGTTGGATGGTTTGCGCTTGTGAACAGCAATCTTTTATTCTGACCACAGATTTTTTATTGGCTTGAGGTCTGGGCTTTGACTAGGCCATTGCAACACATTTACATGTTTCCCCACTCAAGTGTTGCTTTAGCAGTGTGTTTGGGGTCATTGTCCTGCTGGAAGGTGAACCTCCGTCCTAGCCTCAAATCACACACAGAGTGGTACAGGTTTTGCTCAAGAATATCCCTGTATTTAGGACCATCCATCTTTCCCTCAACTCTGACCAGTTTCCCAGTCCCGCCTGCTGAAAAACATCCCCACAGCATGATGCTTCCACCACCATGTTTCACTGTGGGGATGGTGTTCTTTGGGTGATGTGATGTGTTGGCTTTGCGCCAGACATAGCGTTTTCTTTGATGGTCGAAAAGTTCAATTTTAGTCTCATCAGACCAGAGCACCTTCCTCCATAGATTTTGGGAGTCTCACACAGGCCTTTTCGCAAACTCAAAACGTGCCATTTAGTTTTTTGATGAAAGTAATGGCTTTCCTCTGGCCACTCTGCCATAAAGCCCAACTCTATGGAGCGTACGGCTTATTGTCATCCTATGTACAGATACTCCAGTCTCTGCTGTGGAACTCTGCAGCTCCTCCAGGGTTACCTTAGGTCTCTGTGCTGCCTCTCTGATCAATGCCCTCCTTGTCTGGCCTGTGAGTTTTGGTGGGCGGCTGTCTCTTGCCAGGTTTGCTGTTGTGCCATGTTCTTTCCATTTAGTTATGATAGATTTGGATATTTTTTTATAACCTAACCCTGACTTGTACTTCTCAACAACATTGTCCTTTACTTGTTTGGAGAATTCCTTGGTCTTCATGGCAGTGTTTGGTTAGTGGTTCCTCTTGCTTAGGTGTTGCAGCCTCTGGGGCATTTAAAAAAAGGTGCATATATGTAATGACAGATCATGTGACACTTGCACACAGGTGGACATCATTTCAATTATGTGACTTCTGAAGGTTATTGGTTGCACCAAAATTCAGATTAACAAAACATTGAACTTAAGGCTGTAATGTAACAAAATAGGTAAAAAGTCAAGGGGGGTGAATACTTTTGCAAGGCACTGTATAACTACCAGTTCTATCATAAAAAAACAATGTAAAGTTTGTTAACGTACAAAATTACACCCCTCTTAGACTGAAACAGAACTAAAAGACACACCGACCGTTGGGCGCACCAGATGTGCGCGCCTTCATCTGTGCGCCATCAAAGCGCACACCAATAACAGCTTGTCTGATAAATGGAAGCAGCAACACCATCGTGCCCGGATACAGGGCGCCCGTGATAAGGGGGAGATCGCCCTCAGAGGAGGGACTAGACGCTGTAAGTAGCTGGGTTTGAGGATGGCCAGGGGATAGATGTGCGGATGGGCAGGGGGGTGGATGTGGGCATAGTTAGGGGATGGATGTGTATGACAGGCCAAGTATATCTGCAAGCCATAAGTGGCTGCGGAGGTAGGTGTAACACATAAAGCTTTTCATATTGAAAGAACATACACATCCATCCCATAACTATCCCCACATCCATCCGCACATCTATCCCCTGGCCATCCACAAACCCAGCCACACATCCCCACAAAAGTTCTTTACCTGCCAGTGAATGTAGAGGGGGCGGGTGTTGACGTGGGACGCGCTGGTGTCGCTGCTACCATTTGTCAGACCCGCTGTTGTTGGTGTGCGTATTTGATGGCGCGCAGATGACGGCGCGCATGTCTTGTGCGCCCAAAAGTCGTGCTACCGAACTAAAAAAACTATGTGAGGGAAATGGACCTTGCCGTAAAGAATAATTGCAGATAAAAGGTGAAGAATATTGTACACAGTGGTATATTAAGTGTACTGGTGAGACTATGTACTTATTATTTGATCCTTTGCTATAATGAGAATGCGGCATGCCACCAGCACAGATGGCAAAAGTGGCAGTGAGCATCCGCTGGATGTTGCTGCCAAGATTTTGCTGCTGATGTCATAGCAGTGTGGCTTCTTATGGGCCCTGAACTACCTCATAACTAAGGGTCTGCACTTCTGCTGCCAAACGCAACATTCATGGAACAGCATATTAATTTCCTGGAAAGGTTGGTTATTATTAGATGAGAGTCTCAAAATGAAAGTGAAAGAAAGAAGTCAGTGTGAGCAAGCTGCTGCTGTCTTTGTCCTTTGAACAGAGCAGAACAAAGGGTTTCTCTCTCTCCCTCACAGACAGACATTTGAATGAGGACTAGGTGAGTGCACTTAATATTTTAGAGACGTTTAGTGATGTTTTTGGAACTTTGTGAACAATATGGACAAAATATATCAGAGGAAGCCTATTTACAAGCAGTCAGTGTGTCTGTCTGTACAGCTGATTGTGTCCTGATGACAACCCACATGTTGGGTTGTCAATTCCTAACCAATTTAATGAATAGTAATCCACTCCACTTTACTTAGCACACTTTTAACCTCTTTTGATAATGATTTGGGACAGATACCATAATCTTCTCCCTCTAAAAAACTTCCAGCTGGGCAGAAGCAGCGCAAAAATCTTCCCCAAACAGCAGATTAAAGCCTTTAAAGGGACGACTCTGCCACTTCAACAGGAGGCTGATTTAATTTTAAAGAGCTTTAAACTGTCTATTATTAATATTATTATTATGGTTTATATTCCATAGTGCTATACATACAATGTGATCCAGGCAAAACAATATTATCACATTACAAAAGATGGCGGGCCCTGACTTTGAACTTAGAATGCAGTGTCCATAGTCCTTTCCCCAAAGCACATTCTCTTAGCAGTTTTCCGGTACAGTAAATAATTTCAGAAATATTTAGAATTGTTTTTGAGGCTCAGCATGCTAATGTACGGCTCAGATTGCTTGAAACGGGTAGAAGAGGAGTCTTTCAGATAAGATTGGGGTCTTTGTTTTGGACACTACAGAGACAGACAAGAAGACTGTAATCCTAATTAGCACATCAAAGCAGCTAATATGCGAGTCACTCAATCCGATTTTGGAAAACGTGGTCGCAAGGGGTTGTCACAAGCTACATTGCTATTCAATTGCCTTCCAATCGTGGGCTCTGATTGCGTTACGTGCTGCGACCTGTGATCCCCTCCGATCCCTTGCGATTTGAGAAATTGCTAGTTACTTCCCCCAAAGGCTTTGATCTTTCAAGGCCGCAAGTCCCAAATTGCAAATCGCTACTCAATTGCTGCGATCACTTCTTCCGATCCACCCTGTCAAACCCGGAACTGGCAAAAAGCTAACCTGAGCTAACTTGCACCAAGGAGGTGTCGCAGGGTCTTGTAAAACCCTTACGTATCCTCCCAACTGCTCCCAAATCAAAGCCCCTTGCTGCAGGGGTCCCGATCAGGACCCCTTCAGGGTCTCCACATTAACCCCATAATGCACGTATAATGCAGGTGTCTTGATTGGGAACCCTGCAGCACTTAAACATTTTCAATTCCCTGCAGCGGGTCCTTAAAGGGCCTGCGGCATACTAATGGTTGCCCCCAAGCTGCGGGGTACAGTAATTGCCCCCGCTGCAAATAACATTAACCCACCTATGCTGCCGGGTTCCCACATTAACCCTTGTCGATCAGGACCCCCGCAGCATTGAACATTCTAAATTGGCGCCGCGGAGGTCCTTTCAGGACCCGCAAGGTGGGAATTTTGAATTTTCAATGCTGCAAGGGTTAATGTGGAGACCCTCTGGGGGTACCGATGGGGACCCCACAGCAGGGGGGTTAATGTTATTTATCGCCGGGGTACAGTACATGGGGGTAACCATTAGTGTGCCCCGTCCCCTTTAAGGACCCGCAGCTGGGAAGTTAAACCTCCATGCCCATACGAGTTACGGGCTTGGAGGTCTGTAAAGTCAAATATATGTTCGATGCAGCACTGTAAAGCACTGTAATTGATGGGGAACATTATGGGTGATATTAGGATTAATAGCACAACATTGTCAAGCTTGCACATCTCCAATAGCCAATACTTTAATTTTTGGCCAAAGTCTGACGGGCTTGAAGAACAAGTTACTGCGACTTTGGACGTAAAATACAGCATTGGCTATTGGAGATGTGTGAGTTTTAGAATGTAGTGCTTTTCATCCCAATGTCCTCCATTGTGTTCCCCATCATTTACAGTGCTGTCTTGGTTTTATATTTGCATTTACAGTGCTCCATGTTTGCCGGCTTGAAGCACGATTCACAGGCCTGCTCCCGCAATCATGTACTAGCACAAGCATACGTAATCGGGAATTTGCAACCATTTTACGAGACCAAATTTAATAAGGCCCTTTATGAGCAGTACTGGATAGGGCCCTTTGCATTTAAATTGTAATTTAAAAGGGGCCTGGAAAGAATTGTTTTCTTGCATCAGAAAGAGAATGTTTAATAATGAGTCACAGTGTGTTTTATTTTTTCAAATACAGGTCTCTGAATACAAAAACTTGTTCAGAAGTTTATATGCTCTCCGGGGCTAAGATCAACAGATGTACATATACTCTCTGCATTTCCTGTTAGATATACCTTTAAAACTTGTTTAAGCTTAATAGAAACTAAGTTTCCCTGTTTTTACATCTCTCTAATCTAACACTTGCTGCTTATATCAGACACACACATTACATTGTGTCATTCTATACACACACATATTTATTTTATTCAAAAATAAAACTTGTTTCCCACACCCTGGAGCTTCCTACACAGGCACCTGGTACCTACTAATAGAAATACATACGGATTTTACCCTTTACTAACCTTAAACGCCAGCAGCAGCTCAATGCAGAGATCTACAGATCAGTGTCTGACAGATGAGTGCTACTGTTTCCTTCTGCCTAGGGAACTACACATCCCATGACTCCTTCCTGCACAAACTGCCATCACTGATTGTTACATTATATTAAAATGTATACCTGCCTGTGATTGGCCAAAAAAATTATGAATTTGAAGCTAATTTTAGCAGGGATATTTAAGGGGTGTTAAAGCTGCTGATAGCAAACTCGCGAGATTTAGCAAACATCAGGGTGAGTTTATTAATGTTTATTTTGGTATTTATTTATGCCCAAAAAAGTTTTCATACACTACTGATTCTCCTCTATCACATGCATTCATAATCCAGGAAACTTAGATATGCCTTTAATATTCTGTTCCGATGTTAACCTATGTAATATATGGATCTACCAACTAAAGTATGTTTCAATAACAAAACCCTAGACCAGCGGTTCCCAAACCTCTCCTCAAGACCTAATAGACAGGCCATGATTTTGGTTTAACACTGTGTGAACACAGGAGTTGCAGTTAGCATTAAACAGACTCTAATTGCCTCACCTGTATTCAAACAGTATTAAAACAAAATCATGACCTGTCTGGTGGGTCTTGAGGAGACGTTTAGGAACCACTGCCGTACATTGTTTTGAGGCTGACCCTTGCTGACACTGATAACTATTTTCATTAATTTTAACAATAAAATTAGAAAAAATATGTATTTTAGCATGATATCACTTGCAAAACAGTCACTGGTTAGATATTTGATCTAGTCCAATATTGTTGTTGTTGTTCAGTTGTGACCCTATGGACCGCAGAACTCCAGACATATATTCTCATGTCAGTTCCTTCTCCAGTGACTGATTTGTCTGACCGCTCTGCTATGACCTACACATCTTGGGTGACCCTACATGGTATAGCTCACAGCTTCATTGAAGCACACAAGTCCCTTCACCACGACAAGATAGTGATCCAGAAGGGGTCTCAAATGTAGAGCTATGCTATAAGGAAAAAATCAACACTTTGTGTAGTTTGTTATTTACCAAAAACACCAAACCTAATTCACTTCCAAAATATAAACCAGGGTTACATCACAGTGAACCCACTTTAGACACTAATAATAAAAAGAAGGGTGCAAAAGAACCAAATATGATGAAGTACATCCACAAACTTTTATTAAACACTACTAATGGTTGCACTTGCATGATTATGTAGGAATTCACATCTGTACCAACATTGACAGATATGTCCCAAAAAACAATCACAAATATTTATATCATAAAAATATATATAGATGTTATATCATAAGATAAAGAGAGAGGGATATTATGAACATAAATAAATTGCTAAAAACATGCAATTGAAAGGGTAAAATTGTATATACCGTATATACCCGAGTATAAGCCAACCCGAGTATAAGCCAAGGCTCTTATTTTACCACAAAATACTGGGTAAAATGAGTGACTCGAGTATAAGCCGAGGGGGAAAAATGTGCTGCCCCCTGTGTCCCTCTTGTGCCTTCTGTGTCCCCTTCTCTCCCGTGTCTCTTCTCCCCTCTCCCTTCCCTGTGTCTCTTCCCCCCCTCTCCCTTCCCTGTGTCTCTTCCCCTCTCTCCCTTCCCTGTGTCTCTTCCCCCCTCTCCCTTCCCTGTGTCTCTTCCCCTCTCTCCCTTCCCTGTGTCTCTTCCCCTCTCTCCCTTCCCTGTGTCTTTTCCCCCCTCTCCCTTCCCTGTGTCTCTCCCCCCTCCTCATTCTCAACTTCCCTCCTCAACCCCACTCCTCATCCTCACACCACTCCTCATCCTCAACCTCCCTCCTCATCACCCCTCCTCATCCTCAACCCCCTCATACACAACCCCCTTCTCCTCAACCCCCTCCTCAACCCCCCATCGTCATCCTCAACCCCCACATTCTCAACCCCCTCCTCATCCTCCCTCCTCAACCTCAACCCCCCTCCTCATCCTCAGCCCCCCTCCTCATCCTCAGCCCCCCTCCTCATCCTCAGCCCCCCTCCTCATCCTCAACCCCCCTCCTCATCCTCAACCTCAACCTCCCCATCCTCAACCTCCCCATCCTCAACCTCCTTCCTCAACCTCAACCACCCCATCCTCAACCCCCTCCTCAACCCCCCCATCCTCAAGCCCCCTCCTCAACCTCCCTCCTCAACCCCCCTCCTCATCCTCAACCCCCCTCCTCATCCTCAGGCCCCGTCCTCATCCTCAGGCCCGGTCCTCATCCTCAGGCCCCGTCCTCATCCTCACACCACTCCTCATCCTCAACCTCCCTCCTCATCACCCCTCCTCATCCTCAACCCCCTCATACTCAACCCCCTTCTCCTCAACCCCCTCCTCAACCCCCCATCGTCATCCTCAACCCCCACATTCTCAACCCCCTCCTCATCCTCCCTCCTCAACCTCAACCCCCCTCCTCATCCTCAGCCCCCCTCCTCATCCTCAACCCCCCTCCTCATCCTCAACCTCAACCTCCCCATCCTCAACCTCCTTCCTCAACCTCAACCACCCCATCCTCAACCCCCTCCTCAACCCCCCTCCTCATCCTCAACCCCCCTCCTCATCCTCAGGCCCCGTCCTCATCCTCAGGCCCGGTCCTCATCCTCAGGCCCCGTCCTCATCCTCAGGCCCCGTCCTCATCCTCAGGCCCAGTCCTCATCCTCAGCCCCCTCCTCATCCTCAACCCCTTCCTCAACCTCAACCCCCCCTCCTCAACCTCCCTCCTCAACCTCCCTCCTCAACCCCCTCCTAAACCTCCCTCCTCAACCCCCTCCTAAACCTCCCTCCTCATCCTCAACCCCCCCTCATTCTAAACCCCTCCTTCTCATTCTAAACCCCCCCTCATACTACCCCTTTAAATACCCCCCCCCCCCTCACTTACCTGCTCTGGCCTCCTCTCCTTCCTCGTCCTCACGTGGCGCGCATGTGACGTCACGGCATTAGCATATACCGGGTGCCGGCACCCAGTATATGCTAATGACGTAGCGCGCGTGTGACGTCACGGCATTAGCATATACCGGGGGCCGGCACCCGGTATATGCTAATGACGTGGCGCACGTGTAACATCACGGCATTAGCATATACCGGGTGCCGGCACCCGGTATATGCTAATGCCGTGACGTCACATGCACGCCACATCAAGACCCGGAAGGAGCGGAGGCCGGAGCAGGTAAGTGAGGGGAGGGGTATTTAGAGGGGTAGTATGAGGGGGGGTTAGAATGAGGGGGGGTTGAGGATGAGGAGGGGGGAGGGAAAGAGACACGGGGGGTAGAGAGACACGGGGGGGTAGAGAGACACAAGCGGGGTGGTTAGAGAGACACGGGGGGAGAGTGACTCGAGTATAAGCCGAGGGGGCCCTTTTTAGCCCTAAAAAAAGGGCTGAAAAAACTCGGCTTATACTCGAGTATATACGGTATATCATAGTCATTCTCTGAAAGAATATTAGAGAATAAAAGCAGTGCACCACTGTGTTTTTGTAAAAAATAACCACCTCAGGGTTGTAGTGTTTAATAAAAGTTCCTGGATGTAAATACACAGAACATACTGTGATATGTAGATGTCATTGGCAGACAAGTATGACATAAACAGTTGTATTATTGTTCACTGACTGGCAGGGTTAGGCCTCTCAGAAGCCTTAAACATTTGACTCCGTTTACTCAGAGAGCATCATTTAAATAAATCACACTGTAACACATTTACAAATATAGTGGTACCTTGGTTCTTTTCTGCTCCAGTTCTCGTCCTGTTAGAATCTCAGCACATTTCTGTGAGAAAAAGTTAGCTCAGAAGTTGATGAGTAAGATTGAAAAAAATTAGCTTGGAACTCAACGCAATAGTTGCACCCTCAACCTGTCTCTACAGGAAGTTAAACCAAGTTCTGTACTGTGGCGTAGTTTAATTTGTGCTAACAGCCCAAGAGCAGTCTGTGTCTGTAAAAATCAAAGTGCAGCCTGTGTCTACAGGAATCAAAGTGCAGCCTGTGTCTATAAGAATTGAAGTACAGTATAGCCTGTGCCCATAAGAACCAAAGTGTAGCCTGTGCCTATAAGAATCAAAGTGTAGCATGTGTTTACAAGAATCAAAGCGTAGCCTGTCCCTATAAGGATCAAAGTGTAGCATGTGCTTACAGTGCCTTGCAAAACTATTCACCCCCCTTGACTTTTTACCTATTTTACCTACATTACAGCCTTAAGTTCAATGTTTTTTTAATCGAAATTGTATGTGATGGATCAGAACACAATAGTCTAAGTTGGTAAAGAGAAATGAGAAAAATATGTACATAAAACTATTTTTTAGAAATAGAAAACAGAAAATTGGCATGTGCGTATGTATTCACCCCCTTTGTTATGAAACAGAAAAAAAGCGCTGGTGCAACCAATTACCTTCAGAAGTCACATAATTAGTGAAATGAAGTCCACCTGTGTGCAATCTAAGTGTCACATGATCTGTCATTACATATACACACCTTTTTTGAAAGACCCCAGAGGCTGCAACACCTAAGCAAGAGGCACCACTAACCAAACACTGCCATGAAGACCAAGGACCTCTTCAAACAAGTAAAGGACTGGGCAAAGAGGGCATTAATCAGAGAGGCAGCACAGAGACCCAAGGTAACCCTACAGGAGGTGCAGGGTTACACTGCAGGGACTGGAGTATCTGTACATAGGACGACAATACGCCGTACGCTCGATAGAGTTGGGCTTTATGGCAGAGTGGCCAGAAGAAACTCATTACTTTCAGCGAAAAACAAAATGGCACGTTGCGAAAAGGCATATGGGAGACTCCCAAATGTATGGAGGAAGGTGCTCTGGTCTGATGAGACTAAAATTGAACTATTCGGCTATCAAAGAAAACGCTATGTCTGGTGCAAACCCAACAAATCACATCACCCAAATAACACCATCCCCACAGTGAAACATGGTGGTGGCAGCATCATGCGGTAGTTATGTGTTTCAGCAGCCGGGACTGGGAAACTGGTCAGAGTTGAGGGAAAGATGAATGGTGCTAAATACAGGGATATTTTTTAGCAAAACCTGTACCACTCTGTGCCTGATTTGAGGCTAGGATGGAGGTTCACCTTCCAGCAGGACAATGACCCCAAACACACTGCTAAAGCAACTCTTGAGTGGTTTAAGGCGAAACATGTAAATGTGTTGGAATGGCCTAGTCAAAGCCCAGACCTCAATCCAATAGAAAATTTGTGGTAGTCGAAATTCAAAATTAAGTCTCTACTAGTCACACTGAGAACCCCAGAGTTTATAAAATACAAAATGTGGAAAAAAGCAAGTAAAGTGCAATGTGGAGGGCTAACAGCAAAGCTTGGGTAAGCAGACAGTTCTTCATTAAATGGATGAATTAAGTGTTTGGCCACACTGGCAAAAAATATTTGGAGGAGAAAGAACTTCCTTTGAGGGCTCTGTTAATAATGGACAAAGCTCCCACTCACCCTCCAGGCTTCGAGGATAACTTGCTGGAGGACTTTACATTTTATAACTGGGAAGTTCTTGCCCCCTAACACAACTCCTCTGATCCAGCCCAAGGACCAGCAGGTGTTCTCAAACTGTATACCAAGGCTCTCTTCCAGAGGTGCGTCAAGGTGAACTTGGATAGTGAGTTGACACTGGGAGGGGTGTGGAACGACCATATTAATATCTGTAGTCTCTCACAAGACCATGAGTTGTGCCTGGAGAAGAAGCTGTAACTCAGAGGAATTTGGAGGCTGAACCTAGCTCAATAGTGGAGGACATTGGTGTCTCTGGTCAAGTCCATGGGCCAGGAGATGAGTAATGAAGACATTGAATAGTTGGTGGAGGAACACAGACAAAAGCTCAGCGCTGAGTTACTGAATTAACTTAAAAGGTAGCAACAACAGATAGTGGCTGAGGACATTTCTTCAGGTGAAGAGGAGGGAAGGGAGGAAGCACCTACTGCATTGTTCAAAGAAATGTTTGCTAAATGTATTGAATTACAACATTTTGTTGAAAAGTATCACCCTGACAAAGCCCAAGCAAGTCGCAAAGTTTTAAACAATCTTCAGAGGCATTTTGAAACAAAGGCAGAAGCAAGTTTGTCTTGATATGTTTCTAGCAAAAGTCCCTACATCAGAGTCTATAGTAGGGTTCAGTGGTGTTAAGAGACAGAAAAGAGAACCCCTGTGCAAGTGCTTAATACTTTTATTGGAAGAGGACGCCCCTTCCAAGCAATAACTTGTCTCCTCCTTCTCCTCTTCCACATTGCCACCATCAAGTCCTCTTAGCACACTTAAAGTGAAGTGAAATTGTTATATTATTATATTAAAATATTATTTGATGTAATGATTGTTTTTATTGTATATGCCTGTTTAATTTTATGGTTTTGTATCCAAAAACAAGACCATCAGTTCAAACTAAAATGTGAAAATGCTGGGCACAGGAACAGATTATTTCAATTTACATTGATTCCTGATGGGATGGGAAATGCTTGTTAGGAACTCAACCTGTTTGGAAATACTACCTGCCATCCGGAATGGATTAAGGACGAGAACCAAGGTACAACTGTATCCTCTTCCAGATGCCAAAAAGAAAACAATTATTTCCATGTCCCTTTAAGCATGCTGTAAAATTGTATAGACAAAAAAACGAATTTAATATCACATATATAGTTGTGAGCGTACGGGTCGTAGCTCACGCTTACGGGCTCGCGTAGCGAGCCCGCGGCCCTCGCGTAGCCGAAGGCGCTCCATGCCAGCAACTGAGGCCCCTCGCGAAGCGACGGCCTCAGTTGCTGGCGAGGTCACTGGGCAAGGGCCTCAGTTGCTGGCATGGAGCGCCGAAGGCGCTCCATGCCAGCAACTGAGGCCCCTCGCGAAGCGAGGGACTCAGTTGCTGGCGAGGTCACTGGGCAAGGGCCTCAACCCTCGCAAACTTCACGTCGCTACTCAAAAAACACGACACACAAATTACGACACTCGCTAAATTTGACGAGGAACGCAAACAACCTACGAAACACGTTACCACACATTACGACCTCGCAAACATCGGACGCAACACGCCGACATACAAACATTTAAAACACAATACATACACACAGCACATACATAAAAACCTTACCTACACCAAGAGGGAGCACCCAGGACCTCAAAAATGCAACTTAGACCTCGATTTTACTCGAAATAAAAGAGTTTTGAGACAAAAAAAAAATCTAAGCGACAGAAAAAATGGCCGCCAAACAAAACGAAAACGAGGCTACAGCACTCTAAACTCGCAAAACACCACAACAAACTCGCAAAACACCACAAGAAACTCGCAAAACGCCACAAACCACCTACGAATATTCATACCACACAGTGCACACATTCAGCACGCTTACACAGCAGCTCCACACCACTAATGCTGCAGCAACATCAACACAGATTGCCAGCTCTTCATCACAATGCTTCAAAATAGGTACAGTATATTCATTTAGTAATGTATTACATATTTCATTATTAGACACCAAACAGCATTAGCTACCTTACAATTTCATTGCCGTCATTTTTTGACGGGCAATTCGCTAGTTAAGAAATAATGAAAAAATAACATTTAAAATTTGGTTTAAAAATACGCTTTTGTCTGGTATTATTATTATTATTATTATAGTTTATTTATAACGCGCCAACATATTCCATAGCGCTGTACATAAATTAGGTTCAGACAGTGATAAATACAGATTAACATTTAGCAAAGGAAGGAGGGCCCAGGTATAAAAACAAACTTTTATATTCCCTTTTTATTCTGCCTAGAGCACCTGAACCAATCCATCAGGTAACCACTGCTCATAAACTAGACATCACCTCCAACCCCAGAGTACCGAAGACACAAACTAAGAGCTTCTTCTGGTGAGTGAAGTAGCACATACATGTTTGTTGGGGTAGTTGCCACAATGAGAGAGTCTGCAAAGCTCCCAATATAACATTAACATTTACTAACAGCTTTAGTTTATTAGTCATTGAATTAGAGTGTGTACATTTTTCTAAATATACATTATTTATGTATTAAATACTACAGATGCAAACCTTTGCTATTCATCCTGCTGCTGACCTCTAGGACGTTAGTGCCATTTTCTCAGTCTATGCCTAGTTTGTGCTCAGTCCCATTCTCTGTGCACTCTGCTCAGTCCACTCTTTATATGTAACTGTGGAAGGAATTGAGACCAGTTTAGCTGACTTGGCAAGGGTATGTGTATTGGAGCGTTGAATAGTATTTTACTAAGCACCACAAACAATATTTTAAAGCCTAATACCTAGGTCCTGTACTACTTTTTCTTCCCACCAAACTTTAATGGGGACGGACCTATTTTTCTAATCGGAATGATCATTTAGGAACGTTATCCTACTGTAAATTGCTATTCATCTTAGTCCTATTTTAGCAATCTTTACAACAGTAATGAATGGAGTACATCCAATTGAATATAAAAGTTAATCAAAGGTTGTTTCCACTGTACCTTCTAAAACATTTTGCTTATCATTAAGTCAAGTCCTTCAAATGACCACACAATAAACAATACATTTGGTGGTAATACAGATGTTTTTAACCAAAGACATGTATTTCTTACAAAACCTCTGGTGAATTAAAAATAAAAATGAGCAATGTATTTAGAGATATTGAAAATAATGGCACTAATGAAACCAAAATTGCTACAATAGGATTGTAACTACATAAGCCTAGAGTCAGGGTGCAATCTATGATCCATGTAGGGATACCCCTTATCTGGAAGGCTTCACAAGGGTTAAAGCCCTAAAACTAGATGTAACCCTAAAATAGTATGTCTAAATGCATAAAGGCAAATATAATGCTAAAACAGTGTTATTGTGCACATGAAATATCAGGCTGCAGTGTGAACTGTGTAATAACACATACGTTCTTCAGAGACCATGTTACAAATAACACAAATATAACCCCAAAGTGCATAGTATCCACTAATGCATAAAGCTCCAAAAAATATATCACAGAATTCTGAGAATTTTGGCAATGTACTAAACAGATACGAAAAGACTAAAACCATTTTAAAAAGAGCATAATTGCCCAGTAAGTGGCAATTATAGCCTCACGGACGTTTCAACATGTTTGTAGCTTTCTCAAGCTGCTTCAAAGACAGCTTCTTACAAGACACAAAGAAAAGTGATTGTTTAATAAATAAATGTATAAATCCAAACTGATGATTGTCTGCACTTTAATTTTAAATATAAGAATAAATAAAAAACTTGCACTACCCCAATCTAGTGCAGTATTGGTTTAATAAAACATTAAAAAGCAATGATAATAAGAAAAAAAATGTGTTAGCTGCACTCACATTTCAGACCTAAATAAGCAATATGAGGTACTAGCGACTTGCCCGTCAAAAATGACGGGGCAATAAAATTTGAAGCCATGGGAATGTTGTTTGAGACATAATTGAAACCGTTTAGTACTGTGAGGACCTTCGGTGCTCATTGCGAGGCTTGCGCTGAGCGCCTTTGGCACTCATTGCGAGACTCTCCTGTCGTGTACTTTTGTTCCTCTGAGAGAGATATAAATTTCTATGTTTATGTAGTTAAGTAATAATTATTGATTTATTCAATCAATTAATTAATAATTATATGATTTATTCAATAAATTAATATATTTTAATTATTTATAATTGATATATGCAGCGAGCAATAGGCTGAAGAGCTAACAATTTGTGTGTATTTTGCGTCTGCATAGAATATACATTGTGAGTGCCCTGCTTATGAAGTGTAATGAATGTTTGAACTGAATAGGCTGCGTGCGCGAGGTAAAGCCGTTGGTTTATTGTGTAAAGCGGCATTGTATAGTCGTAATGTTATTAATGTGGTACGCGTCTCGTGAGCATTTTCCGGCTTTTGTAATAGTGTATCATGTAGGTCGTAGTGTGATGTGTAAAGTGCTACGCATTTTGCAGTGTTTTGGGCAGTCCAGGGTCGTGTAGCCTCATTTTAATTTTTTTTCTGCGGATATTTTTTCCTCGCTTAGGCGATTTTCGTTTGACGAAAATAGTCTAAATCGAGTTAAATTTGCATTCCACCTCACTCACAGCCGTCCTGGCTGTTGCCACATGCTTGTAATTTTTTGGGTGTATTTAGTGTGTTTTTCTGTTTTTTTGTTCGGCCGCTAATCACATACATTTTTGTCCCACGTCTCGTATTTTAACAGCTCGCCTCGCTTTGCGAGGCTTGCATCGGCTAAGTGCTATGCTTTAACTGCTCGCTTCGCTTTGCGAGGCTTGCAACGATGAGCGCCTTTGGCCTTTGGCGCTCATCGGCTAAGTGCTACTGTTTAACGGCTCGCTTCGCTAGGCTCGCAGCGATGAGCGCCAAAGGCGCCAAAGTCGTACGCACCTCGCAAAGCGTGACGACGTCTAACAGATTGACAACTATTATATATGATTTGTCCTTCAAGGATTGCTATAAATCACTAGTCCAAAGAATCCTGCACTACATTGGTTGTAATAAGTATATATATATTTCTCTCTAATTTCTTTTGATATATTCTATTGTCTATTTTTTACTAATCATAACAAATATGTGCAAACGTTATCATACCTTTTGTTCATAGATGTAGGTTTTCTTTTCGAATTCTTAACAACAGACTCCACTGCTGAGAACTTTTAGTTGGTAGTACTTTGGTTATCTAAAGTTTACTCTTCGCTACATTTTATTTTAAATGCATTTCTCTATGTTAAATTAGTGATAGAAGGTTTTCCGTTTGTTTCTTACAGTAATGTCTGAGGAAAATTCGCCCACACAGAGTGCAGTTGTTAGAGATGAAGAGGAGCCAACTGCAAGAACAGAGGTACATCCGTTGAAAAAATCTAAACCATATAAAGCTGGAAAATCGGAAGAAAGTGGCCTTGAGATAAAACTGAAAGAAATTAAACTAAACTCAGAATACTGGCTACCAATATTTGACAAAACATTGGGGGTAACAGATGATCAACAGCTACAGTTTCTTGGTCCTGAAGATTACCTAAAACTAGAAAAACAAACAAAACATGAATGGGAAAAGCAAGCACTCAAAAAGCTGCTTAAATTAGGAGATGGTGGTGACTCACTCAGAAAACTTCAAGAAGATAAAGTTAAACAAACAGAGAAAAAAAGAGATGATGCCAGGAAACTTCTTGGAGAACTAAAGCAATTGCAGGCTGAAGGCAAGAATCGTCTACATAAGGATGTGGAGCAAAAAGAAGAGAAATTACGCAAAGCCATGGAAGTACCAAAAGAACACTGGATGTCATCCAATGAATCCTTGCAACGACTAATTGAAAAGTTGCACAAGGAAATGGAAGTGAAGGAAAAGTTACACTCCGGAATTACAAACCTAGCCAACATGGACCTCCTCCTTCATGCTTCCGGAGGTCTTGCCCTGGAAGGGATTTATTGGACTAAGAAAGAAGATATTCTAGAGAAACGCGAGCAGCTTCTTGCTATTCCACATGATCTATATTTCACAAGACCAGTGCAAGGGGCTGTACTGGAGCAGAAGGAATTTTCATCCTCGGCTGCAGAATCAGCATTCCACAAATCCATGGAAAAGCTTGGTTTTAGTCTAACCTGCTCAGCTAAAGGTGGCTTCTTTGGATTTCAGGCGGAAGCTGATGTTACCAATACCACTACAGAGGAGACTAAACAAAAGCAGAGCTCTCACAGTGAAAAGGTTTATATCTGTACAACAAAATACAACTACATTCCAGTTGCGTCATGTTATATTCTGAAAGATCAGATGTGCCTTTCCAGTGCAGCCCTCAATGAGCTGAAATCAATTGAGGAGATTGTGAAATATAGCAAAGCAGCAGAAAAAGATGATTTGATAAAAGATCGGTATGGAAATTTTTTCAAAAGGTTTGGTTCCCATGCTAACCAAGGACCAATTAACTTTGGTGGAATATTTTGGTGGAAAGCTACATCAGAGGGATTCAAGAAAGAACATTTGGAGGAGGTAAAAAAAGAGGCATCTAGTGCTCTCAATGCCTATGTGGGACTTAGCTATGCTGGTATAGTCAGTGTTGCAGGTAGTGTTGATGTGACAAAAACCCACTCTGAGAAATCAGTTGATGAAACCACCAAAAAGAGGGTTAAAAAAAATATTCAGTTGTTTGTGACAAAAACTGGAGGACCGCTAGCTGTGGATTCCATTAATGTATGGAAGGAAGGACTAGTGGCCAGCAACGAGACATGGAGTGTGGTTGATAGAGGTTTGGATGTCGTGCCTGTGTGGGAAATAATTCTGTCTGCTCACAAGAAAGATTTTAAAGATGCTTATCAAGTGAGCACTGATCTAATCAATGCCTATGAAGGCCTTACCTCTGAGAAACAATGTTTGCAGTCTGGCGAGAACTTGGCAAGTGCCATGGATGAAGCAAACTCATTCCTCTCTGAAATAGAGTCATGGGAAGTGGATAATGTAGAGCAAAAACTCATAAAGCTGAACAATTTCAAACAAAGGATCAACGAAAAGACAAGACATTATAAAGTTTGGAACAATGTTTGTCTTCAAAACAAAGCACTGCAACATTTCTTAACAAAAGTTATGAAATATTACACAGATAACCCAGAAGCAAGTGTGTACTTTATCCAACTACAGATGAAATGTCTTCTGCAAAATTATGATGATTCAAGTGATAATGTAGCTGCATATTCCTCTATAATTAGATGGTTATACCAAGCCAAGACAGAGCAAATGTCTGTAGATATCACTGATATTTCAATGTTCCTTAAAAATATTACAAAAGCAAAATATGACCTTCAACATGATGAGCAAAGTCTTTACACTTCTGAAGAAGAAAATATTGAACTAAAGAAAACAACCAATACAAATGTTAACCTGTCCCTGAATTCTTTTTTGAAGTTTCTGAGACAAAATGAGCAAAATGATATGATACTTTTAATACTTTCAGTTGTGAATCCATTAGGATATTCAATAGAACATAGCTATTTTCAATATCTCCTAGGATGGAAAGAGATTAGCTTCATGTTAAATAAGATTGAAAGTGTTCACCTGCAATACTTAAATATCAGAGATGTTCAGGATTACAGAAGACAAGCCTTTATCTTGTTGATGGGATTGCCAGAAGGGGAGGAAATCAAAGAAACATCCATTAAACCCAAAATAGAGTTTTTCCACTTCATGGTAGAGCAGATGAGACAATCTCTTGCACAGGAAATTCTGGATGTTCTAGCACAGTATAGTAATTCCATTGATTTGCAGTCCCTAAAGACAAACTTGAATCATTTGGTTTCTGGACATTCTGAAGCCACCATCAAAAAAGATACAGAAACCTTTGCAAAAGCAATAAAAGAAGTTTGTGAGATATCTAACCAGGTAGATACAGTACCCCTTGAAACAGATAACCAGACAGAATCAGCAGAGAAACCTCTAGTAACAACTACCAACAAATCATTTTCCAACTTAATCAAACGTCTAGGACTAGAAAATTATTTCCCAAGAAAACTGAATAAAAGAAACTTTCACATTGTGAGCAACAGCTCAGTGAATCAGCTTGAAAAAGAAAGTGAACTGCCTTCATGCTTTTTACAAATGCTGATGACATTAAATTATCGATTCAGGTACTTGGTGTGCAACACAGTTGGCAAAGTTGATCAATTAGTAAAAGTATCTAATCCACTGGCTGAATATAGTACACCATTTGATACTATAGAAGCCTTTTTTAGCACTTCATCTGAAGAAAACAGGAATTTGAAAATCAACCAGGAATATATACATCCCATGGATGTTCTACTGGCTGTCTATCACTGTTCAGATGACTTCATGCGACAGTACATTTATACCAAACTCTCTCTCTGTCAGTTTGCAGTTCCTCTGATTGTACCAAGGCCATATGATTCGGGAATAGAGATGCCACTGTGGTCCTTCAGACAAATCCAAAAACATATGCTATACAGGGATAAAACTGGAATAGTAAAATATAGAGAGAAATTTGTTTGTGAAGTAGAGGTACCAATTGTATGCTTCACAAGGTTTGGATCTTCGGCTTATTCTAAGTCACAAATACTGAACAACATATTGAGCAAACAAAAGCATGACATTTTCTTCCACAGAAACTGTAAGGGGAGCAATAATAACTGCATCTTAATGGAAGGATTAGTGGAAATGTTTTGGTTTTGTCCAGGGGGAAAAGAAGATGACCAATTTGAGAAGTGTATTGGTTTTTCCAATCTGCATGGAGATGTAAGGGCACATAAAGAGCAAGCTGCCTTTCTGCAGGATATAGCTACTGTCAATGTAGTCATATTCTCTGACTCCGATAAGGATGAGACAGGCACTAAAATGTTTATGGACATGTTAAAATCCCAAACACCTTTAATATGTCTGTGCCCTGACAGAGAGGCACTACCAATAGGAAATATTTCCACTAAAGTAATGATTGGCCTCAAGAATCTAAATGAAGCAACACTCATAGATGAACTGATAAAGACACTGAAGACTTTGCTGTCTCTCTCTCCGCAGAGCTATTTCAGCCTAGAAAAATGTGCTGATGCCGCTCGACTTCATGGATTTGTGGTGGATGAGGACAGTAAAGAATGTAAAGATGGGAAAAGTCATGCCCAAACCATGATGTGCCTCTTGAAGGAAAAAGATTTACCAAAAGCCAAGGATGAATTATTGCCTCTTTCAGGTGAGTTGTGGCACCGGTGGTGCAAAAAAGACAAAGAACTTACTTGTCTTCAGAATAAGAGAAACAGAAGCATTGCACAACATGAAAGTGAGATTGAATCCGAGAAGAAGAGATTAAGGTGTAGGCAGCTGGAAATGTCAAACAACAATAGCTTCATGATTTCATTGATAACTATACTGAAATCTCTCCCAAAGACAACAAAACCCTATTTTATTCAGTGGCTAAAATTATTTATTGATGACTTGTCATGTGACCGAATTATTGAAATGCGTGAGCAGTACAATCAACTGTGGTCTCATTTTCAAAATGAAAATTCAGCAAACCATAGGCTGGAGGACATGGAAGATCTATCCAAGGAGATGAATGCCTGTATGTTTGGTCTTGAACATCTAATGAGGGAAGTAGGACAAACATATGAAGCTCTAGATGCCATGCAACACAAAGATAAAAGTTTCTTAGAATTGCCCAAAATCGCAGCTGATATGTTGGCTTCAGGACACCAACTGGAGCTTATGGATGGAGATGCATGCTATGTGCCATTAAACTGGGTTGGAGCTGTGCTTGACGAATTAGTAAAGATTTTGGGTGATAAGAAGTTATTTGTATTGTCTGTCCTTGGTGTCCAGAGCTCAGGCAAATCAACATTACTTAATACTATGTTTGGTCTCCAGTTCGCAGTAAGTGCTGGTAGATGTACACGTGGAGCATTTATGCAAATTGTTGAACTTGATGACAACCTGAAGAAAGATTTGAGCTTTGACTATATCCTTGTTATTGATACAGAAGGACTACGTGCCATGGAACTAGCGAACAATTCAACTCTTAATCATGACAATGAGCTAGCAACTTTTGTCATAGGTTTGGGCAATATGACGTTGATAAATGTGTTTGGTGAAAATCCATCAGAGGTCAAAGACATTTTACAAATCTCCGTCCAGGCATTTCTAAGGATGAAGCAAGTAAAACTCACCCCAAGCTGCTTGTTTGTCCATCAAAATGTAGGTGACATTGCAGCACTAGATAAAAATATGGAAGCACGCAGAAATCTCCAAAAGGAACTGGATAATATGACACTTCTTGCAGCTGAACAAGAGCACTGCCATGTCCAGCGTTTTAGTGATGTGATTAGGTTTGATGTCAAGAACCACATACATTATTTTGCTCACTTATGGGAAGGGAATCCACCCATGGCTCCTCCTAATCCTACATATAGTCAAAATGTTCAGGAAGTGCGAAACATCATTATCCAGGCGGGAGGAAGAGGGTCTCAGCACAGCATTTTAAAGATCTCAGAGTTTAAAGTCAGAATTGGGGACCTTTGGAATGCCCTGAGAAATGAGAACTTTGTTTTTAGCTTTAAAAATTCGCAGGAAATTTCAGTGTATAGCAAAGTAGAAAAAAAATACAGAGACTGGACTTGGCAGCTGAGACGTGACATTCTGCAGACTCAAGCTGTACTAAACAATCGAATTAAGAAAGGGGAAATCTCCTCTGTTAGACGGATGGAAGTGGAAAATCATGTCAAAGAAGGTTTTGATGCAATCATGGATGAACTGGAGGTGTTTTTCTTTGATGATAAAGACAAAGAGATCCTTATTCAGTGGAAAGTAAATATTGAAAACAAAATTAGGAATCTATATATTGAACTTGTGGAAGAAACAAAAAAACAAGGAGAAGAGCTCATAAAACTAAAACAGGGCCAGAACAGAGTACAAGAAACAGACTATGAAGATGAATTACTTAAGAGAAGCAAGAAGTTGGCACTGGAGTTGAGAAACAAAGTTTTTGAGGAAGGGGATCTGAGAGATCAATTTAATAAATTGTGGAATAAGTGGGTGACTGAAATAATCGCAACTTCTCCTCGTATGGAAAAGCCTGATATCGGCAGAGATGCTGAGGATGTTCTCTTTCAATATTTTGGACAAACGGCTGGGGCTCATGAGAAACTAAGAAACTTCTCAAGGTTTAACTCTTTTTCTCTTGATTATTCTAAGCATATTTCAAAAACATATACAGTAAAAACAATCTTTTCAAATTTGGAAGAGCAGGCAAAGATGTACACAGAACAATTGAAAAAAAATCTGGTGAGGATAGTACTTGCGTATGTAGACATAAAACAAAGAAATAAATTGGATTATAACCAAGGATACTTTCATGAAATTATAAATGAAATTGTGCAACATGTGAACACTGCATCAGAAAATAACAAGAAATTCAAATTCACAGACGCATTCAAATTTGATTTGTCACTTTTTCTTTTCAATATGTTAACACCAGCATTTCAAGAGATGCACCAGGCTTTCAATATTGCCAATGATCCAGTGAAAGCTCTTGAGAGAAAACAGGAAGAATTTTTTACTTGTTTTAAAATTTCGTGCCAAGGAGCAACATCTGTGACAATATTTGCAGAAGTGTTATGCGCCAAGCTGCTTGAGGCAACACGACCTGCAGTTTATACAAGAACGGCCTTGGCAATAGTAGACAAAATGAGCTGTGATTACCCAGCCTTTAATGGCAATCGTTCCAAATTGGAATCCTACATTTTAATATATCTGGCAGAACAGGAAGACTTTGAAAAATACAGAGAATACCTCCACTTCCCTGAGACATTTTTTGAAAACTTCATCAAGGGATGTGTTGATGATTACTGTCTAGATACAAAATCTACCAAATCTACTAGGCTGAAAGATTACCTACATATCAGTCTTGATTATTTCCAGAAAATGGTGCTTGAACTCATAAGCAAATCTACGCAAGTGGTCAAAGATAAAAATGGCAACATGTCTGATTGGCTGGATGAGTTTTATGAAGGAATTCAAGACGAGGTTGTATTTTCTAGAGGGGACCTGAAAAATCTTGAGCTCCAGGAAATTCAAGATATAGAGTTCCTTAAGGAAGCCATGTGTACGACATGGGATGCAGCTATGAGGAAGTTCAAGGGAAGCTTTGATGAGACAAGTTTTGTTGAATTTGAGACAATGCCTCATAAAATCCTTGCCAAGCACCTATGTGGTTGCTGGGAGCAATGTCCATTCTGTAGAGCTATTTGTACCAACACGGTCTCTGGACATGATGGGGATCACAGTGTTCCTTTCCATCGATCTCAAGCAATAAGTGGCATTCCATGGATTGATTCAGAAGAATTTGTAACTGAAATATGTTCTTCACTTGTCATGTCTGATTCATGTCTGGTTATAAGCAATACCAATCAAATTCCATATAAACATTACAGGAAAATTGGCCCAAATTATGCAAACTGGAGTATCACACCGGATACTTCAGGCCAACCCTACTGGAAGTGGTTTGTCTGTCATTTCCGAAACAACCTGGAGAGTGATTATGGGTGCAAATTTGAAGGAAGGGGACAAATTCCAGACCAATGGGAACAGATTACTAAGGAGGCAGTTATTACTCAGCTGAAGAAAGAGCTGTAAACACCTTGCTCAATATCACCTAAAAATCATAAAAATAATTAGCTGGATTTGCAGGCACAAGTAAAAAAAATATGTAAATGTGCCTTTGTATTCGATATAGCTATGTTGCAAATCCATTTATTGTGCTTTTGTAGTTACATTGTGATTGTCATTTCGCACAAGTATTCTTTTAAATGAAAAACGTCATGTACATCAGCCTGTATAAAAAACAACCCTCCTGTCTCAAATCTTTTTTTTTTGTTTTCACGGTTCCCTGTAGGGATACTCTGCAAATGGTTTTACTATACTGTATGTGTCAAAAAGATGCAGATCATTTCTGAATGTTGGGGCTGAAGTTGATATCCCCTCCATTGAGACATCACTGAGACATCACATCTTAAGAATGCAATTTCACGTTTGAGAGACAGCATGGAAAGAAGGGCTGATAAAAAAGAGGTCACGAAATATTTGATGTTCATGAACATGCTTTGTTTATTGTTTTTACACTTCAGCTACATTGCATGCAATACTATCAAAATATATAGCATTCTGATATATATGTTATAAAATATATTAATAATAAATACAATTACGGTATATTATATTAAATGTGTATCTCTTTAACACATTTTTGGCTAAAAAGCTGATATCTCTTTGAAGTTGCAGGCTGGGAAAGCTTCAGGAGGTGAAGAGTAGCTTCATAAGTGTACAGTTCTGTTTCTTTAAAGGTAATAGACTCAAGAAGCTGCAGGGAATTTATGTAGTAATTAGTGATGTTGCAAACATCAAATTTTTGTTTCGCGAACAGCGGACGCGAACTTCCAGCAAATGTTGGTGAACGGGCGAACCCGGCTAACCGCCATAGACTTCAATGGGCAGGCGAATTTCAAAACCCACAGGGACTCTTTTTGGCCACAATAGTGATGGGAAAGTTGTTTCAAGGGGACTAACACCTGGACTGTGGCATGCCGGAGGGAGATCCATGGCAAAACTCCCACAGAAAATTACATAGTTGATGCAGAGTCTGGTTTAAAGCCATAAAGGGCATAAATCACCTAACATTCCTAAATTGTTTGGAATAACATGCTTTAAAACATCAGGTATGATGTTGTATCGATCACAGTAACAGACCAATCTCCCATTTAATGCACCTCAAACAACCGCAAACAGTCCCTTTGCACAACCGCAAACTCCCCATTTGCACAAGGTTGGATACCAAGCTAGCCATGTCCCGTTCCTTGTCCTCAATGATGTCATTGAAGGTCTCTTCCTCCACCCAGCCACCAAGGGTCCCCGAAAGGTGACAACAAGCCCCCTGGGACGCCTGCTGTGTTTGGTCTTCCACCTCCTCAAAGCCACCTTCCTCCTCTGACACCTCTTCTTCAGACTCCTCCCTCTGCGTTGCCTCTGTCTGCATTATTATAAGGTGTGTACTGTTAAGTAGTACTATTCCTATCGGTTTAATCCCTGTTACGTCCACTATTAGGAGACGTGTATATGGCATTGATTTTTGGAACAGGGAGATGGAAAAAGATGCTTGGTCGGACCTCCTACTTCAAATTTGGGTCACTGCGCGTGCAATCTAATGTGCCACCATATATGAGTGTCACTGTGCACTGGCAAAAGTTGGCAGAGTAGATGCAATAGGCTTCACACACACGCCTGTAGGCAGGCAATTGCTATTCAATCTATTACAGTCAAAAAAGTGTTGTTTTATGTCACTGTACACTACGGTTGCACCAGATATCACGTATCACTGTACACTGGCAAAAGTTGGCAGAGTAGATGCAATAGGCTTCACACACACGCCTGTAGGCAGGCAATTGCTATTCAATCTATTACAGTCAAAAAAGTGTTGTTTTATGTCACTGTACACTACGGTTGCACCAGATATCACGTATCACTGTACACTGGCAAAAGTTGGCAGAGTAGATGCAATAGGCTTCACACACACGCCTGTAGGCAGGCAATTGCTATTCAATCTATTACAGTCAAAAAAGTGTTGTTTTATTTCACTGAGCACAATATAAGCTGTGAGCCTGACACAGGCAGGCAACTGAAATTAGATTAAAGAAAAAAGGGTTTTTTTTTTTCAATGTATAGTATACCAACTATGACTGGTGAAACAGAGCAGAATATTAGCCTGTCCTTCAGATGGAAGGCTCTGGAAGGGAGTGTATGCTGCTGATAGGCTGGAATGTGTCTGCTGACTGTGAGGTGCAGGGTCAAAGTTTCCTCAATGATAAAGTATAGGGGGCGAACCGAAAAGCGTATGTGTTCGCGAACATGCCAAAATCGCCGCGAATAGTCTGCGGGCGAACTGTTCGCGACATCTCTAGTAGTAATGCTCATTGTATTTGGCACACTGAAGTGCAGCAATGACTTGTTGCCAGTAATATCGATCTGTGGTTCGGGTGGTAGCATTATAATGTTTCAAATTAGCAATATTATGAAGAATAAGGAAGAGCTCTTTCAACCAGTCTTTAAGAATAGAGTGGAAATAACTCATAGACCCCCATAGAAAACTGTAACCCTTATCATTTAACCCTTATAATAGAAGAATAAGGGGAGAGTCCATAGACCCTCATTGTAAAAGTTCTGATGAAGGTTAATAGAGAAGAGTGATGAGGCCCATTGACCACTCTCATTGATGAGTATGAAGTGAAGTCTCATAGACCCTTAAGATACAGGTGTATAATGCCAGTTGATAGACACTTTTCCTGAAGGAGAATAATGGAATTGGAAATATGTTAAAGTGAAGCTTACAGTAAGACATACATAAAACACAAAAAAGAAAGTTCTAAGGTAATCTTTTCCATTAGTTAAAAAACATAAATGCTAATGTTAAAGCATGGACGTAGGAGCCAAAACAATCTGGGGGAGGGTAATTTAACTCTACTCCCAGGACAGGAAGCAGGGGTGGATCTACCGCCGGTGCAATGCACCAGGGTACTGCTCTATTATAAACAAATGTAAGGGAATACAACCCTATTATTTCTTTTTTTTATACATTTTTATTTTGATAACAAACACAAGACATTGTTAGATTCCATCAAGCAACTTATAAGTGATGATTCATATACATTATTAAAACAATAAACATTACTTGACAGATTTTGGGAATAAGTAAAATATAACCAAATGAGGAACAATATTAAACCATTCCGTCTTTGTCCAATCGTAACTATTTGAGCCGATTATTCATCAAGGCACAAACATTGAAATATACCTTCCATAAACTTGTCATAAAAAGATTTCAGCTTTGTCTTGTTTGACTTTTAGACAACTATATAGGACAATAACATAAAACATAAACAAATTACAGACATAAAACATAATCAAACAACAAATCCAGCACAAAGAGAAGGCAGGAGGAGAGAAGGGGGCAAACCCACCAAGAGGCTCAATCATTTAAGATACAAAGTTTACAATGAACCATTTCCCAAGGTTTCCGATATCAATTCTTGAGAAATATATTTTTCCCATTTAGCTCTAATGTGAGCCATTTAGCTCTAATGTGAGCCTAGCCCTAAATTACAAAAGCCACATTGAAGCATATATGTTTTATCCAAGTTGTCTTTAAATTCCAACCAAGACGGACCTTTCAACTCTTTTCCATCTAGATACTATTAAATTGTTTTGCTACCATGAGGAAGAGCAGCACCATTCCCTTGACTGGTACAGACAAATTATCCAGGAAAAAAGTGTAATACAGTAAAACCCCCGTTATCCGGTACCCACGGTGACTCCCTATTGCCGGATAAGTGTAGTTGCCGGTTAATGGGGAGTCCCTGAATTAAAGGGTCTAAATGACCCTTAAACCCCCAAAAACCCTCAAAATGCATTTAAAATGGCATTAGCACCTAAATTGGGCAATTTTCGCCCAGAAAAAACAAAATAGGAAAAAAGTTAGGTTTTTTTGTGCAGTCTTGAACTGCAGAATAGTGCCAGATAGTGCCGGTTATGCTGGTTTAGCAGGAGTTTTTTGAAAATGGGGAACTGATGCCGGTGCCAGTTGCTTGAGAGTCCCAGTTAGTTGGGTGCCTAATAACCGGGATTCTACTGTACTACTATTTCTGGTATGGTTTTATCTTAATTTTACATATCTTGGATAGATATTTAAAGCTTTCAGACCAAAAATTCTGTATGAAAGGACATCGCCACAACATATGAATATGTGTACCCATCTGCCCACAGCCTCTCCAACACAACTTTTGTTCTTCCGAGTTATTTATCTGCCCAGTTTCAGTGGTACTATGTACCATCTATTGATGATTTTAAACTGGATTTCCCTATGTGATGCATTCTTGATGTGTATAGCTGTTAAAGAAAAGGCTGAGTGCCATTTCTCAATAGGCCAAGAAGAATCCATTTCATTTTCGCATAGCCTGCAGTTAAAGGGTTTCTCATTTTGGTTTCTTAATAATCTTATAACATTTAGCCGCTAGATGGTATCTGTCCTCTGACATAACAATTACAAAACTTCAAAATCAGTCAACTTCCTTAACTCCTCCATATAAAAGGGAGATGCTGTTAAGGAATTTAGTAATTTAATATTGTCAAACCCATACTAATTGGGGATTGAAAAAGTATTAGATAACTCTTGGAACTTCATTACCTTCTTTTCACCATACAGATCTTTTAAATGATGGTGACCATTTCTTACTAGCAGAATAAGAAGCCTTGAATCAAATAATTTGGCTAACAATGCCAAAGGAGGTAGGGGCACGAGGGGAAAAAAAAGTGTTTATTTTATACCACCACTTTGATTTTTTGGTATAGAAAATTCCCCCAGGCTCTTTTCCTTAAATTCCGCTTCTGATTGGAAGAGTAATAGCGTTAAGTCCTCAGATTCTAATTTAAAATTTTCGATTTTGTCAAATTAAATAAGTCTAATGGCTGCGTCCATAGTACCAAATGAGCTATTTGTATAGCCTGTTGGTAAATTTTAATCATCGGGTATGCAACACCTCCCGGTCAAAGTCACACATCATATATGTTTTTTTTAATCCTGATTCTTGTTATTGTTGTTATTCTTGTTATTGTGAATATATTTATCTCTTAAGATCTGGAATTTGTTGATAATATAAGCAGGGACCCATATTCGAAAGCTACGCAGTAAGTACATTGTTTTTGGCAGGATACACATCTTTACAGCCACTATTCGCCCTGACCACGACAATATACTATTTTTCCACGCCTGGATATTATTTTTTATTTTTATATATAACTCTTCAAAATTCTGCACAATTACTTGTTTAAGGTTCACACATATATCAATTCCCAGATGATTGATCTTATTCTGCCATTTATATTGAAACTTGTCTTTCAGACTATCTATTTCTAATGATGATAAGTTAATAGGCAAGGCTTCAGATTTCAGAATATTTATTTTATAATTAGATATTTTGCTAAATTCCTCAATCAATTCATGGAGAGGCCCCAAGGAGCTTATCGGATTCTCCACTGATATCACCATGTCATCTGTGAACAAAGATGTTTTATGTATGCTTGAACCTATCCTAATTCCCTTAATTCTTTCTGAACTTCTAATCGCTTCAAACAAAGGTTCAATCAGTAGAGAAGATGGAACTGGAGAGAGCAGGCACCCCTGACCGGTCCCGTTTGAAATGTAGAATCTCTCTGAAACAAATCCTAGGCCCCTGACAGAGGCGGATGGAGCCCCATAGAGTGCACTAATGGCTTGAGAGCCAAAGTCTCCAAAGCCAAATTTCTCAAGTGTTAACTCCATGTATCTCCATCTGTCCCTGTCAAAGGCCTCCTCTGCGTCAAATGAAACAAATACTGCCGGGATATTATTCTTTTTAAGAAAGTAAATCATATTTAAGAGTTTTCTAATATTTGTAGTTCCCTGTCTCTCCACTATAAAGCCAGTTTGATCTTTTTCAATTAGCGAAAATGATTTTATTGAGTCTCTGAGCTAATATTTTCAAATATATTTGTATGTCAGTATTCAGGAGAGGCATTGGGCGAAAGTTCTTACATTGTGGCAATTCACAATCTTGCTTCGGTATGTTAACTATAACAGCTTCTAGCATTTCACTTGGGGCTCTCTCTGAGTTCTTAATCTCGGTAAACATTTTCACTAAGTCCCACAATAGTTCTCTATGGAACAGTTTATAATACTGATTAATGAATCCATCAGGCCCGGGAGATGAATCGATCCTGATTTCCTATTACTCTAGCTACTTCCTCTTCATTCATTTCCTTGTTTAAGAAATGTAGACATTAATTTTAGCAAAACAAAAATCAGATGTTTTAATCCCCAGCCTCCCTATCTTGCTTCTTTAATTCTAGATTATATAGTGCGGAGTAATAATATTTGAAAATTTGTATATATTTTTCTGGACTTGTAATGATGTTTCTTAACTTTAACCTATGTGCCAAATCTTTTCCTGTTTATTTCCCAAAAATATGATCACTGTAGAAATTTCAACATTACTTTATCAGACTTTGTTCAATTTTCTTAATTGAGGACTGTATACTTTTGATTTCATTAAATATATTCCTATCCAAACTTAGCTTATGTCTTCTATCTAGTTTTGCCAGATCTATATACAATTCCTGCATGTTCTACTACTGTCTTTGAACATTTATGATTTTGCTTTTATGAGAATCCCTCTAATGTTGGCCTTATGGGCCAGTCATAAGGTTGCATTAGAATGAACTGATCTTCTATTCTCTTCAAAGAATCGGAAAATGTATTTTAATAATATTAATAATTAATAAAATAAAAGATTAATAATATTTTTTTAATATTATTTCTTAGATATTCTGCTGTTAGAATAGATGGATCCAATTGGTGAACATGGTGAACGCTTCATACGGATAAGATCACATTTCCAAGTGATCGAAACCATACCATGGTCCCCTCTTAGGATCGGCTTGATGTCTGCTGTATTACTATTCTTAAAGCTTAACTCATTAGAAAGAATGTAGTCTAGCCTGGCATATGATGCATGTCTGTGTGAACAATGGGTATAATCCATTTCTCCTGAGTATAGAGACCTCATTGTATCAAAGAGGTTGTAATTGCATAGTAGATCGTAAAACTGTTTAGCTTTCTGTTCAATACTCTGATCAATAGCCAAATCTTTAGGAAGTTTCTTGTCCTCAGAGGGATTCAAACACATATTAAAATCACTGCACACGGTAAGAAGACCTGAAAAATATTTACTCAATTTCTTTAGTGTCACTCTTAAAAATTGCAGTTGACCTTTGTTGGGCACATATATGTTAACTATTGTATGTTTTATATTGTTAATCTAGTCTGACCAAAGTATAAATCTACCCTCACTGTCTTTTTCCAGCAATTCTTCTTTAAGAATCAATTTTTTACAAAATAAAATTGCCCTCTGGTTTTCCTACAATACATGGAGGAACCGCCATTCATATAGCGGGCATCATTAATCACTGGGGCTTTCTCCCTAGCCCAATGGGTCTTCGGAAGACAAATGATAAAAAAGCTTGTCCTTTCCGTGGTGTCAAACCTTGGAAATTTTGGGAAAACAATTCCAGGGAGACTTAACCGTGTTTTCTGAGCCGCCTGAGGCATCCCCTCCCTCGACTCCCCCCCCCCCCCTCCATACTGGACACATACATAGACAAATCCTAAAACACATACCTACAATTACAAAAAAACACATAATCACCCTCTCTGCTCAACTTAATCGGTCCCAAGCAATTAAGGACCGACTTGTGGAGCCCTTCAGGTGCGAACTTATATAAGTTCAAATTAGAGCATGGCGACAAAAATTCAAGAGAGTATATTGGGCTATATTCTTACGTACATGGTCTCTTTTATCCCCATATATAAACTTCACTTAATTCCCATCTGACCAAGTCAGGAGAAAGTGAAGAGTTTAACTCCTGTTATTCTCTAGGGCATCTTCTATTTATTGTGAAGTCACCTCAATCCTCCATCTCTTAAGAAAGTTTCCCCCTCATATATATTTCCTCATTGTATATACATAGGAGTCTTCAGCCCACTTTTAACCTCATAATTCCTCTACTTAAAGTGCAAAAAGTGCTTGATTATAACAAAGTTTACTACTATTCACCGTTCATATTAGATACCTCAGTTATTATAAAATTTCAATACACTAAAGTGAGTTAGCATCACTTGTGTCTATTACCTTTTTTCTATACAAAAACTATAATACAAACTTTAAAGCACTTTTAAGCAATCATAGTCTTTTCCTCTTAAAGGGTGCTACTCAACTACTATCCCCATTTATAACTAAAACCTCACTTATTGTTTCCATTTTTTTATTCAAAATATGTTGAGGTCAATTGTGTTTAGTGCATTATATCCTTTTTTGTGTTTATATGCATTATATATATTATTATATCCATATTATACGTCTCCATTACTTAGAGAAAAAAAAAGGAGAAAACTTTCTAATGTTAAAGTGCTAGGTGATAAAAAAAAAAAAACTTATTCCTTCTAGCCTAAGTTTTAGGGACTATATTAAACTGTCAGTGCAGCCATATTTAACCCTCCAATTTACTAACACTTTGTCTACTAATTCATTCATTTTAAAGTGCTTTTGTGTATCTTTAATTATAACTTTACTACCAAGATAGTGTGTATAATATCAATTATGAACCTACTAATAAAGTGTTCCAAATATTTGCTTAAATTCTCACTAAGGTATCTACAAACTAATTATCTTTTAATTCGACTGGTATACCTCTTGTTTCTTATCCATGATTTTTTGCTAAGGTGTTAAATAAAAAGTGCTAAACAGTGCATTTATTATAATGTGAAATCATCTGAAAATACCATAGTTAGTCAGCTAAATTTTTGATGTTTTTTTCCCTTTAAATATTACCTTTTTTCTATACAAAACCATTTGCTCAAACTATAATACTTAGTGATATACAAGTATTACCTTTTTTCTATACAAAACCATTTGCTCAAACTGTAATACTTAGTGATATACAAACTTTAAAGCGCGTTTAAGCAATCATAGTATTTTCCTCTTAAAGGGTGCTACACAACTGATATCCCACATTTATAACTAAAACCTCACTTATTGTTTCCATTTTTTTATTCAAAATATGTTGAGGTGAATTGTGTTTAGTGCAGTTATTATATCCATGTTATACGTCTCCATTACTTAGAGAAAAAAGGAAAAAACTTTCTAATGTTAAAGTGCTAGGTGATAAAAAAAACGTACTAAATAACCTAAAACACCTTATTCCTTCTAGCCTAAGTTTTAGGGACTATATTAAACTGTCAGTGCAGCCATATTTAACTCTCCAATTTACTAACACTTTGTCTACTAATTCATTCATTTTAAAGTCGTTTTTCGTGTATCTTTAATTATAACTTTACTACCAAGATAGTGTGTATAATATCAATTATGAACCTACTAATAAAGTGTTCCAAATATTTGTTTAAATTCTTACTAAGGTATCTACGAACTAATTATATTTTAATTCGTCTGGTGTACCTCTTGTTTCTTATCCGTGCTTTTTTGCTAAGGTGTTAAATAAAAAGTGCTAAACAGTGCATCTATTATAATGGGAAATCATCTGAAAATACCATAGTCAGCTAAATTTTTGATATTTTTTTTCCCTTCAAATCCGGGAGTTATTAATGGTTTTTCTACCTTCTTTCAAGATTATTAATAATTTGAGTGGAATCCCCATCTATATCTAAGGTTCCGTGCTCTAAACTCTCTAGAAGAGTCTGCAAACTCTTTACGTTTTATCATTGTTTCTCTCGACAAATCCACAAATATCTTAATATTATCATATGGAGGAACAGAAAGTTTTAACTCAAAGGACTTTCTGAGCAATGCTTCTTTAAAAGAAAAGTAATGCAATTTAATGATTATGTCCCTTGGAACATCTCTTTCCATAATGAGAGAAGTACACAGTGAATTCTGCCTATCAAATGCTCATTTGAAAAACGAGGGGGTACCAAAGAGGTAATGAAGGAGGTTACATAGTCTAAAAGATCTTTATAGACATTTTTTCTGGGATACCCCTAGATTCTTAAGTTGTTCCTTCTCGAATGATCCTCTAGTTTGTTTAATTTAGCTTTGCCTATCCCAACCTCCTCCCTTAACCTCTTCTGATATTTTTTATTGGTCTAGATCTTAGTCAGTTTGTTTGAGTACCATATCTTCAGTTTTGGTTGATAGTTCGGTAATACCAGCTGTATTTTTCGCTATTTCTAGAATTAGATCTGAAATCATAATTGATCTGAATTCACCCAAGAGTTTTTTTCATAGTTTTAACTGTTAGAATGTCTTACTCATTAGAATCAGAGCCTATAGTGTTATCTCCACTAGAGACCTATCTGTAATCCATTGAGGGAGGATACAGACATTTCTAATGGGTTATCAAAGTTATAGTCAGTTTGCCCCTTATCTTTGGGACCCGACTTTTAATTTTACATTGCTTTCTTTTTTTTCTTTAGTTTTAGATTTTGAAGATGATACTGCTTTCTTCATCATAGTAATGCTCAAAGATGCCCTCTTCAAGTTTCTACTTTTAGTAGATTAAGAAGATAGAAAAAATCCCTTAGTTGGTATGTAAACATTTTTCAGGCCCTAATGTGCACTCTATACAGATATTATGGGCTCAAATCCAATCTTAACAAAGCTGCAACCTCAAGGCTATTCTCCAATCTCAAAAAATATAAGATGTTATAATTTTAGGCCCATGTGTCACCAACACATTAAGCCCCAAAAATGTTTAGTCAAAAATTAAGGCTCAGTTGCTATGACTTCTTTACTCAGAATGATCCTATGTGCAGAGCTAGGATACCACCTATACCTGGGGTTCCAGTATATTATCCAATATTAACAAAAACACAAATAACAGGATACAAGATATCACGAGGTCACCTCTACAGAATTATATTAGCTGATTTTATGCCTCGAAATTTAAATTCATTATATTCCAGAAAGAATGTCTCTGTGTCTGTGAAAGCTTGGCTTCAGTCAGTCCCCAGAGAAGAACAGAGATAACATAAGGATATAAAGCTCCACCGTATTAAAAATATTTGAAGAAAAGTATGGCTGCTGCAAAGGGTAGTGTAATAAATACTCAAGGGAGGGAAAAAACCCTTTCCTATATCCTATAGTTCTTTGCTCAGGCACAAGTCTGTCCAAAGTCTATGCAATATCTCTTATCCCACCGAGGAGAGCTTAAGCCTATAGATTTGAGTCTCAAAACCTCAGACTTCTAAGCAAGAACAGAGTAAATTATTGTGGGTTGAAGCAGGACATCAATTTGCAAGGGGACTTTTAATATTAGTATTCAATAGTCGTATGTCTTGACAAATTTCAAATTACAAGAGTACCTTAACCCTCCGATGACTCAGATTCTCAGAAACAGTCCCATAGGAAGATGGCAAACTGCAAAAACCTCCACTCAAGTTCTGCAGGGAAAATAGCAGGACGTTTCCTCAAATAGAGTAGATGCACTCTACCTTCTTAATGGAGAGAGAGCTTGTCTGCATAGATTCACCTTTCTTGGTTGGTAAATAGGAAAGAATAGTGAGTAGAGTGGGATGCTGTTTTATCATAGGTAGGGCAAGAGCTTCACTACCTTCTTCTTTTCCATCTATCAGCCACTTTTGTAAACGTCCGCTCAGTTCAAAGAGAGTGCGTCTACGCTTCTCCTGCATACAGCAGGTTACCATTGGGAGCTGGTAGCTTCCGCCAGTGGCTTCCTAAAGGATCATCTCAACCCACTATATGTTCAGGACAACTTCTAATTACATGGGTACGTTACCCCTCCAGAGACTCAGGTTCTCAGATGCAGTCCCATAAGATGCCAACAATCTGCAGCAACCTCCACCCAAGCTCTACTGGGAAACTGTAAGGCTTTTCCACAAAACACAGTGTAAGCACATACAACCTCACTACCTTCTTAATAGAGGATGTGCTTGCCTGCATGGGTTCACCACTCTTTCCGATCGGAAGAGGGCTGTGCACAGGATATGCTTTCACAATCTGACAGATTTGAAGTGTTTTTGCAAAGAGTGGGCAAATCTTGCCGAGTCAAAATGTGCCATGCTGATAGACTCATACCCGAAAATACTGAGTGCTGTAATAAAATCAAAAGGTGCTTCAACAAAGTATTAGTTTAGGGTGTGCATACTTATGCAACCATATTATTTTATTTTTATATTTTTTCTTCCCTCTACCTAAAAGATTTCAGTTTGTTTTTCAATTGAGTTGTGCAGTTTATAGGTCACATTAAAGGTGGAGAAAGTTCTGAAATGATTTATCTTTGTTTAATTTTTTTACAGCACAGAAACCTGACATTTTAACAGGGGCGTGTAGACTTTTTATATCCACTGTATATTTGCCACATAGAATACCCAACCAGCACAAATACGAACACATAAGACTCTATTTTATAATTGTTGCAACTTAAAAAATAACTTTTATTGATACTCCTAAAAAATAATAAATGAGGGAATTTAAGTAGAACTGCAAGTATTACAACAGAATTTAAGTATCTTGACTGTCGCTTTCATTGATCAGCAGCTAAAGTAAGAAAGTCTTTATAGTGTGTTTAAATATTGGGGCAGTTTGGATTGGTATTTTTGCTATGCTGATTTATTATTATATTACTAGCGACTTGCCCGTCAAAAATCACGGCACTAAAATTTGAAGCGTGGCAATGCTGTTTGCCACACAATGTGAGGCTCTCCCCCCTCTAATTTGCGGGCACCATGATGAGCACCTTTGGCGCTCATCTCGGGCCTCACAATGAGCAGCTTTGGCGCTCATTGCAATCCTCTCCCACCTCTACTTTACGAGCCTGGCGATGAGCGCCTTTGGCGCTCCTCGCAAACCCCGCAATGAGTGGCTTTGCCACTCATTGCAGGCCTCAGCCAACCCGCAACTTTTGTTCCCCGCAATCCACGCCGATGGTGCTTACTGCGAGCCTCCCCCCCCCCCTCTACTTTCCGGGCTTCGCCGTTCATTGCAGGCGTTGTCCAACCCGCAACTTTTGGGCCTCACAATGAGCGCCATAAGCCTTTGCTGCTCATCGTGAGCACCGCAATGAGCACCTTTGGCGCTCATTGCGAGCCTCTCCCGACTCTCTCCCGACTCTCTCCCTCCCGTGTCTCTTGGCCCCTCTCCCTCCCCTGTTTTTTCCCCCTTATCTCCCTCCCCTAGTGGGCAGGTGAGTAGTAAGAACCTAATATAAAAAGGGGAAGGTGTGAACACTTCTAGCATAAGGGCAGTTATAGTATAAGTGTAGGAATTTAAATAAAAGGAGGGAGTGCAAAGGGGGAGAACATTGTAGTGCTTTATACATTTTCCTCCACTGTTATTATTTTGGTCCAGTGGAAACCTCAGTGTACATCCTGTCATATGTATGCACTACTCGAACAGATGATCCAGGGTCCATACCTCTGTGACAGGTGTGAGCATGTTGCCTATCTTAAAACTCAAATTGGAGAACTGGAGAGGAGAGTTGAAGCACTTAGTGATATTGCTCCACGGGAAAGGGGGTTTGTGCTCACGAAGCACGGGTTAGGTTGGCCTAGCATGGAGGGTGGAGCTGGGGCTAGTGAGGATGTCCAGGTAGGTAGCTGGGTTACAGTTACAAGGGGAAGCAGGGGGAACAGGAGCAGGAAGCAGGCCAGTTCTGAGTTGGCAAACACCAACAGATTTGCCCTATTGAGTGAAACTGTTGGGATGTCCATTCAGAAAGGGCAATGCCAGATAGAGGTGTTCACACTAACAGCTGGGAGAACAGTTCTACTGGAGGAGTGGGAGGGCACAATAGGCAGAGCAACAGGCAGGTTTTGGTGGTCGGGACTCTATTATGAGGAAGGTAGACAGGGTGATTTGTCACCCAGATCCCAGCAATCGAACAGTTTGCTGTCTCCCGGGTGCTCAGGTTCAGCATGTTGTGGATCGGGTAGATAAATTATGTGGAGGGGCTGGAAATGAACCAGTGGTCCTGGTACGTATTGGTACCAATGACAAAGTTAGTGGAAGGTGGAGTGTCCTAAATAATGATTTTATAGAACTAGGTAATAGGTTGAAGGCAAGGTAGTATTTTCTGAGATACTACCAGTGCCACATGCTAGCCCAGGGAGGCAGAAGGAGCTTAGAGAGGTTAATGCATGGCTAAAAATGTGGTGCATTAAAGAGGGGTTTGGGTTTTTAGAGCACTGGGCTGACTTCTCACTTGGGTACAATCTCTATAGCAGGGAGGGATTGCACCTTAATGATGAGGGAGCTCTTGTGCTAGGGGATAGGATGGTAGAATGGCTGGGGGAGTTTTTAAACTAGTAGGTGGGGGGAGGGACAAGATAGAAGTAATGGGGTATTAAGTGTAGAGGTACGCATTAACTAGTCATGGGGGAAGAGCTGGGGAGGGTTAGTACAGTCAATAGGGAGGTATTTCTAAGTAACTCAATTACAGTGGCAGGCACTTCAGAACTACTGATTCATAACAAAAGTTTTATGCTTGCTAATGCCAGAAGCTTGCCAGGAAAAATGGGAGAGTTAGAATTATTAGCAGTTAATGAGAAATGGTATCTAATAGGCATTACTGAAATGTGGTGGGATAAATATCATGACTGGACTGTTAATCTGGAGGGTATAACCTATTTAGGAAAGATAGGGGCAATTGTAAAAGAGGAGGAGGGATTCGTCTGTATGTTAAGACTGAATTTAAGCCTATAGTCGGAGAAGATATTTATGGTGGAACAAGCGGTAATGTTGAATGTTTGTGGGTAGAGTTAAATAGCGGAGCCGCAAATTCTAAAAGAATATTAGTAGGGGTATGCTATAAACCCCCAAATATAATTGAAAGTGAGGAAATGCAATTACTGTTACAGATTGGAAATGCAGCTAAGCATGGTCAAGTTTTAATAATGGGAGATTTCAATTACCCTGAATTAACTGGATAAATGAGACCAGAAGTTCAGCTAAGGGTAGCAGGTTCTAGAGTACACCCAGGGATCATTATCTGGCCCAGGTTATACAAGTACCTACTAGAAATGGGGCCATCTTGGATTTAGTTATCACAAATAATATTGATATAGTATCAAATGTTGAAATAGGGCAACATTTGGAAAACATTGATTACAACACAGTCTCATTTGAGATTGAATGAAAAAAACATAACTGTAAGGGGCTAACGAAAACTCTTAATTTTAAAAGGGCAAAGAGAACTGATAGGTAAAAACACTGAACATAAGTGGACAATGTTCAAATCCTTACTAAATAAACATACTTATCACCATATACCATGTGGAAATAAAAGTAGAAGAAGTAAATCACAACCCATGTGGCTTAACAATGAATTAAAGATGAAGATGAGGAGTAAAAAACAAGCATTTAAATTATACAAACAAGAGGGGACAGAGACTACTTTATGTAAATACAAGGATTTCAACAAGGCTTGCAAAAAAAGCTATTAGACTGCCTAAAATAGAAAATTAAAAATTTGTTGCAAATGAAAGTAAGACTAACCCTAAAATATTTTTTAAATATATTAATGGGAAGAAGGCCAGGAAGGAAGCTATAGGAACTTTACAATGTGACACAGGCCATCTGATAGTTAGTGACCAGGAAAAGGCAGATGAGCTAAATAGGTTATTTTCTTCAGTATACACAAGGGAGGTACCAGTGGTTGAGTCACTGCAACATAATGGGGCTACACCACCTTCACCAAATAACTGGTTAATGCAGGAAGAAATCCAAAAGAGGTTGGAAAAAATAAATGTTAATAAAGCCATGGGTCCTGATGGAATACATCCAAGAGTACTGAGAGAACTGGGCTCTGTAATAGCAAAACCATTATATCTAATTTTTAAAGATTCACTCAACACAGGGTCTCTACCAGATGACTGGAGAAAGGCAGAGGTGATACCTATATTTAAGAAGGGAGCAAGAGCAAATCCGGGGAATTATAGACCAGTGAGTCTCACTTCAGCAGTGGGAAAGCTCTTAGAAGGGTTAATAAGGGATAATATACAAGAATATGTCAATTCAAACAGGGTTTAAGTAGGAGCCAACATGGATTTATGAAGGATAGGCCATGTCAAACAAACCTAATTAGTTTCTATGAGGAGGTTAGTAGGAACTTGGATCAAGGCAACTCAGAGGATGTAGTCTATTTGGATTTTCAAAGGCTTTTGATACAGTGCGAGTGGGAGACTTTTGAGCAAACTAAGGGATACAGGAATTGCCATAAATATTTGCTTATGGATTGAGAGCTGGCTAAAAGACAGGAAGCAAAGGGTTGTGGTAAATGGAACATACTCGGATTGGACTAATGTGGTAAGTGGGGTTCCTCAGGGTTTAGTATTAGGTACCCTCCTTTTTAACATATTTATTAATGACTTGGAAGTGGAATTGGAGTGTGGTGTCTCCATTTTTGCTGATGACAAAAAGTTGTGCAAGGTAATTAAATCAGAAAACTATGTATTTTCCCTCCAAAGGGATTTGCATAAATTAGAGGAATGGGCATCTAAGTGTTAGATGAGATATAATACAAATAAATGTAAAGTTATGCATCTGGGAAGGAAAAATAGCCATGCAATTTATAATCTTAATGGAGAAAATCTAGGGGTATCAGTAATTAAAAAGGGATTGTGAGTACTTGTGGTCAACCTCCTAGTAGTGATGTCGCAAACATAAAATTTTCGGTTCGCGAACCGCGAACGCGAACCGCCGCAAATGTTCGCGAACCGGCGAACATCGGCAAACCGCCATAGACTTCAATGGGCAGGCGAATTTTAAAACCCACAGGGACTCTTTCTGGCCACAATAGTGATGGCAAAGTTGTTTCAACGGGACTAACACCTGGACTGTGGCATGCCGGAGGGGGATCCATGGCAAAACTCCCATGGAAAATTACATAGTTGATGCAGAGTCTGGTTTTAAGCCATAAAGAGCATAAATTACCTAACATTCCTAAATTGTTTGGAATAACGTGCTTTAAAACATCAGGTATGATGTTGTATCGATCAGGTAGTGTAAGGGTTAGGCCCGCTTCACAGTGACAGACCAAACTCCCCGTTTAACGCACCGCAAACAATCACAAACAGTCCATTTGCACAACCGCAAACTCCCCATTTGCACAAGGTTGGATACCAAGCTAGCCATGTCCCGTTCTTTGTCCTCACTGATGTCATTGAAGGTCTCTTCCTCCACCCAGCCACGTACAACACCAAGGGTCCCCGAAAGGTGACAACAAGCCCCCTGGGACGCCTGCTGTGTTTGGTCTTCCACCTCCTCAAAGCCACCTTCCTCCACTGACTCCTCTTCTTCAGACTCCTCTCACTGCATTGCCTCTCTCTGCATTATTATAAGGTGTGTTAAGTAGTACTACTCTTATCAGTTTAAAACCTTTTACAGCACATATCAGGGGGCGTGTATAAGGCCTGGATTTTTAGAACCGGGAGATGGAAAAAGATGCTTTGTTGGTCGTATCACTTCAATTTTGGGGCACGGCACGTGCAGTCAAAGGTGCCACCAAATAGGAGTGGCGTGTTTGTAAGTACTACTCTTATCAGTTTAATACTTGTTACGTCACCTATCAGGGGGCGTGTATAACACCTGGATTTTTAGAACCAGGAGATGGAAAAAGATGCTTTGTTGTTCGTATCACTTCAATTTTGGGGCACGGCACGTGCAGTCAAAGGTGCCACCAGATAGGAGTGGCGTGTTTGTAAGTACTACTCTTATCAGTTTAATACTTGTTATGTCACCTATCAGGGGGCATGTATAAGGCCTGGATTTTTAGAACCAGGAGATGGAAAAAGATGCTTTGTTGGTCGTATCACTTCAATTTTAGGGCACTTTGTGACATTAGCTTCTTACGCTCAAACATGTCCTTTACAGGCACCTGACTATGGGCAGATGAGCAGGAACTGCTCAAGGCGAGAGACAGAGTGGCGGATGGTTGAGAGGGGGCAAGGAGGACAGCAGTGGTTGATGTGGCTTATGATGCTGCACCAGGAGGAGGATGGCGGCTTTGAGTTTGTGTGCTGCTTGTACTCATGTGTTGGTCTGGAGTCACCCAAACATTAGGTCTCAACCTGTAGAGGATAAGGGAACCAGGCTACTCTAGACCTCATTCATCATTACAGGTTTTGACAGATCGGTACTATGCGTCCAAGCTACTGTGACAACAGATATGAGTGGCACTGTGCACTTGCAGAAGTTGGTAGAGTAGACGCTGTAGGTCTGACACACACGCTTGCAGACAACTAACTGCTATGCAATCTATTACAGTAAAAAAAAATTTTTTGTTTTAAATGTACACTACTGTTACACCAGATATGAGTGGTGTGTTAAGTAGTACTACTCCTATCAGTTTAATCCCTGTTATGTGCCTTTTTGGGGGGTTTGGTTGTGGAAGCCACAGTGCAGCACCAGAGGTCAGAAAAATGAGGCATTGTTGATCTTGCAGCGAGCAGAGAAGAAGGTAGGCCTGATTCAACGCCCCATCCCTGCATATCCACACTCAGAGATTGAGGGGGCGACCCTTACAAGGCCACGGCCGGAGATATAAAGGGGGGCCATCCCAAATAAGCACACAAGCGGGGACAAAGGTAGTGAAGGGGACATAGAGGCCCATGGACTGACGGTCGCCATCTTGGCAGGAAAAGAGCCCAGCAATTAAGCCAAGCACAGGCAGCTACTTGAGTCAAACGCTGTACAATTACACCTTAATAAAGCTGAAACATGCAGCAGCAGGGATTCTAAACGGCCACACGGGGACAAGGAGGCTAACAGCCCCCACAGTCTCTGCACCACTCTTTTTAACAGATAACACAAGGGGCTAACCAGGGACCTTGCCCCCCCAAAAAATAGCAGAATTTTATTGGAGGAATTATTAGTGTCTACCCCCCAAGAGAGGACATAATATACGGTATCTTTAGACTACCTGATGGCCAAACCTCCTTTAGCCCCAATGCTATCCAAGAAACATTTCAAAACATCGATCAGACCATATATTCATCCCAATCCCGCTGCAGCGGATCTGACATAGAGTCCTTCCTACTACAGCAAGAAGTCAACAAAATACCTGTACCTCAATTGGACAGCTTGAACCTAGACATATCCCAAGAGGAAGTTTAATCTACAATCTAAGATCTTAAATTTGGTAAGTCCCCAGGGCCAGACGGTTTTACTCATCTGTACTATAAGAAATTTGAGCCCTTGCTTACCCCCGCACCTAACATCTTTGTTTAACGCTATACTAAATGGAGAACCTATGCCCCCTTAATTGAATCAGGCCGACCTCATATTCTTTCCAAAAGAGGGTAGGGACCCGAATCTCAAACTGTATTACAAGGCAGCGCAGCTGGCTTTCATTCCTCTGGCGCATTCTCCAAAACACATCAGCCACTCTGGGTATTTATGGAAAATGTAAGCATGTCACCTTTTACATGGGATACAGTAATATGGATTCCAGGCCTGTATACTTTTTTGAGAAACTTGAAAAACCCATTGATTAAGCACTCATTAAAAATATTGACTGGACACAAAAACTGGACACTCGGGTATCAGATCTTACCCCTATCGTACCCAATCCCCACTTTAAGATACATCTTCCGGAAAGCTCTCTCAGTTGGTGGAAGTCTCAGAACCTACTAAGGGTTGGTCCATGGTGGCATGACAACAAAATAATGACCTTTGACCTTTGAGTGGGTGAGAGATAGATACAATTTACCCCTGGCTGAACACTATCATTTTTGCAGGATACATCATTTTATATATACGATAAGTGGTAGGGGAACCCCCCAAAGAAACACCTGGCTACTCAAAAAATGTAGGGATTCCCCCTTTCAGCCTGGTATTATTAGCCTCATGTTTGAACTATTTAATGAAAACTCATGGGCAAACAAACCAGACTATACCAAAGCCTGGGAGAGGGATTTGGGCACCGAGTTGGCAGACAGCACATGGGATAAAAATTGGCAAGGCTTAAGTAGGGGATCTTTAAATTATAGTCTGCTTGAGACTTCAATAAAGGTCCTACACAGGACATATATTACTCCTTTTAAGCTAATAAATGGGATCCAAAACGGAGCAGCTCATGTTTTAGGAACAGTGGTCTAGTGGGAGTGTTCGGCAGTCATAAGACTATGGGAAGAAACATGCTTACTAGCTTCTAAAATGTTTAAGATTGACCTAATAAAATATTTTTTTAAAGAAAAAATACACATAGCTAGTAGTTGGAAAACCCCAAATTAAAACTTTCAGGAATTAATAAAAAAAAGCAACTATTTACTGCTCAACGAGAGATTTAACCATGTAGTCTTTGATAGAATCACCCAGTTCCAGACAATTTGGGATCCCTGGATAACATCCCCATTTAGTGCCCCCCTAATATAATAAAACATTTGCTAATGGTTGAAGCGGCTCGGGGGAAGACCGGAGTGGGGGAGCCCTGGAGGAGACCCTTCAGAAGCAACCGGCGGCAAAATCATCCGAGGAAATGAGGGGTCACCTACTGAAGCCTGCCCTAGGGTAACCCAAGGGCGATTGAGCAGGTTAGATATTGTAAATAATAAGCTACTGCTGGAGTGATGATAGATAATAGGACTTTGGTGTTAACTGCTGATATACTCTTTACTATTGTCTTAGGTTTCTCTTAAAAATTGCAATCACAGTAAAAAAAAAGAAAATGTATTAACCAAAAAAGTAAAAAAAAGAAGGCCTAGCCACCTAATTTTAACAAAATGTCTTCATTGTAAATATGTATTTTTGCACAACTGTTGTGTTATGCAAGACTGTTCAATATGCTTTCTTTTCCATTACATGCCGTACGCCTTCTGACATAAAAATTGAAATTCAAAAATTAGATATTGTTGCAGCCGCTGCTGTTGCAGCGGCCAGAAAAATGTACCTTTGTTCCCCAGGCAGAAAGTGCCATAAAACATTGCCTCTTCTTGAACCCTAGTTGGTGGCGGATAATTCACGCAAGTCATCCGGCATTCACAGATAACATACAGCAGCGTGTGGACCATTTATAGCCGAAGGCAGCTCATCTCATCAGGCCTTTTTCAGTCGAATGTATCGCCCAGTGTCAGTCCCTTCGGGATCCATCCCTCATTCATCTTTATAAAGGTGAGGCAATCTACACTTTTTTGCCCTAAGCGACTTCTCTTCTCGGGGACAAAACCTCCTGCTGCACTGAAGGTCCTTTCTGACAGGACACTTGAAGCGGGGCAGGCCAGAAGTTCAATTGCAAATTGGGATAGCTCAGGCCACAGGTCTAGCCTGCATACCCAGTAGTCAAGGGGTTCATCGCTCCTCAGAGTGTCGATATCTGCAGTTAAGGCGAGGTAGTCTGCTACATGTCGGTCAAGTCGTTCTCTGAGGGTGGATCCCGAAGGGCTGATGCGATGCGTAGGACTGAAAAAGGTCCGCATGTCCTCCATCAACAACACGTCTTTTAAACGTCCTGTCCTTGCCGGCGTGGTCATGGGAGGTGGATTACTTTCACCTCTTCCCCTGTTATATTGCCCTTGTGCTGTGACATCACCCTTATATGCTGTGTAAAGCATACTTGTTAATTTGTTTTGGACCTGCTGCATCCTTTCTGACTTGCGGTAATTTGGTAACAAATCAGGCACTTTCTGCTTATACCGGGGGTCTAGTAGCGTGCACACCCAGTACAGGTCGTTCCCCTTCAGCCTTTTTATACAAGGGTCCTGCGACAGGCACGACAGCATGAAAGACCCCATTTGCACAAGGTTGGATGCCGAGCTAGTCATGTCCCGTTCCTCATCCTCAGTGATCTCGCTGAAGATATGTTCTTCCCCCCAGCCACGTACAACACCACGGGTACCAGATAGGTGACAACGAGCACCCTGGGATGCCTGTTGTGATTGGTCTTCCTCCTCCCCCTCAAAGCCACATTCCTCCTCTGACACCTCTTCCTCACAATCCTCTTCCAGCGTTGCCGCAGGTCCAGCAAGCGATGAGGATAAGGCTGTTTCTGGTGGTGATGGTGACCACAACTCTTCCTCTTCCTCGTCACGCTCATCTACGGCCTGATCCAGCACTCTTCGCAGGGCACGCTCCAGGAATAAAACAAATGGTATGATGTCGCTGATGGTGCCTTCGGTGCGACTGACAAGGTTTGTCACCTCCTCAAAAGGACGCATGAGCCTACAGGCATATCGCATGAGCGTCCAGTAACGTGGCAAAAAAATCCCCAGCTCCACAGAGGCTGTCCTAGCACCCCGGTCATACAAATACTCGTTAATGGCTTTTTCTTGTTGGAGCAGGCGGTCGAACATTAGGAGTGTTGAATTCCAACGTGTGGGGCTGTCACAAATCAAGCGCCTCACTGGCATGTTGTTTTCGCCGCTGGATATCTGAAAAGTGCGCCATGGCCGTGTAGGAACGCCTGAAATGGCCACACACCTTTCTGGCCTGCTTCAGGACGTCCTGTAAGCCTGGATACTTATGGACAAAGCGTTGTACGATCAGATTACACACATGTGCCATGCACGGCATATGCGTCAACTTGCCCAAATTCAATGCCGCCAACAAATTTCTTCCGTTGTCACAAACCACTTTGCCAATCTCTAGTTGGTGCGGAGTCAGCCATTGATCCACCTGTGCGTTCAGGGCGGACAGGAGTGCTGGCCCGGTGTGACTCTCTGCTTTGAGGCAAGTCAACCCCAAGACGGCATGACACTGCCGTATCCGGGATGTGGAATAGTATCTGGGGAGCAGGGGGGGGTGCCGTTGATGTGGAGCAAGACACAGCAGCAGAAGAGGACTCAGCTGAGGAGGTTATGGAAGAGGATGGAGTAGGAGGAGTAGAGGAGGTGGCAGCAGGCCTGCCTGCAAGTCGTGGCGGTGTCACCAACTCCTCTGCAGAGCCACGCATTCCATGCTTGGCAGGCGTCAGCAGGTTTGCCCAATGCACAGTGTAGGTGATATACCTGCCCTGACCATGCTTTGCAGACCAGGTATCAGTGGTCAGATGGACCCTTGCCCCAACACTGTGTGCCAGAGATGACATTACTTCCTTTTGCACAATTGAGTACAGGTTGGGGATTGCCTTTTGGGCAAAGAAATTTCGGCCGGGTACCTTCCACTGCGGTATCCCAATCACTAAAAACTTTTTGAACGCCTCAGACTCCACCAGCTTGTATGGTAAAAGCTGGCGGGCCAAGAGTTCAGACAAGCCAGCTGTCAGACACCGGGCAAGGGGGTGACTTTGTGGCATTGGCTCCTCATGCTCAAACATGCCCTTGACTGTGGGGAGATGAGCAGGAACAGCAAGAGGCGAGAGACGGAGTGGTGGAGAGTTGAGAGGGGGCAAGGAGGACAGCAATGGTTGATGTGGATGAAGATGCTGGACCAGGAGGAGGATGGCGGCTTTGAGTTTGTGTGCTGCTTGTACTCATGTGTTGATCCTATTGGCTTTGTGATGTGACATCATGTGCCTTCGCAAAGCAGATGTACCTAGGTGGGTGTTGGACTTCCCACGACTCAGTTTCTTTTGGCACAGGTTGCAAATGGCATCGCTGTTGTCAGAGGCAGACACACAAAAAAAATGCCACACTGCTGAGCTCAGCGGTGACGGCATTCTGGTGGTGGCAACAGCATGCGTTGATTGGCGTGCTGTCTGGCTGACCCCGGGTGCTGATGCATGCTGTCTGACTGTGCCACTAGCTCGTTGCGATGACCTCCCTCTACTTCCAACTCGTCTCCTCCTCCTCTCTGTCTCCCCATCTGAACTTTCCCCCTGTTCTTCTTCTCTTCTAGCGGGCACCCACGTGATATCCACAGACGCATCGTCATCATCATCACCCGCCTCACTAGTATATGACAACTGAACAAGGGAAGCAGCAGCGGGTACATCATCATCATCATCATCACATCGTACGTACATGTATGTAATGCTGCCTGACTGAGACATATCCCTGTTATCTACATTCTCTGGCAATAATGGTTGCGCATCACTCATTTCTTCAAACTGATGTGTAAATAACTCTTCTGACTGATCAATTGAATTGGCTGTGGTACTAGTGTTGGTGGTGGCGGCAGGCGGGTGAGTGGTAACTTGAGAGGTGCCCGAAGCTAAGCTGGAGGGGGATGGTGCGTCAATGTTCCAAGCGGAAGCTGTAGAAGATTGGGTGTCCTGTGTTAGCCAGTCAACTACGTCCTCTGAACTTTTCAAGTTCAGGGTAACTGGCCTCTGAACACTGAGCATTATTGTAGGGCCAAAGGGAATCACAGCACCACGACCACGATGGCCTCTGCGGGGTGTCCTGCCTCTGCCTGTCATTTTTTTTTAAATGTGGACTGTTGGTACCCCAAATATATTGGATTGGTTGAACTTGGCACAGTACTTGTAAGCAAGACACACACTATGGGTAGCGGTCAAGCAAATTACCTTTGATTGACGGTCAGGCAAATGCACTTAGTTTTAAGAAAATAAAAGTTTGTTTTCTTTAAATGTGGACTGTTGGTACCCCAACTAGACTGGATTGGTTGAACTTGGCACAGTACTTGTAAGCAAGACACACACTATGGGTAGCGGTCAAGCAAATGAACTTTGATTGACGGTCAGGCAAATGCACTTAGATTTAAGAAAATAAAAGTTTGGTTTTTTTAAATGTGGACTGTTGGTACCCCAAATAGATTGGATTGGTTGAACTTGGCACATTACTTGTAAGCAAGACACACACTCTGGCTAGCGGTCAAGCAAATGAACTTTGATTGACGGTCAGACAAATGCACTTAGATTTAAGAAAATAAAAGTTTGGTTTTTTTAAATGTGGACTGTTGGTACCCCAACTAGATTGGATTGGTTGAACTTGGCACAGTACTTGTAAGCAAGACACACACTATGGGTAGCGGTCACGCAAATGAACTTTGATTGACGGTCAGACAAATGCACTTAGATTTAAGAAAATAAAAGTTTGTTTTCTTTAAATGTGGACTGTTGGTACCCCAGCTCGACTGGATTGGTTGAACTTGGCACAGTACTTGTAAGCAAGACACACACTATGGGTAGCGGTCAATCAAATGAACTTTGATTGACGGTCAGGCAAATGCACTTAGATTTAAGAAAATAAAAGTTTGTTTTTTTTAAAAGTAGACAACTAGTAAACAATATTATATTGTATGCGTTGTGCACACACAGTATAAGCTGTGAGCCTGACACACACACTTGCAAGCAGGGGCTAGCAGGGAGACAGGCAAATGAAATTAGATTACACAGAAAAAAAACAAAGAAAAAAAAATGATGTTATAGCCCTAAAAAGGGCTTTTTGGGGTGCTGTGTTTACAGCAGAGATCTGATGAGTCTTTCAGCACTGCACTGGAGACTGAATAAACTTACCTAGCTATTGATTTTCCTATACAATCAGCATCACCTACACTCTACCTCCTCTCTGTAAGACTGCAAGTTAGTTATGATTCCAAAATGGCTGCTGTCCATGAGGTAGATGGCTCTGGAAGGGAGTGTATGCTGCTGATCGGCTGGAATGTGTCTGCTGACTGTGACATACAGGGTCAAAGTTTGCTCAATGATAAAGTATTGGGGGCGGGTCGAATCTCGCATATGTTCGCTGTTCACCGCGAACGCGAACATGCTATGTTCGCCGGGAACAATCCGCCGGCGAACTATTCGCGACATCTCTACCTCCTAGGTAACAGTGCTCAATGCCAAGCAGCATCTGCAAAGGCAAGTCAAATATTAGCATGTATGAAGAAGGGTATAGAAGCAAGGGAATCAAATATAATTCTCCCACTATACAAGTCCCTAGTATGCCCTCATTTGGAACATGGAGTACAATTTTGGGCACCACTACATAAAAAGGACATTTTAGAGCTGGAAAAAGTACAGAGAAGGGTAACAAAGCTAATAAAGGGAATGGAGGGGCTAAGTTATAAAGAAAGACTAACCAAATTAAACATATTTACTCTAGAAAAAGGGTGTCTAAGAGGGGATATGATTACCTTATATAAATATATCCAGGGTCAATACAAGGCATTGTCAAGGGAACTTTTTGTGCCAAGAGGTTTTCAACTGACAAGGGGACATCCTTTGAGATTAGAACTAAAAAGATTTCACCTTAAAGAAAGAAAAGAGTTCTTAACAGTAAGGGTAGTTAATCTGTGGAATTCTCTACCAAAGCAGGTGGTGACAGCAGACACGATAGATAACTTTAAAAAGGGATTGGATATATGTTTAAATAAAAAGGGCATTAAGGGCTATCCTGGATAAACAGAGAGGGAGTATTGATCCAGGGATGAATCCGATCACCAGTATCTGGGGTCAGGAAGGAATTTTATATTTTTTCCCTCTTGAGACAATTGGCAAAGCTTTATTGTTTTTTTTTGCTTGTCTTCCTCTGGATCAATTAACAATAAATCCGCGTATTGTACATCAGAGGAGATCTAAAAAGGTTGAACTTGATGGACTAAAGCCTTTTTTCAACCTAAATTACTATGTAACTCCTAAGCCATTTTGAGCCACTCCCCCTGAAGCCAGTCACATACGGTCCACGCGATGAGCGCCAAAGGCGCTCATTGCAGCCCTGTCAAGCCAGTCATGTACGAGCTTTGCGATGAGTGCTGAAGGTGCTGATGGCGAGGCCCACAATGAGCCCCTTTGTTGCTCATTGCAGCCCCGTCATGCTAGTTACATACGAGCCTCACAAAGAGTGCCTTCAGCACGGGAGCCTCTTGGTAATGATCTCAACGCAGCTGGGACCATTGTCACCAAGAAAACCATTGGTAACACACTATGCTGTGAAGGACTGAAATCCTGCAGTGCCCGCAAGGTCCCCCTGCTCAAGAAAGCAAATGTACAGGCCCGTCTGAAGTTTGCCAATGAACATCTGAATGATTCAGAGGAGAGCTGGGTGAAAGTGTTGTGGTCAGATGAGACCAAAATCTAGCTCTTTGGCATCAACCCAACAAACCGCATTTGGAGGAGGAGGAATGCTGCCTATAACCCCAAGAACACCATCCCCACCGTCAAACATGGAGACTGAAACATTATGCTTTGAGGGTGTTTTTCTGCTCAGGGGACAGGACAACTGCACCGCATCAAAGGGACGATGGACGGGGCCATGTACAGTCAAATCTTGGGTGAGAACCTCTTTCCCTCAGCCAGGGCATTGAAAATGGGTCATGGATGGGTATTCCAGCATGACAAAGACCAAAAACACACAGCCAAGGCAACAAGGGAGTGGCTCAAGACGGAGCACATTAAGGTCCTGGTGTGGCCTAGCCAGTTTCCAGACCTTAATCACATAGAAAATCTGTGGAGGGAGCTGAAGGTTCGAGTTGCCAAACATCAGCCTCCCAACCTTAATGACTTGGAGAGGATCTACAAAAAGCAGTGGGACAAAATCCCTCTGAGATGTTTGTAAACCTGGTGTCAAACTACATGAAACATTGGACCTCTGTGATTGCCAACAAGGGTTTCGCCCCCAAGTGCTAAATCAAAGGGGCGAAATACTTATTTCCCTCACTGACCTGCAAATCAATTTATCATTTTTTTGATATGCGTTTTACTTGGGGGGGGGGGGGGTTGTTATTCTGTCTCTCACTGTTAAAATACACCTACCATTAAAATTGTAGACTGTATATGTGATGCCTATAGTTTAACGGGGCCCTTGTCAGGGGCGGCCCGTCCATTGGGGCGTCGGGGCAAACGCCCTCCCTAATATTTTCGTGACCCTGCAATAAAAAAACACAATAATTTATTAGTAATAACCCAAAAAAAAATTAAATATAATGTGTACATCAGCATTCAAGTGTTATTACATTAATAAATGAAGCAAACTATTCCCTGGGACACTGTCACTTTAAGATAACCCCTTGCCCTTGTGTGTATATATTAACTGCTGCTGTGTATCTATTATAGCTTTCCCTGCATCCCTGTGTGATCATATTACACTACACTCACTGACTACACTAACCTTTAGACTCTATAATCAATGAGGCCTGGCCCCCTGACCGTTAATGCATTCCGCCCACCAGCACAATGACGATATGCATGGGCAGTGATAATGTATCCATTTCAATGACTGGCAGTCTTCCATCATTGACCAATCAATGATGGAAGGCTGTACAGTTGTCAGGAGAACAATCTAAACCCACCCAGACCGTTAGCTCCGAGCACCCGACAGCTAATAGGGCCTCGAGTTAACTTTTGATTGACATCCACAGTTAATAAAACCACCAGATTCCAGTCCCTTCCCTCTTTCTGTTTCCTGACCCTGCTCACGCTGAGACTGAGAGAGACCTCCCTGGCTGAAACTACTCAATTCTGCCCAACCTAACAGTAAGTCTACCTGCCCTGGCCAAACCAAACCCCTAGTGCCCCTTATAAAAGGAAGGGTCCCCCCAGTTACCCCACTATGCCTGCCTGGCCTGCCACCTACCCACCCACCAACTTACCTACCTACCACCGACGACCGACCTAGGCCTGCAATGCCTGGGCAACCCTCAATCACCCCCGCCCCGCAGTGCCAGTAGCCCCAAAAGACCTGACCTGTGCCACCCCCATCACCCCCATGTGGACTGTGCTACTCCTGATCACCCGGATGTGGCCTATGCTATGCCACCGCCCGATTACCCCGATCACGGTGATCGGGGTAATCGGGCGGTGAGCGGGGTGGCACAGGCCACATGGGGGTGATCGGATCACCCCCATGGGGCCTGTGCCACTCCTGATCACCTCCATGTGGCCTACGCTGCCACCGACCCACTGACCGACCCATGGCCTGACCCCACCCTGACCCAACTACCAACCCACCTACCTACCCCCCTGACCCAGTGACCACACCTGACCCCACCCTGACCCAACTAACAACCCACCTACCTACCTACCCCCCTGACCCAGTGACCACACCTGACCCCACCCTGACCCAACTACCAACCCACCTACCTACCCCCCTGAGCACACCTGACCCCACCCTGACCTAACTACCAACCAACATACCTGCCTATGTTAACACTACACTACAGTTAAACACAAAACACCCCCCCCCCTATTTTTATTCCATTTTTATAAGTAACAGGCAATGTATCTTTAACATTGCTTGCAGTTAAAAATAAATAAATTGCCTGTCACTTTTAAAGATAAAATAAAAATAAGAGAAGGGGAAAACAAAAAACAATAATAAAAATAAAGTAAACAACAGCACATACTTACCTGTCAAATTGACACCTCCAGCGGTGGCCTTCTGCCCTGGATAGTAGTCGGGCATTCCCAATCAATTTTGATTGAAGCCCATGTCATTCCATAATCCAATCTTGATAGAAGCCCTTGCCTCCTCATCTTGATTGAAGCCATTGTCCATCCATTCTGGCCCATTGCAAGAGGCCTCCACCTAAAAAAAAACGACGCTCTAAAAAAACCACAACAAACTAATGGAGCTCCTCCTACAAGGAGCTCCACCCGCGACTAACTGTTTTTTTCCCACGCTCCGCCTTTTATACTAATTTTTGAAGGACTCTGATTGGCTGAAATTTTTTGATTGACATTGATTTCAACCAATGAGAGTCTTTAAAAAATTAGCAAATTAGCAAAGCAGGTATGGAAGCCTGTAAGGGCAAAAAAGGTTAGTGTGAACTTGTGTGACCCTGTATGTATTATACATATTACAGGGCTATTTATGTGATATACATGTTACAGGATAATATCCTGTAACATGTATAGCAAATAAATAGCACTGTAATATGAATAATAAATAATGTCTAATAGAAATACATGAGCAATATAATCAAATAATTAATAAAGTACATCAATTAATCAATTAATAAATATCAATTAATATATATTTTTTTATGTATATGCTTATCTATATTTATGTATATTTTTTATGTGTGTGTGTGTGTGATTGATATATATATATATATATATATATATATATATATATATTATGATTGATATATACATATATATAAATATTGATTGATATATATATTGACTGATAGATATATTGATTGATAGATATATATATATTGAGATATATATACTGAGATATATATATATATATATTTATATATTGATTGATTTATATACTGATTATTGATTGATATATATATATATATATTAAGATATATATATATATATATATTTATATATTGATTGATTTATATACTGATTATTAAATGATATATATATATATATATATATTGAGATATATATATATATATATATATATATATATTTATATATTGATTGATTTATATATTGATTATTGATTGAGATATATATATATATATATATATTTTGAGATATATATATATATATATTTATATATTGATTGATTTATATATTGATTATTGATGTATATATATAGATAATGATTGATATATATATATATATATATATATATATATATATATATATATTGATATATATATATATATTGATATATATATATTGTGATCAGGATGGCTGCGTATAGCGGTGGTTTCTGGAAATGAGGGCTGATACGGCTTGGAAGTGCAGCAAATTGGTTTATTTACAGGAAAGAAATAACAGCGGTAGCCGTAGCTCTGCTTAAAAAAACAATAACTTCTCCGCGAGGTGGGAGAATGCCACCTTGTGGCCAGGTTGTAGACAGTCCTTTATCTTGGGTAGTCTGCCACCTGGTGGTCAGCTTGAAAACAGTCCTTTAACTTGGGTAGTGCCACCTTGTGGCCGGGAAATAAACAGTCTCTTTACAGGTGAGGGTCCCAGCGAGATTAGGTCGCCCTCTTCAGCAACCTCTGGGACCCCGCTCCACTCTGGGTCACAGCTCCGCTCTGTGGGACACAGCTCTCCTCTCTAGCTCCTCGCTCTGTGGGACACAGATCTCCGCTCGGGGACACAGCGCTCCTCTCTGGGACACAGCGCTCCTCTCTCGGACACAGCGCTCCTCTCTCGGACACAGCGCTCCTCTCTCGGACACAGCGCTCCTCTCTCGGACACAGCGCTCCACTCTCGGACACAGCGCTCCACTCTCGGACACAGCGCTCCTCTCTCGGACACAGCGCTCCTCTCTCGGACTCAGCGCTCCTCTCTCGGACACCGCGCTCCTCTCTGGGACACAGCGCTCCTCTCTGGGACACAGCGCTCCTCTCTGGGACACAGCGCTCCTCTCTCTGGGACACGGTTGCGGGTGAAGCATAGGGCCCGCCCGTCTCTCCCGTATGCTTCACCCCAGGGACCCTTGCATACACAAACTCAATTGTATTAACTACTCTTTATCTTCACTTCTTCCCTGGGGCATAATGCTTCAGCAACAACCGTGCCTAGGCCTTTAAGGCAAACTCTGCCTGGGATTCCTCACTAATCCCCTTCACTTACGTGGCTTCCTTGTGACTTCACCTCCTGAGTCTGAAGTCAATCTTCCAGCTCACACGACTTGCTGTAGTCCCCGTTCTCCCAGTACAGTCACTTGGCGATCCTTTACAGGGTAGTTCACAACTTCACTGTATATCCACACCAGATCACCTTCCACTCTGTGCTTGTTCCTCTCAGCAGCACAGCTGCCTAGGGCCTAGTCAGCCCCTCCTCCACCTTTTCCATGCCTGCTTTCCAGTCTTTTAAAGGGGAGTTGCTCCAATTAGGAGTTCTTCAGAAGTGTTAACTCCTTCACTTCTGACAAGAACTCACACTCCACTTGTTTGTCATCACTTCCGAGGAGCAAACGATCACACCCCCCCCCCCCCCCTCAGCTCAACAACATGGTGTTGGGCGACATGCCGAGAGGCCGGAAATCCGGTAGGGTCGCTCACCACTCAAGAACTCCTCGTTCTGGGCCGTCCGCATCGAGGTAGCAGGCTGCGATCGTGGCCGCCTGTAAATCCATCTTCTCATTTCCTTACTGGTCTGTTGGCCTCCTTCATGTGTGTCGCCTTTATCAGGAAGGAGTGAATCTCTCAACTTTGTAGCGCTGTCCTCGAACAGCCTTGCTTTAAGACTTGGGAGCTTTTCAACTGTTTTTCTCTGAATTATCTCAACAGTTGTTTCAGCAGACCCAATGACAGATACCACATCTGCCCTTAGCTCCTCCTGTCCATCTGCCGTCGTCCCTTTACGGACGATATTTAGGTTAACTCTCCTCTCAATCACAGGCTTGGCTTTATGCAGGGAGTGCTTCAGAAAACGCTCTTTCCAAACTTGTAGTTCTTTATTTTGCTTATGTTCATCCAACTTAACAAATGAGCCATCATCGGGGCACCAACAGGGCTTTTCCAGCTTGGAAAGCTTTGCTTTATGTTGTTTTGGTACCGGAATTTTAGAGGTCTCCTCAACAGTCTGAGAATCCAGTAGGGGCACAGGGATTTCCTGCTGGATTTCACAAGTAGGATCTACATCTTCACTTACAGGCCTCGAAATGGCCTCTGGCTTATCCACCTGGTCCTCCGAATCCACTGTGTGCCAAGCCCTGGGTGGCTCATCAGTACTCTTGGCAGGCTCACTTCCTCCAACTTTAGTTCCTACTAATAACTCGCCCGTACAAGCCTGTGATGCTTGGGTGGAATTATTTGCATTCCCTTTAGATTTTTCTGCTGGAGCAGAGTCTCTTGTTTTGACTTCTTTTTTATCACTCATGACCAACTTGCGTTCCAAACTGCATGGCTGATACTTTGTTGATTTAATAAGCTGCAAGTCATACCCTTCGCAAGGTGGCCTTGGCCGACGCTTGAAGAAATCATGAATGCTTTCTGCAGGCAGTTCCTTTGCTGCCTCCTCCATCAGATATGTAAATTCTTCTTCTTTACCATCAGCAGGGATGATTTCAGGGAGTTTTTCGTCCAGTGGTGGCACATTTTCAATTGTGCCAATAATTTCGAAGCCCACAGTATTAGTTTCCATAATGTCTACTACATGATGTACAGTTTCTGCTTCTACAGACAGCTTTGTACTTTCTGCCACTGCTTGAAGGATGTGATCAACAGGCTTCTGTTGTTCTTCCACCCTCTTTGCCTTGTCGCTTTCCTCTGGCACAGGTGTAGCTTCATCTGTTGTTGCAGGTGACTCTTCTAATTGGGGAACCGCCGACAACATTTCAGTGGTCTCTTCAGCACACAAGATTTCGATTGCCTCCTCCAGAGCTGGTAATACTCCTGAAGTTAACTCTACCTCATGGGTTAGAACATTCTCAGTTTCAAGTTTATTTTTGTTTGTAGACAACTGAAGTTCCTTTGCTTGCTTAGCCGCATCAAACTCAACCAGCGGAACTACGGTTGGTTCATCAGAGTCGTCATCAAATCCTTCTGCCTGTGCAGCTTGTCCAGCTTCCTTAAGTGGCGTGTGCTCCAGTTTTGATACAGGAACAGTCTTTTCTAAGGTGTTCACATCGGACACTGGCCTAGCAACACTTTCTAGCTGGTCTCCATTAGGCGCCTCTTTGTTACTTTCCCCACTGTCTAAGGTCAACAGTGGTATTTGCCGGGGCTTCTGTCGAAATTGAGAGATGTTCTCCTCTTTAGCACTGTGTGGCCGCTCCCACACCACTGATTCGTTCAGCTTAGGCTTTGGGGGACATATCCTCCGCTCCCAAATAGGCATCAATTTCTCATTCCTGTAGGACACTGGGTAGTCCTCGAATGTCGGCTTCCTCCGCCATTCAGGGATATACTCGGGCCTCATTTTACCGTGGGCTTGTCTTTGGAGCCTTACAAAACGCTGTTTCTCCTCCTCTAAGGCCATTCTATCTGCACCAGCAGGCTTTTTGGGGCTCTCAGCGACCTCTTTGGGGCTCTCAGCGACCTCTTTGGGACTCTCAGCGACCTCTTTGGGGCTCTCAGCAATCTCTTTGGCTGGGTCGGCCGACTCTGCGGGCTCTCTATCCGACTCTGCGGGCACTCTCTCCGACTCTGCGGGCACTCTCTCCGACTCTGCGGGCACTCTCTCCGACTCTGCGGGCTCTGGGAAGCCTTCTGCGGCCTCACTCGCGGCTCCTGCCGTCTCACTCATGGCACTGCAACTGGTGTTTTTTTCCACTCTCTGGTTCTCCTTGTTTACTACTAGGTGAGGTTTGGTTGGCCTTCCTTTAACAGGGAAACTGTATCTTATACTTGGCCCGACAAGTATGTCTCTTGGGTAGCGATACGCTTGTCTGGCAAAAAAATTCCAGGGGTGCGCTCTCTGTACTTTCTTTACTCCTATACGATCAAGGATCTCCTCTTTCAGGGTGCAATAATTGGTTGCCATTTCTTCAGGCAAAAACCCATACGCTTCCTGTGCTTCTCCACACAGATAGGGACCCAGGACTGTGGCCCAATGCTGTTTAGGCCAACCTTCCCTGGTAGCAATCTTCTCAAAATTCAGGAGGTAGGTTTCTACATCATCTTGAGCTGTCATTTTCTTTAGAAAGCAATTAGGGTTCATAACCCTGCTTGATTTTGTACCCACAATGTTCTCTGTAGAACTCAATCGCTGCAGCTGCACTTTCTGTGCTTCTAAAGACTCTCTCATTTGGACCCTGTCAACTTCCATTTGTCTCTGCCATTTCTCTGTGGCCTCTCTAAATCTTGCAGTACCCTCTCCAAAACCTTTATCTTCCTCTTTCACGGCTTGGATGCTATGCTCTGCAATCATTTCTCTCTTTTCTGACTGGCTCTGACCAAGCTTAGCAGCCAGCACTCTGTTCAACTCGGCTTGCTGTTTGTTCAACCCCCGCTGGGCTTCTATAAAAGCTTTAAAGGCCTCTTCCATATTTATGCTGTACGGTGGGCTGTCTTCTTCAACACAGACATTTTTCAATCCCACTTCTGACACCAGTGTGATCAGGATGGCCGCGTATAGCAGTGGTTTCTGGAAATGAGGGCTGATACGGCTTGGAAGTGCAGCAAATTGGTTTATTTACAGGAAAGAAATAACAGCGGTAGCCGTAGCTCTGCTTAAAAAAACAATAACTTCTCCGCGAGGTGGGAGAATGCCACCTTGTGGCCAGGTTGTAGACAGTCCTTTATCTTGGGTAGTCTGCCACCTGGTGGTCAGCTTGAAAACAGTCCTTTAACTTGGGTAGTGCCACCTTGTGGCCGGGAAATAAACAGTCTCTTTACAGGTGAGGGTCCCAGCGAGATTAGGTCGCCCTCTTCAGCAACCTCTGGGACCCCGCTCCACTCTGGGTCACAGCTCCGCTCTGTGGGACACAGCTCTCCTCTCTAGCTCCTCGCTCTGTGGGACAGAGCTCTCCTCTCGGGGACACAGCGCTCCTCTCTCGGACACAGCGCTCCTCTCTCGGACACAGCGCTCCTCTCTCGGACACAGCGCTCCACTCTCGGACACAGCGCTCCACTCTCGGACACAGCGCTCCTCTCTCACACACATCGCTCCTCTCTCGGACACAGCGCTCCTCTCTGGGACACAGCGCTCCTCTCTCGGACACAGCGCTCCTCTCTGGGACACAGCGCTCCTCTCTCTGGGACACAGCGCTCCTCTCTCTGGGACACGGTTGCGGGTGAAGCATAGGGCCCGCCCGTCTCTCCCGTATGCTTCACCCCAGGGACCCTTGCATACACAAACTCAATTGTATTAACTACTCTTTATCTTCACTTCTTCCCTGGGGCATAATACTTCAGCAACAACCGTGCCTAGGCCTTTAAGGCAAACTCTGCCTGGGATTCCTCACTAATCCCCTTCACTTACGTGGCTTCCTTGTGACTTCACCTCCTGAGTCTGAAGTCAATCTTCCAGCTCACACGACTTGCTGTAGTCCCCGTTCTCCCAGTACAGTCACTTGGCGATCCTTTACAGCAGGGGTCACCAAACTCGGTCCTGGAGGGCCGACCCAGGCCTGGATTTGTGGATATCCTTGCTGCAAACAGGTGAGAATCTTGTTTCTTCAGCCATCCTGATTGACTCACCTGTTTGCAGCAAGGATATCCACAAATCCAGGCCTGGGTCGGCCCTCCAGGACCAAGTTTGGTGACCCCTGCTTTACAGGGTAGTTCACAACTTCACTGTATATCCACACCAGATCACCTTCCACTCTGTGCTTGTTCCTCTCAGCAGCACAGCTGCCTAGGGCCTAGTCAGCCCCTCCTCCACCTTTTCCATGCCTGCTTTCCAGTCTTTTAAAGGGGAGTTGCTCCAATTAGGAGTTCTTCAGAAGTGTTAACTCCTTCACTTCTGACAAGAACTCACACTCCACTTGTTTGTCATCACTTCCGAGGAGCAAACGATCACAATATATATATATATATATACATATATATATATATATATATATATATATATATATATATATATATATATATTGATATATCACAAATATAGTTGTGAGCATGCAGGTTGTTGCTAACGCTGTGGGCTCGCATAGCGAGCCCGCGGCCCTCGCTAAGCCGAAGGCGCTCCTTGACAGCAACTGCGGACCTCGCAACATTTACGGACTTACGACAAACAAATACGAGACGTGGGACTTCGACCTCGCAAAACTACGACGTTAACAGCCGACCCGCGCGAACCTGAAAACATTAGAAACACAATAAATACACACAACAAACACATAAAAAACTTACCCACAGCAAGGGGGGCACCCAGGACCTCTGCAAGTGAAGTCACACCTCCATTTAAGTCCAAATTACAGAGTTTAGAGACCCAAAAGTCACCTAAGCGAGATAAAAAATGTCTGCGGGAAAAAAACGAAAACGAGACTACAGGACTCTAAACACGCAAAACATATACAGATTTTCCGAAAAAAACGGACGAGGTCCAAGAACAAGGACGCCAAATCAGCCACAGCCGCGTACCACACATTAGGCACCATTTTACAACACTAACTTACACAATGCGGAAGTACACAGCTACCCTAACAGATTTTCCGTGCGCACGCACACTATTACACTACACACTGCACACATTGATGACACTTACACAGCAGCTCCACAGCACTTCAGCCCAATGCTTCCTGCATATCTTACTTCAAAATAGGTAAAGTATATTAATTTATTATTTCATTAATTATTTCACTGGCATACAAAAAAAAAAACAACGCTGCTCATAGCATACAAACAACCAACAACCTCACAATGAGCGCCAAAGGCGCTCATTGCAAGCCACGCGATGAGCGCCAAAGGCGCTCAGCACGAGGCTCTTAATGAGCGCCGAAGGATCTTGGAACAACAACAAAATGAATGTCGCAAACAAACACCATTACATGCCTTACAATCTTATTGCCGTCATTTTTTGACGGGCAAGTCGCTAGTATATATATATATATATTGATATATATTGATATATATTGATATATATATTGATATATATATATATATATATATATATATATATATATATAATTAATTATATATCTCAATATATATATATATATTTTTTTTCTTTTTTTTTCATGTACAGTTTGGGCCTATATGGTTTTGATTGGTTATTTAATGTTTTTAAGGTGTGGTTGGGGCCTATATGGTCACACTTTGTTATTTAGGGTTTTTAAGGTGCGGTTGGGGCCTATATGGTCACACTTGGTTATTTAGGGTTTTTAAGGTGCGGTTGGGGCTTATATGGTCACACTTTGTTATTTAGGGTTTTTAAGGTGCGGTTGGGGCCTATATGGTCACACTTGGTTATTTAGGGTTTTTAAGGTGCTGTTGGGGCCTATATGGTCACACTTTGTTATTTAGGGTTTTTAACGTGCGGTTGGGGCCTATATGGTCACACTTTGTTATTTAGGGTTTTTAAGGTGCGGTTGGGGCCTATATGGTCACACTTTGTTATTTAGGGTTTTTAAGGTGCAGTTGGGGCCTATATGGTCACACTTGGTTATTTAGGGTTTTTAAGGTGCGGTTGGGGCCTATATGGTCACACTTGGTTATTTAGGGTTTTTAAGGTGCGGTTGGGGCCTATATGGTCACACTTTGTTATTTAGGGTTTTAAAGGTGCGGTTGGAGCCTATATGGTCACACTTGGTTATTTAGTGTTTTTAAGGTGCGGTTGGGGCCTATATGTTCACACTTTGTTATTTAGGGTTTTTAAGGTGCGGTTGGGGCCTATATGGTCACACTTTGTTATTTATGGTTTTTAAGGTGCGGTTGGGGCCTATATGGTCACACTTGGTCTTTTAAGGTTTTAAAAGTTACGGCTTGGGTCTTGAACGTTCTAATGTTTTTGTTGTTGTTTTCTATCACCCCCCAGGTGCAAACTATCTGTGGAAGCAGATTTGTTTGGACTCGTTGGTTGACTTACTGAACGTGAATACCCCGAGAAGGAGAGTCAACTGTTGGTGAGTATATGGTCACACTTGGTCTTTTAAGGTTTTTAAGGTGTGGTTGGGGCCTATATGGTTACACTTGGTCTTTTAAGGTTTTTAAGGTGCGGTTGGGGCCTATATGGTCACACTTGGTCTTTTAAGGTTTTAAAAGTTACGGTTTGGGTCTTGAACGTTCTAAAAAAAAAATTGTTGTTGTTTTCCAACCCCCCCTCCCAGGTGCAAACTATCTGTGGAAGCAGATTTGTTTGGACTCGTTGGTTGACTTACTGAACGTGAATACCCCGAGATGGAGAGTCAACTGTTGGTGAGTATCATTGCCTTTAATTTTCTGTCCATGCGTATAGGTGCAAATTTGATGTTGATGTAGTCTTGTCACATGAGGGTTTGCAATCTGTAATGTATACTAATGAATTCAACACACTGTTATTTTAAAGTAATTTTGTGACATAATTTAAATTAATATACCGTGATCTCTTTCTTCTATTGGTATCAGAAATTAATACTATTGACTCTCTACTTGTGAAGTCTTTCGGCACCCTAACCTATGAGGAGAAGGTGAAAGTAAAACGGTTAGGACCTGACCAACCAGAGATAAATCTGCAGCAAATCGCAAGAGATAGAGGGAAGCAATATATCCGTACTTTCAATACTGAATGGTACAAGAAGAACGACTGGCTTTGTGGAAGCGTTTCTAGGAAGTCCTTATATTGTTTCCCATGCATCCTATTTGGTGGTGATGCTGCTTGGACCAAAACTGGAGTGACTGACGTCAAACATCTAGCTGATAAATTGACGAAACACAAAAGTTCTAAAGCTGACTTGAATAACAGGATCAAGTTTGAGATGCTTGGACAGGTGAACATTGCAGTTCAACTGGACCAAGGATACCAAGTCAGTATTCAAAAACACAACGAAGAAGTGGCTAAGAACCGGTACATCCTTTCTAAGATAATTGATTGTGTTCGCTTTTGTGGCGCTTTTGAACTGGCATTAAGAGGACACAACGAAAGTGAAACATCGCTAAATCCAGGAGTGTTTCGAGGCCTGGTGGATTTGGTTGGCAGTATCGATAGTGCAATGGAACAGCATTTGAAGACTGCAACTGTGTTTAAGGGCACGTCCAAAACCGTGCAGAATGAGCTACTGGACTGCATGCATGAAGTTATTAAGGAAGTGTCTAAACTTTGATCAAACATCTATACGTGAAGCCGCAGGTTTCATTGGAATGCTGGATGACAGGGAGTTCCTTTACTTCCTTAAATTATTTCATTTAATAATGCCACCTGTTGACATCCTCTATAGTCAGCTTCAGAAGCGAGACACGGATACTGTTTATATCCAAAAAGTCACAGAAGACTTTGTCAGCAGCATCCAGAAAATCCGTAATTCTGTTGACGAGATAGAAGCAAGTTTGCCGAGCGATGTAACATTCCACAGACGGAGTACGGAGATCTCAACCTTGAGACAACTTTCAAGAGAGGTATGTGACATAGTGGTGGTTCATGCAAAAGAACGTTTTTCATTTTCAAATCACCTAGTCAGTGCCAAACTTGTTCAAAGTGACTTGTATAAAACCCATGACACTTGCTTTCCAACCCAAGCTCTGGAAGACACCGTGCAAGCATATCCAATACTGAAGAAGGAACAATTACGCACTGAGCTGTCACTTCTGTATGGGAAGACAGATTTTCATGCTTGTACAAATGCTGTTGCTCTGCACAAACTTTTACATCAATTTAATCTGCAGAATGATTTCACAGAGACAGTGAAATTATTAAGAATCCTGATTACAACACCGATGACCACTGCAGAATCAGCAAGATGCTTCTCCACATTGAAGAGGATAAAAACCTTTTTAAGAAGCACCATGTCCCTGGAGCGGTTGAATGCATTGGCGATGCTCTCAATGGAAAAGCAACTGATTTCCGAGATCCCAGACTTCAATGAAAAAAACATTGAGAAGTTGTGTTCTTTGAAAGATCGCCGTGCAAAATTTAAATACAAGTGATTGAAGCAAAGAAGAATGCATACCACCAGGGTGTGCAAAGATAAACTGCGTTAAGCAGCACCACCTCACTACCAAACATAACTAGTGGTAAGTAAAGTATGAACGGTGTGTGGGTGTGCATATGGAAGGAGCTATGAAAGGTGTGTGCATGGTCAGTAACAATTGTTGAAGCCTTGGCGGGGTTTGAAGGAATTGGAGGCACTTCCAAGGGTAGCTGTCACTTCTGTACGGAAAGCCAGAATTTGATGTCTGTACGAGTGCTGTTGCTCTGCACCAACTTTACCATCAATTTAATCTGCATAATGATTTCACAGAGACAGTGAAGCTATAAGGAATCCTCCTTACAACACAGAAGACTACTGCAGAATCAGAAAGATGCTTCTCCACATTGAAGAGGATAAAAAGGTATTTAAGAAGCACCATGGTCCTGGAGCGGTTGAATGCATTGGTTTGAATGAATTGGAGGCACTTCCAAGGGTAGCTGTCACTTCTGTACGGGAAGCCAGAATTTCATGTCTGTACGAGTGCTGTTGCTCTGCACCAACTTTACCATCAATTTAATCTGCATAATGATTTCACAGAGACAGTGAAGCTATAAGGAATCCTCCTTACAACACCGAAGACGACTGCAGAATCAGAAAGATGCTTCTCCACATTGAAGAGGATAAAAAGGTATTTAAGAAGCACCATGGCCCTGGAGCGGTTGAATGCATTGGTTTGAAGGAATTGGATGCACCTTCAAGGGTAAGTAAAGTTCTCAGAAATGGCACTACCTCACTACCAAAAATAACTAGTGGTAAGTAAAGTATGAATGGTGTGTGGGTGTGCATATGGAAGGAGCTATGAAAGGTGTGTGAATGGTCAGTAACAATTGTTGAAGCCTTGGCGTGGCGTTACTGCTCATATGGTTATCCATATGCTAATTCAACGTGTTTGTTTGACATTGATTATTGTGTTGTCTAAACAGAAGGGAAATGTTGTTGTTTTCTTGAATCCCAAGATCCACTGGTTTGGGCCTATACAGTCCTGATTGGTCTTTTAAGGTATGTTTGGGGCCTATATGGTCACACTTGGTCTTCTAAGGTATGTTTGGGGCCTATATGGTTCCACTTGGTCTTCTAAGGTATGTTTGGGGCCTATATGGTTCCACTTGGTCTTCTAAGGTATGTTTGGGGCCTATATGGTCACACTTGGTCTTCAAAGGTATGTTTGGGGCCTATATGGTCACACTTGGTCTTCTAAGGTATGTTTGGGGCCTATATGGTCAGACTTGGTCTTCTAAGGTATGTTTGGGGCCTATATGGCCACACTTGGTCTTCTAAGGTATGTTTGGGGCCTATATGGTTCCACTTGGTCTTTTAAGGTTTTTAAGGTATGGTTTTGTTCTTGAATGGTCTGATTGATTTGCTTGTTTTCTTTCAACCCCAGGTGCAAACCATATGTGGCAGCAGATTTGTTTGTACTCATTGGTCAACTTACTGAACGTGAATACCCTGAGAAGAAAAGCCGACTAATGGTAAGTGTCACTGCTTTAATTTTTCTGTTAATGCGTATAGGTGCAATTATGATATTGCTGTAGTCTTGTCACATGAGTTTTTTCAATCTATATTGTATACCAATGAATTTAACACATTGTTACTTTACTTCTTGACATTGCTGCATTGCTGATCAGGTATTTCAATGGGCTTTACAAGTATAAGGTCATTGGGCGTGGCTTATAAAGGTCATTATGACGTCAGGGGAGGAGTTATTAAATGGGTGTGGTTTGAAAAAGGGGAGGGGCTATGTTTCGCCCTGGCGCCCCTCCAACTTGAAAGTTCACCAGCCGCCACTGGCCCTTGTTATGCTGGATTCATTCAAGTGTCACCAAAGAAGCATTATGGCTATATGATATATTGCAACTTCCAACTGAAAGTATATTTTCATACTGACACATTCTTGTTACATTGCCATTTAGAGTATTAATCTTACAGCTACACTTACCATATAAAATAGAGTCTACAGTCTTAAAGTTATAAAATAGAGTCTTATGTGTTCGTATTTGTGCTGGTTGGGTATTCTATCTGGTTTTATATATATATATATATAATAGCGACTTGCCCGTCAAAAATGACGGGGCAATAAAAAAGTGTTGAAATGCTGTTTGTCACACAATGTGAGTGTACTGTGTGACTCAACTATATAGACTATATAGACCCTTTATAGACCCCTATAGCACACCAATAAACCCATGTAATAACACTATAAGTGCCATGAGGGTCGTGGGACAGTTAGAAGCCTAACATTACCCCATAAGTGCTATGAGGGTTCTCCAGGACAAACACTACACTGCACTATACCCCCCCCCCAATAAACCATTAAATCTAAACTACCCCCCCTGGACACTAACCTATTAACACCTACACTACCTACCTGCTAATAACCCACTAATTACAGAAAATAATAAAACCTAAGTCACAGATAATCAAAAAATCTACATTACAGAAAATAAACAAACCTACGTCACTAAAAAAAATCAATATTACAGAAAATTAAAAAAACTACATTACATACAAAATATATACATTACAATACTATAGAAATCAAATCAAATAAAATACCCCCTATATAACATACATTAAATGCTAGCTAAAATACATACATACCCCCCTATCTAAAATACATGAAATCCTTTGTAAAATACACACATAGCCCACTCTCTAAAATATATTAAATCCTATCTAACATACATACATACCCCACTATCTAAAATACATTAAATCCTATCTAAAATGCACACATACCCACTATCTAAAATACATTAAATCCTATCTAAAATACACACATACCCCACTATCTAAAATGCAATAAATCATATTTAAAATACATACATACCCCCTATCTATCTAAAATACATCCCCCATATCTAACATACAATAAATCCTATCTTTATACATAAACCCTAAATCTAACCTAAAATAAAATAATTAAGACCACTTGCAGATGTCCCTTCAGATCGGCCCCTAGGGGAAAAAAACAAATTAGTACAACACATTTACATACAATAAAGAAACAACATTCTAAATATTCTACTCACCTGTCCCCATCCCTTATTTTCTTCTCCGGCACGGCCCCTGTAAAAAATAAACATTAGATTTCTACACATGAATCAACACACACAAAATAAAATAAACATAATATACATTAAACTTACCATTGCGTGAGGTCCACACTCACGGAGGTCCGCACTCGTGGAAGAAAATTGGCAATGGCGCCTTCTGATTGGCTTAAACTGCTGTCAATCAAATTTCAGCCAATCAGAAGGTGCCAAGGTGTGAGCCAATCAGAATGGGATACGCGTGCGATCGGGGAGCCCTACTGCGAGGGTTAATGTGGGATTAATGTGGGGTACCCCAGCATTGGGGGGTTAATTGTAGGTGTCAGTGGGAGTACTTAAAGTACCCCCGCTGCCAGCCTTAACTGTTTGTGTGGCAGGGACTTAACACCTTTTAAATGCAGTGAGGGACACGATCGTGACCCCCACTGCAAGGGTAATGTCGGGACAATGCCGGGGGTCCCCCTGTAGCAAGGAGTTAATGCTGGGTTCCGAGCTTATCTCGGATCTCTTGGCTAAGTTGTATGTGGCTGGCAGTGTTTTGCGAGGTCCGGGATCGTGGAGCTTCGTTTTCATTTTTTTATGCCATCATTTTTTTCTCGCTTAGCCGATTTTCGAATGCCGAAACTGGGGAATTTTAGGTTAAATTAGAGTGTAACCTCACTTACAGACATCCTGGCTGTCCCCCCGTGCTGTGGGTGAGTGTTTTTTTTATTATTATTATTTTTTATTTAAAAAAATTTGCGAGGTTCGGGGGATTAGTGCATTGTTTTGCAACCTCTGGTATTTTTTTTTTTCGAAGTCCCGTGGCTCGTAATGTTGGCTCTCAGGCAATGAGGGAGAGGAGTAGGGGAAGAGAGACAAAGGGGAGGGCGAGGAGGAGGGGAAGAGAGACACAGGGTAAGGAGAGGAGGAGGGGAAGAGAGACACAGGGTAAGGAGGCGAGGAAGAGAGACACAGGGGAAGGAGAGGACTAAGTGCTGCGAGTTAACGGTTTTGCGGGGTGGTTTTATTACAAAGTGAGGCGCCGTAGAGCCTCCACCTCTGGAAATTTGTGGCCAGAACTGGGTCCCTCCATGACGTCTCACAGTTTGATAACTATTATATGTGATTATATATGTATATGTATATATATATATATATATATATATATATATATAGTTATATTTATATATTACATAAATAAATATATATGAATCTACATATAAATAAATAAATGGTCAAAACTTTCATGGGAAAGATAGAGGCAATGGTAAACGAGGAGGAGGGATTTGTCTGTATGTTAAGCCTGAATTTAAGGCTATAGTCAGAGAAGATATTTATGGTGGACCTAGTGATAAAGTTGAATGTTTGTGGGTAGAGTTAAATAGCGGAGCAGCAAATTCCAAAAGAATATTAGTAGGAGTATGCTATAAACCCCCAAATATAGCCGAAAGTGAGGAAATACAATTATTGTTACAGATTGGAAATGCAGCTAAGCACGGGTAAGTTCTAATAATGGGAGATTTTAATTACCCTGAAATAAACTGGATAAATGTGACCAGCAGTTCAGCTAAGGGGAGCAGGTTCTTGAGTACACTCAGGGGTCATTATCTGGCCCAGGTTATACAGTAGCCTACTAGAAATGAAGCTATCTTAGATTTACTCATTACAAATAATATTGATAATGTATCAAATGTTGAAATAGGGCAACCTTTGGGAAACAGTGATCACAACACAGTCTCATTTGAGATTGAATTAAAAAAACAACATTTTAAGGGGCCAACAAAAACTCTTAATTTTAAAAGGGCAGATTTTAACGGTCTAAGGGCAGCAATACAAAGTATAGACTGGGACAGAGAACTGATAGGTAAAAACACTGAACATAAATGGACAACATTTAAATCCTTACTAAATATACATACACATCGGCATATACTGTGTGGGAATAAAAGTAAAAGGAGTAAATCACAACCCATGTGGCTTAACAATGATTTAAAGATCAAGATACGGAGTAAAAAACAGGCATTTAAATTATACAAACAAGAGGGGACAGAGACTGCTTTATGGGAATACAAGGAAATCAACAAGGCTTGCAAAAGCGCGATTAGACTGGCTAAAATAGAAAATGAAAAATTAATTGCAAAAGAGAGTAAGACTAACCCTAAAATATTTTTTAAGTATATTAATGGAAAGAAGGCGAGGAAGGAAGCTATAGGAACATTAGAATGTGAAACAGGCTGTTTGAAAATTAGTAACCAGGAAAAGGCAGATGAGCTAAATAGGTTCTTTTCTTCGGTATACACAAGGGACGTACCAGTGGTTGGGACACTGCAACATAATGGGGCAACACTACCTTTGCCAAATAATTGGTTAACACAGGAAGTAATCCAAAAGAGGTTGGAAAAAATAAATGTTAATAAAGCCCCAGGTCCTGATGGAATACATCCAAGGGTACTAAGGGTACTGGGTTCTGTAAGAGCCAAACCATTATATTAAATTTTTCAAGATTCACTCAACACAGGGTCTCTACCAGATGACTGGAGAAAAGCTGATGTGATACCTATATTTAAAAAGGGAGCAAGAGCAAATCTGGGGAATTATAGACCAGTGATGATGATACAAGGTCATTTTAGGAAAAAATATATTATGGAGAGATAGTTATGTTTTCATGACCATAATATTTTTTGTAATTTATGCCTTATTACAATAAAAGCAATCGAAAAAAAATGTGAAAAAGCATTTTAAAAGTGGGATTTAGGTCTTGGGGTGAAGTTACTTTGTCAGTATTAAAATTAGGTACGGGTTTGCTTCCTTAAAGGCATTCTATGCATACATATTTTTTGTTTTTATTAACTATTGGTTATTTAGTTTAATGACTTGTAGCCTTGCTATTTTAATATGCATAGCAAAAATGTTTAAACTTTTACATTAATTAAGACAGTAAACTCTGTGTCAGGCATTACATATTATCTCCCTTTAGATTCTTATTTGCTCTGCAGACAGTCATATTCCAACCACAAAAATAAACTTAAAATTAATTGACATTCAAAAAACAACTAATTCACCATATTCCCTTAGCGACCAGGAGAACAAATATGGAACTCTTGAACCTCACACTTCTTCTCACCAGGCAATAAATACATTGGGCCTCATTCTATTATCGGCCGTAGGAGTTGCGGGGCCGCAAGGACCAGCCGCAAGCTATTTGCCTATTCTATTCCCTTCCGGCCGGGGATTCCGGCAGGCTTGCGGCCGGCGCCTTGCTATCCCTTGCGGCCGCACGCGCCGGAGGAAAGCCTTTGATCTTAAACGGCCGCAAGAGTTTCGGCCGCAAGAAAATCCTTGTTGCTATTCAATTGCTCAGGGAACCCTCTCTGCAAGGCTAAAACCGAGCCGCAGCTTACTTGCAGCAAAAAGGTCCCGCAGGCACACAATTAAGCACATTATAAAGCCATAATAAAGCCATCCTGCACTCTGAGGAGACTATAAAGTGATTCCCCTACACTCAAATCCGTAAATAAATTTTATTTTAATTTATGTCATATATCCATGTAAAAAGTCCAGAGGGCTTGGAGCACCTCAGACCCGCCCACGCTGCGGCTGGAAAATAAACAGTTAATGTAATCTCGGATTTGGGCTGATGTGCAAGCTTGAGAGGGGGTTGCTATTAATCCTCATGTCCCCCATTATGATCCCTAGCAGAGCTTTACAGTGCCGTCTTGAATTTATTTTTGCATTTAAAGATTTCTGAGCTTACGGCCGATTGCAAGATATACGTAAGGGGATAGCCTTACGGCGCCGTATAATTGAATTGCAAGGTAACGGAAGCCCCGCAAGGAATCGCATCTTTGCGGCCGATTTACGGCCGATAATAGAATGAGGGCCAATGCGTCTAAAAGAATCATTGGGTTAATGGGGTATAGTGGTTGGGTTAATGGGGTATAGTAAGGGTAATAGTGTAGTGGTTAAACTTTGTTTCATGAGGGTCCTGGATGACCCTCATGTGACTTATAGTGTTATTACATGTGTTAATTAGTGTCCTATAGGAGAGTGATAGGGTTAATTATTGGCTTATGGGGGTCTGTATTGACCCCCATAGATGACAGGGTTAATTAAGGGATTATGGGGGTCTGTATTGACCCCCATGAGTGGCAGAGTTAATTAAGGGATGAAGGGGGTCTTCATTGAACCCAATGAATGACAGGGTTAATTCAGGGCTTATGGGGGTCCTTATTGACCCCTATGAGCGACAGTGTTAATTAATGGATTATGGGGGTCTGTATTGACCCCCATGAGTGACAAGGTTAATTAAGGGATTATGGGGGTCTGTATTGACCCCTATGAGTGACAGTGTTAATCAATGGATTATGGGGGTCTGTATTGACCCCCATGAGTGACAGGTTTAATGAAGGGGTTATGGGGGTCTATATTGACCCCCATGAGTGACAGTGTTAATTAAGGGATTATTGGGTCTGTATTGTCCCCATGAGTGACAGGGTTATTTAAGGGCTGATGGGGCTCTGTATAGAGCCCCATGAGTGATAGGGTTAATTTTTTTTATCGCAGGTCCTTTAAAAATCTTTACGGACTTTTAAGGACCTGCAAGGCGGAAAGGTTGAATTTTGGTTGCAGTGGGGGTCCCCGATCGCGTGTTTAACGGCTCGCCTCGCTATGCGAGGCTCGCCTGCAATGAGCGCCTGCGGCGCTCATTGCCAAAGTGCTACAATTTAACATAACGGCTCGCCTCGCTACGCGAGGCTCGCCTGCAGCGCTCATTGCCAAAGTGCTACGATTTAACGGCTCGCCGGGCGATGAGCTCCACTAAGTCGTACGCACTAACCAACAGAACGGTTTAACTATGCGAGGCTCGCCGGGCGATGAGCACCTGCGGCGCTCATCTCTAAGTCATACACACTACGCAACGCAGCGTGACGACGAATCGCAGTTAGACAATTATAATATGTGATTATATATGTATATATATATATATATATATATATATATATATATACATATATAGTTATATTTATATATTACATAAATAAATATATATGAATCTACATATAAATAAATAAATAAATGGTCAAAACTTTCATGGGAAAGACATACTGCTCCATATGGTGATGCATAATTATGTTTAATCTTGCTGTTTTTTTATGTCCCCTATTCATTTAATCTGAGGGAGATTCTACGCCCCTGCATTAAAGGGTCAAACAACAAAATAAGGTATTAGGAAATTAGAATACTTTAAGATATGTAAAATTAGTATTAGTTAAAAGTCAACATAAAAACTGTAGATTTGTATGATACAAGGTAATTTTAGGAAAACATATATTATGGAGAGATAGTTATGTTTTCATGACCATAATATTTTTTGTAATTTATGCCTTATTACAATAAAAGCAATCGGAAAAAAATGTTGTGAAAAAGCATTTTAAAAGTGGGATTTAGGTCTTGGGGTGAAGTTACTTTGTCAGTATTAAAATTAGGTACGGGTTTGCTTCCTTAAAGGCATTCTATGCATACATATTTTTTGGTTTTAATAACTATTGGTTATTTAGTTTAATGACTTGTAGCCTTGCTATTTTAATATGCATAGTAAAATGTTTAAACTTTTACATTAATTAAGACAATAAACTCTGTGTCAGGCATTACATATTATCTCCCTTTAGATTCTTATTTGCTCTGCAGACAGTCATATTCCAACCACAAAATTAAACTTAAAATTAATTGACGTTCAAAAAACAACTAATTCACCATATTCCCTTAGCGACCAGGAGAACAAATATGGAACTCTTGAACCTCACACTTCTTCTCACCAGGTAATAAATACATTGCGTCTAAAAGATGAATAATGTTATTGCTAGGTTGAGGAATGTGGGACTCCTGAACAATATAACACTGCATATGAACCAACATGAAAAACAGTTTAGTACCAGATCCTTAAAGGGCCACTTAATTAAGTACAATGTGGAGCACACCAATGTAAAGAGCTCTTAACAGCATGTTTAAAAACTTTTTTAATTTTTGAAATCTGTTCTTTTTTACTGAGATATTTATTGATAAAATGTATGTTTACATGTGTCACTGGCAAGCTGCCAGACCGACCGACAGCAAGTTCCAGTGTAGAAAGCAAAGGAAAACTTCAGTTAACCCTTTATAAAATCATCTGTGCATTGAAAGGAGTGTTAGAATGTATGAAATGAGTTATTTGTGGGTTAACTGCCGTGCTGTAGGATTCCTGAATGCCAAGAAAAACATATCTCATTCTCTGCACAGGAGCTTTCAATGGCCCATTGTCGGCAGATGTCATTAATCATGGAATTGTAAACAGACCATAAACCTTTGTTTTTTAACGGTTATCAGTGTAATTAAAGAGAAAAAATTGATCACTTTAACATAAAATCCTATGCTCTTTCACATCATGAAGAGCACTTATGGTGAGGTAACTGGCCCTTTAATAACACCATCACTGAACCTGTACACTATTCTTCTGCTTCACTTTACCCTGAGGATTATTCAGTGTTCTGTACACTGTTTTTCTCAGTACTCTGTTTCACTGTATTATTTTATTGCAATGGTTTTCACTTTTGCTTACTACATCTACGGTTTAAATCTGTAATAACCCACAAAACCTTTATTCTCCCTCCTACTTCCCTCTCTTACTCAAGCTATAAACATATAAGCTATCAGAAAAATAAAAAAATGAAAAAAATAAAACTTAATTTAAAAAAGGAGACTAACGTACTGTTTCTACACACTAGCTATTCTAGCCCAAGCAGGAAAAGTGAAAGAAATAGAATAATTATGCAGCATATGTGTAGAAACAAGGAGCGAGTGGGTGGAAGCTGATGCCAACAGAGAACTGCAAGTGTATATTTTCCTCACTCTCTTATGTGATAAATGCTATAAGATTACACTTTTGTGTTTCTTTTCTTTCTTTGCTCTTACAGATTGCCTTTAAAAGCCTTTGTGGATCAAGTTGTAGATTAGGCATACATGTACCTAACATAAGAAGAAATAAACTTTGAAGCATGGAGGCACCTGCATATTTTCAGAGGAAAATTATGGGTTTCATTGACCCTACCTATATTAGTGGGTCCATCTATCTTTCTCATAAAGATGTATGGTGGGCTACATGGACCCATTTAGTAAGCAAGTCTCTGTAGCAACAATTCAAACGACATGTTGAGTGTTACTGTTGTTTTACATTCCAAAGGGGTTATATTACATCCAAATTCCATGTTAGTAGGATTCAGCAAAGAGGCCAGGCAATAATATAAAATGGACCATGTTTACTAATAGAAAAATAGAAATTAGATCCAGTTCATGGAACATAACATGACCTGGAATCTCTCAATTGCCTTAGTACTTCTACATAAAAGACTGTGCATTAATTGTATATTGTGAGATAGTTGCCATCTGTGTGGTATTTCTGTCTATACATACTGTATAACATCTGTTTTTACTGTCCTGTCACAATAAAACATTGTGTTGCTATTAAACCCATGGGTAAACAGACAAAAATATATAATGAAAATGTATTTGTCATCCCAAAATATGGCTCTATAATTTTTGTTACCAATATAAGGTTGGCTAATCGGATAGTAAAACACCACTGGTTAAGGATAATCATTGATGAAGATACATATAAAATAGTAATACAAAACAATCAAAGTGAGAACCAGCACACATGTTTCAGGTCCTAAGAGTGTTACACTTAAAAGGTGGATGGTGTCCGTTTGAATAGGAGGCCTGCTGGTTTCAGCTATTTTTGTTGGTTTTCATTTAGGATTGTGTTTTTATTGTTACTAGAAGCAATTAAAGCAATTAGTCATTGACCATGCAGGGTGGATATTTTGGAGGTCCAATGGATCATTTTAGCTTGCTATATATTATACTGACTTTAGGTGGAGGATTGTCAGAGGACAAGGGATTATGGGTTTCAATTCTTGATCTGTTGAGCTCACTAAGACTGTAATTGCCTTGGTCTTTTTAAATTGCCAGTCATTATCGAAATGACACAGTAATTGTCTAATGTTTTCTACTTTTATTATATTATGAATACGATGCTTTTACTGCAAAGTGGAAGTGTAAAATTACACATAAAAAACAAATAAAGAGTTGTCCTTAAATTTCGTTTTTTTACTACATTATGATTACCAATAAATAGCATTTTGGAGCATCAGATGGTGAGTTATTATTTTAGAGGGTGCATTTATGATGAACATCAGTGATTATAATTAGGTCACCACTTATGAATTCAACAAGAGAGAGACAAAGATGGCATAAATAAGGTAACTGTTGATTATACAGTGTACAGGGGAAGAGCTACTGCCGGTGCAAGTGGTGAATTGCACCGGGACCCCTGACATTTTTTCTGCATATCAACATCTTTTTTTTGTTTTGTTATTTAATTGTTGGGGCCCCCTGAGGCCTGCCCACCATGAGCCCCCACATCTGCTCTCCATGGGCCCCCCACAACTGCCTCCTGGCTCCCTATAACAGACCCCCCCCCCCCCCACCTGTGTAAGAAATGGAATAAGCCAATTGTGCACAAGCAAATAAAGTTTGATGTTGCATCACAGAGCCTCGCAAGGGCTGGACTTAGACTTTCTGAGACTGAAAGTGGGAGGTAAGAAACATTGATCATCCATACAGAAAGCAGCTGAGAGTCGGAGAGAGGGACTCTGTCACCCCAGGGAATCCCAGGGAGAAAAGTGCAGGTAGGAGGGGGTCTGGTATGCACAATGGAGCCAGGATGAAATACTTATTTTATTAATATATATAATTATATTTATTTATATGTATGTAGATGTGTGTGTATATATATATATATATATATAATCAGAGTATTGCAGTAAATAGTGATACCTTTTCTATTGGACAAACTTATTCATAATATAGTGACAAGCTTTCGAGAGATAATGCCTCTCTTTATCAAGTCAAAAAGTGATACTGATACAAGTATGAACTAAAAACAGTAAACAGAAAGAGATAAAAAAAAAAAAAATTGGAAAAACAAGAAAAACCAAATTCATTGGGCAGAGTTAAGTGAGAAACAGACCAGCATTGTAAATAATGTCCTGATAGTTCAGTAAGTAAGTCTATAGATCAGGTTGTATAAGTAAAATAAAGAACAATACATTTCAGTATAGCATGTAGCTTACAAAAACAGTAATAGAAGTGGGGGGTGGAGGTATGTGGAATGTGTGTGAGTTATATATATATATATATATATATATATATATATATATATATACACTAGTGAATTGCCTGTCAAAACATTACGGCAATAGAATGGTAAGGCAGGTAATGCTGTTTTTTCGAGATATTAATTTTGTTGGTGGTTCAAGATCCTTCGGTGCTCATTGCGAGGCTGTTGTATTTTTTGGTTGGTGGTGTTTTGCATCTTTAGTGTCCTGCAGCCTCCTTTTCGGCTGCCATTTTTTCTCTCGCTTAGGGGATTTTCGTATCTAAACTCTTGAATTTAGACTGAAATTGAGGTGTAACTTCACTTGCAGATGTCCTGGGTACCACCCCTTGCTGCGTTTTTTGTGGTTATTTATTGTGTTTTTAATGTTTTCAGGTTCGCGCGGTTCGGCCGCCAATTTCGTATTTTTGCGAGGTCATAATGGTTTTTTTTCTAAGTCCCGTGCCTCGTATTTTTTTTATGGTAAGCCCGTAAATTTTCCGTTGGAAGTGCCGCGTTTTTTGTTTTGTGTAAGTCCGTAGAGCCTCCACCTCCGCAAATGCGGCAAATGCGCCTTTTGGGCTCCATGCCAGCAACAGTTGCGGTGGGCTCGATATGCGAGCCTGCAAGCGTTAGCAACAACCCGAACTGCTGACAACTATATATGTGATATATATATAGATACAGTGGGGGGGAATATTTGATGCCCTGCTGATTTTGAAGGTTTGTCCACGGACAAAGAAATAATCAGTCTTTAATTTTAATGGTAGGTGTATTTTAACAGCGGAGACAGAATAACAAAAAAAAAGAAAAAAAAAAAAAGAAGAAAAACGCATGTCAAAAAAATTATAAATTGATTTACAGGTTAATGAGGGAAATAAGTATTTGACCCCTTCGACTTAGTACTTGGTGGCAAAACCCCTGTTGGCAATCACAGAGGTCAGACGTTTCTTGAATTTGGCAACCAGCTTTGCACACATCTCAGGAGGGATTTTGTCCCACTCCTCTTTGTAGATCCTCTCCAAGTCATTAAGGTTTCGAGGCTGATGCTTGCCAACTCGAACCTTCAGCTCCCTCCACAGATTTTCTATGGGATTAAGTTCTGGAGACTGGCTATGGCCACTCTAGGAACTTAATGTGCTTCTTCTTGAGCCACTCCTTTGTTGCCTTTGCTGTGTGTTTTGGGTCATTGTCATGTTGGAATACGCATCCACAACCCATTTTCAATGCCCTGACTGAGAGAATGAGGTTCTCACCCAAGATTTTAGACTTAAATTGAGGTGTAACTTCACTTGCAGATGTCCTGGGTACCACCCCTTGCTGCGTTTTTTGTGGTTATTTATTGTGTTTTTAATATTTTCAGGTTCGCGCGGTTCGGCCGCCAATTTCGTATTTTTGCGAGGTCATAATGGTTTTTTTTCTAAGTCCCGTGTCTCGTATTTTTTTTATGGTAAGCCCGTAAATTTTCCGCTGGAAGTGCCGCGTTTTTTTTTTTGTGTAAGTCCGTAGAGCCTCCACCTCCGCAAATGCGGCAAATGCGCCTTTTGGGCTCCATGCCAGCAACAGTTGCGGTGGGCTCGATATGCGAGCCTGCAAGCGTTAGCAACAACCCGAACTGCTGACAACTATATATGTGACTAGCGAATTGCCCGTCAAAAAATGACGGCAATGAAATTGTAAGGTAGCTAATACTGTTTGGTGTATAATAAATATGTAATACATTACTAAATGAATATACTGTACCTATTTTGAAGCATTGTGATGAAGAGCTGGCAATGTGTGTGGATGTTGCTGCAGCATTAGTGGTGTGGAGCTGCTGTGTAAGCATGCTGAATGTGTGCACTGTGTGGTATGAATATCCGTAGGTCGTTAGTTGCGTTTTGCGAGTTTGTTGTGGTGTTTTGCGAGTTTCTTGTGGTGTTTTGCGAGTTTAGAGTGCTGTAGCCTCGTTTTCGATTTGTTCGGCGGCCATTTTTTCTCTCGCTTAGATTTTTTTTTAGTCTCTAAACTGTTTTATTTCGAGTAAAATCGAGGTGTAAGTTGTATTTTTGAGGTCCTGGGTGCTCCCTCTTGGTGTAGGTAAGTTTTTTATGTATGTGCTGTGTGTATGTATTGTGTTTTACATTTTGTAATGTTCGCGAGTTGCGTCCGAGTGTTGCGAGGCCGTAATGTGTGTGAACGTGTGTCGTATGTTGTTTGCGAGTGTCGTAATGTGTGTGTCGTGCTGTTTGGTTTGCGAGGTAAAGTTTGCGAGGGCCGCAGTTGCTGGCAACTGCGGCCCTCGCTTTGCGAGGTCCTCAGGTGCGACCCTCGGCCACTGCCCTCGCTTTGCGAGGGCCGCGACTCGCTACGCGAGCCCGCGGTCCTCGCTTTGCGAGGGCCGCGACTCGCTACGCGAGCCCGCAGCGTTAGCAACAACTCGTACGCTCACAACTATATATGTGATATATATATAGATACAGTGGGGGGGGGGGGGGGGGGGGAATATTTGATGCCCTGCTGATTTTGAACGTTTGTCCACGGACAAAGAAATAATCAGTCTTTAATTTTAATGGTAGGTGTATTTTAACAGCGGAGACAGAATAAAAAAAAAGAAAGAAAAACGCATGTCAAAAAAGTTATAAATTGATTTGCAGTGAGAGAAATAAGTATTTTATCCCCTATCAATCAGCAAGATTTCTGGCTCCCACTTGTCTTTTATACAAGTAATGAGCCGAGATTAGGAGCATGCTCTTAAAGGGAGTGCTCCTAATCTCAGCTCGTTATTTGTATAAAAGACACCTGTCCACAAAAGCAATCAATCAATCAGATTCCAAACTCTCCATCATGGCCAAGACCAAATAGATGTCCAAGGATGTCAGGGACAAGATTGTAGACCTACCTACACAAGGCTGGAATGAGCTACAAGACCATCGCCAAGCAGCTTGGTGAGAAGGTGACAATAGTTGGTCTGATTATTCGCTAATGGAAGAAACACAAAATAACTGCCAGACTCCCTCGGTCTGATGCTCCATGCAAGATCTCACCTCATGGAGTTTCAATGGTCATGAGAACGATGAGGAATCAGCCCAGGGGAGGATCTTGTTAATGATCTCAAGGCAACTGGGACCATAGTCACCAAGAAAACAATTGGTAACACCTACGCTGTGAAGGACGGAAATCCTGCAGCACCTGCAATGACCTCCTGCTCAAGAAAGCACATGTACAGGCCCATCTGAAGTTTGCCAATGAACATCTGAATGATTCAGAGGAGAACTGAGTGAACGTGTTGTGGTCAAATGATACCAAAATTTAGCTCTTTGGTATCAACTCAACTCGCCATGTTTTGGACAAGGAGGAATGCTGCCTATAACCCCAAGAACACCATCCCCACCGTCAAACATGGAGGTGGAAACAATATGCTTTGGGGGTGTTTTTCTGCCATGTACCGTCAAATCTTGGGTGAGAACCTCATTCTCTCAGTCAGGGCATTGAAAATGGGTTGTGGATGCGTATTCCAACATGACAATGACCCAAAACACACAGCAAAGGCAACAAAGGAGTGGCTCAAGAAGAAGCACATTAAGTTCCTAGAGTGGCCTAGCCAGTCTCCAGACCTTAATCCCATAGAAAATCTGTGGAGGGAGCTGAAGGTTCGAGTTGGCAAACATCAGCCTCGAAACCTTAATGACTTGGAGAGGATCTACAAAGAGGAGTGGGACAAAATCCCTCCTGAGATGTGTGCAAAGCTGGTTGCCAAATTCAAGAAACGTCTGACCTCTGTGATTGCCAACAGGGGTTTTGCCACCAAGTACTAAGTCGAAGGGGTCAAATACTTATTTCCCTCATTAACCTGTAAATCAATTTATAATTTTTTTGACATGCGTTTTTCTTCTTTTTTTTTTTTCTTTTTTTTTTGTTATTCTGTCTCTCACTGTTAAAATAGACCTATCATTAAAATTATAGACTGATCATTTCTTTGTCAGTGGACAAACGTTCAAAATCAGCATGGGTACAAATACTTTTTCCCCCCACTGTATATGTGATGCCTATAGTTTAAAGGGGATCTTATTATGCTGGATTCATTCAAGTGTCACCAAATAAGCATTATGGCTATTTGATATATAGCAACTTCCAACTGAAAGTATCTTTTCATATTGACACATTCTTGTTACATTGCAATTTAGAGAATTAATCTTACAGCTACACGTACTATAAAGTAGCAATGAGTACAAGTGTTTAGCACTAAACCCTATATTCAGTATAGACAGTATTTTAAATTCCCCCTATTTATTTATTTTTTAAGTTGCAACAATTATAAAATAGAGTCTTATGTGTTTGTATTTGTGCTGGTTGGGTATTGTATCTATATATCAAAACTTTCATGGGAAAGACATAATGCTCCATATGGTAGTGCATGTTTATGTTTAATCTTGCTGCTTTTTGTGTTCCCTATTCATTTAATCTGGGGGGGATTTGTACACCCCCCCCCCCCCTCTCCTCCATCGACCACAGATCCTATGCCCCTGCGTTAAAGGGTCAAACAACAAAATAAGGTACCTGTAAAATTAGTATTAGTAAAAACTTAAAAAACAAAACAAGTCAGAGGTACTCATCAGAGAATGAACCAACCTTAATAGGTTAGTTCTGTGGCCATGATAAGCCACTATGAGAGCAACCTCTTTTAGCTCACTTGTGCCCTTCACAGGGAGAAATATCTTGTAGTATATCAGTCTGGTCCCACTCAAAAGAGTGACCCAGCCCCGAAATACCAGGCAATTCTACCCTGAACAGAAGAAACAGCAAACCCAGACGCGTTTTGGCCTTTATGGGCCTTGTCAGTGAGGTGCAGCTGAACTCCCTAAGGCACAGTGAGCAAGGGGTCCACGTCTGGAGTCCCCTATTACCCTTAGGGAGACTAAACCCTAAGGGTAATTTGCATAAACAAAACAAGTCAGAGGTGCTCATCAGAGAACGAAACAACCTTAATAGGTTAGTTCTGTGGCTGTAGTAAAAAGTTAACATAAAAAACTGTAGATTCATATGGAACAAGGTCATTTTAGGAAATTTTTATGTATATATATATATATATATATATATATATATATATATAGTGATGTGATGAAGCGCCACCAGGGGTCAGAAGAGAGCTCGTCAAGACTTCTCCCCTGGGAGGTGAAAGAGTTAAGCCTCCTACAACAGACTAATTAAGCCCAGCTACATTCTGCCTTCAAAAGGACTACTGAGCACTCAGCAGGGGGTGGCTGATTAGGCTCTGGCCTAAGTGCTGTGAGGAGTCTGTGTGGAGCGCCGAAGCAGTGGTGGCAATGAAACACGCAGGACTTAGCCTACAAACACTTAGGAAACGCGGGATCGCCTTACAGACTTATTAAATTCACATTCGCCCCATTGAATAGGGCTCTATATGAGAACATGGCACCTTTTTTTAAAAATATTTTTTTAGTTACTGAAGACCTTGCTTTTGCATAAAAGTTCACTAAATAAACACTTCTGGAAAAAAATATATGCTATGTGCTTATATACAGTCCTATTCAATTGCCCCATTCGCACTTTAATAAGGCTGTTAGGCTGCAAGCAGTTGATGAACACGCGACTTAGAAAAAAAACCATTACGAGACGCGGGACTTAGAAACATAAAAAACGAGACGCAGGGTTAAACGACCCTGGACTGCACAACACACCGCCAATCGCTTACCACTTTCACACAGGAACTTACAAGATACAAAATACACTACTACAAAGGACGCCAAATACACAAACAACGCTACTTTACAGTCCAAACTTGCAAATCACAACATTACGCATCTACAGTAGTGCTTTACACAAATAAACCAACGGTTTATAAAATAAACAAATAGACCAACAGTTTGCCCTCGCGCAGACAGCCTACTTATAATGCACAGTTGGGAATTTCATAAAAATATCTCCACAGGACAGCAACAGTCCAACTGGACATTATATGCTGCGGGAAAATGAAAAAAGAGTATTAGCTCTTCAGCCTATTGATTGAGGGATATATTAATTACAAATAGGTAAAGTAGATTAATTCATTAAGTAACTAATTAATTGATTATTATTTATAAAAATATAGACAAATGTATCTATCTTTGTGATGAGCGCAGAGGCTGCTCAGAGGAGAAAAAGTACACCAGAGGAGAAAATTAAAAAAGGTTGTTCGCTCTTCAGCCTATTGATTGATGGATATAGTAATTACAATTAGGTAAAGTTTATTCATTAATTAAGTAACTAACTAATTGATTATTATTTACAAAAATATAGACATATGTATCTTTCTGATGAGCGCAGAGGCTGCTCAGAGGAGCAAAAGTATACCAGAGTGAGCGTCAAAGTCGATCATTGCGAGCCATGTGATGATCGCCGAAGGCGCTCAGCGTGAGGCTCGCAATGAGCGGCAAAGGTCCTCACAGTACAAAAACCTTCACATTGTGTGGCAAACAGCATTGCCATGGCTTCAAATTTTATTGACCGTCATTTGACCGTTACGGCACTAAAACTCGCAGCACAAAGGCGCTCATTGCCTGCTCACCTCGCGAGGGGGGGCGATCAGTGAAGGCAATGAAACATGCAGGACTTAGCCACCAAACACTTAGTAAACGTGGGATCGACTTAGCCTGCAAGCAGATGACAAATGCAGGACTTAGAATAAAAAATAACGAGATAGCAAAAATACAAGGTTAACGGCCGAGCCACGAAAACCAAAAAACAATAAAAACACAATAAATACACACAAAAAATACTACACAAACATCAAACACAGCATAGGGGAACAGCCAGGACTTCCGGGAGTGAGCTGGAATGCGATTTAAGTCGATTTTGACGAGTTTAGGCACACGAAAATCGCCTAAGCGAGAAAAAAAATGTCCCCCCAAAAAAAAGAAAATGAGGCTAAATGACCCCGGACTGCGCAAAACACTGCCAACCACATAGCACTTTCACACACAAACGTACTAGGTACAAAATACACTATTACACAGTAAAAGAAAAATACGAGATACGAAAATGATGAAATTAACTGCCAAACCGCAAAAAAAGTACGACAAAAACATTACACACAGCACGGGAGAACAGCCAGGACGTCTGGGAGTGAGGTGGAATGCAAATTTAAGGCGATTTGGACGAGTTTTGCCACTCGCCTAAATGAGAAAAAAATGGCCACATAAAAAAAATTAAAACGAGGCCCCGGACCGCGCACAACACTGCCAAACACGTAGCACTTTCACACAGGAATGTACGAACTACAAAATACACTATTACAAATTACGGAAAATGCTCTCGAACCGTGTAACACATTATTAACATTACGAATCTACAATGGCGCTTTACACAACTAAACCAACGACTTTCAGCCTATTTCTAATGCATAGTTGGGACATTCTTTACACTTTATCATCAGAGCACCAACACTCACTGTACATTGTATGGTTCCGGAAAATTCAAACAGATTGTTAGCTCTTCAGGCTATTGATTGCTGGATATATTAATTACAAATAGGTAGAGTATATTAATTTATTAAATAACTAATTAATTAATTATTAGTTAACTAAAAATAGATAAATATATATATCTCTCTTTCTAATGAGTGACGAAGGTGCTCAGAGGAGCAAAAGTATACAAGAGAGGCTCGCAATGAGCGCCAAAGGCCTCAGAGTACAAAAATGTTTACATTGTGTGTCAAACAGCATTCCCATGGCTTCAAATTTCATTGCCCTTTCATTTTTGACAGGTAAGTCACTAGTATATATATATCAAATATTATAATTGTCGAACTACGAGACGTTGTCATGCTTTGCGTGCTGCGTACGACTTAGGTGATGGGCGGAGAAGGAGCTCATCTTTTGCGAGCCTTCCGAAGTGAGGAGGCCATTAACTCGCAGCACTTAGGCGATTATAATAATAAGGCTGATGTGTGTGTATATATATATGTTTGTGTGTGTAGAAATATATGTATGTGTATATATATGTTTGTGTGTATAGAAATATATGTAAGTGTATATATATGTTTGTGTGTGTGGATATATATATATATACAAAACAACAAAGTCAGAGGTGCTCATCAGAGAACAGTCTAACCTTAATAGGTTAGTTCTATAGCCATGATAAGCTACTCTGAGAGCAACCTCTTTTAGCTCACTTGTGCCCTTCACAGGGAGAAATATCCTGTAGTATATCAGTCTGGTCCCACTCAAAAGAGTGACCCAGCCCCGAAATACCTGGCAATTCTACCCTGAACAGGAGAAACAGCAAACCCCAGACGCGTTTCGGCCTTTATGGGCCTCGTCAGTGAGGTGCAGCTGAACTCCCTAAGGCGCAGTGAGCTAGGGGTCCACGTCTGGAGTCCCCTATTACCCTTAGGGAGACTAATCCCTAAAGCTAATTTGCATATACAAAACAACAAAGTCAGAGGTGCTCATCAGAGAATGAACCAACCTTAATAGGTTAGTTCTATAGCCATGATAAGCTACTCTGAGAGCAACCTCTTTTAGCTCACTTGTGCCCTTCACAGGGAGAAATATCCTGTAGTATATCAGTCTGGTCTCACTCAAAAGAATGATCCAGCCCCGAAATACCAGGCAATTCTACCCTGAACAGGAGAAACAGCAAACCCCAGACGCGTTTCGGCCTTTATGGGCCTCGTCAGTGAGGTGAAGCTGAACTCCCTATAGTAGCTGTCTCCTCCTATCATGATTCACGAGCTGTCTACTTTTTTCACACTAGAGAGACTGTCACTTTATACATTGCTAGGTCACTAACCCGTCTTCCTGTCATACTAGAAAAGCTGTCTCTTCCACTGTCATTAAATGAGACATGTCCATCCTCCTTTCCCATTGAAGAAGGTGTCTCTTCCTATCACAATTCATTAGCTGTCAATTTCTATATTGCTAGGTGACTAGCCCATTTTTCTTTTTAATAGCTTTTTATTAGACAGATAGGGCCTCATTCTATTATCGTCCGTAGCCGTTGCGGCGCCTTGCTATCTCTTGCGGCCGCTCGCGCCGGAGGAAATCCTTTGATCTAAAACGGCCGCAAGGAAGTCGGCCGTAAGAAAATCCTATTTGCAATTCAATTGCTCCGGGAACCCTCTCTGCAAGGCTAAAACCGAGCCGCAGCTTACTTGCAGGAAAGAGGTCCCGCTAGCACCAATTAAGCATGAAATATAGCCCAAATAAAGCCATCCTGCACTTTGAGAAGACTATAAAGTGATTTTCGGTGTTAGCAAAAATAGCACAAAATTCCCCTATACTCAAATCCGTAAAATATATATTTTTTAATATACGTCAAATATCCATGTAAAAAGTCCATAGGGCTTGGAGCACCTCAGACCCGCCCACGCCGCAGCCGGAAAATAAACAGTTAATTTAAACTCGGGTTTGGGCTGATGTGCAAGCTTGAGAGTGGGTTACTTTTAATCCTCATGTCCCCCAATATGATCCCTAGCATTTACAGAGCTTTACAGAGCTGTCTTGAATTTATTTTTGACTTTTTAGATTTCAGAGCTTACGGCCGGTTGCAAGATTTACGGCCGGCCGTAAGAGGAGATCCTTGCGGGCCGTTTAATTGAGTTGCGAGGTAACGGGACCCCCGCAAGGAATCGCAGCCTTACGGCCGGTTTACAGCCGATAATAGAATGAGGCCCATAGTTATTAGTACATACATTTGCTGTATTCATAAATGGTGTGATTTGGATTCTGGTTGTATGACATATTGACTCATCATTGATGCATACATTGTATACTATCCGTTTACTCCTACTCTTTTTCCGTTTTCCAAGATGGGGTTGAACTGCAATGAGTTGCTGCGTTCATTTAGCTTGTATCTAACTATGTAACTGCAAAGAGTGTTAAATAAACATGGAACAGGTAGGTTGTCTATGTGTGTGCAAATTGCAATAATTTCTTACTTTTGGACTAAACATTTTTTAAGTAGACAAAGTTTCAAAAAATTGGCTCTCTATGAATACAATGGGTTATGGAGAAAATAAAGGTTTACATTTTTCTACACAGAGTAAATTTTCCCTTACAAAACATAACATCTCCTGTTAAGTTCTTGCTGCAGTTTTAGAGTTTTGACTACTATCAGTACACTTCATACATTTCCCACTGACAGCAATGGGTTTCAGGCCTTGTGGTAGATACTGTAAGATGGACCGGGTCTTACATTGACCCCTTTCAGCCCCTTACCTCAGCTCACGCCTCTCTGTGTCCAGATATCCCAACAGGGGGCCCAGCTTTTGTACTTCTCGTCTAGCTCTGCAGATAGGGTGCTCATGGATTGAATGAATTTGATTTTTTGCATCAATGCTGCAAACGGCAGGGTCGTCAGTTTTCAGTGTTTTGCAATTATGGTTGCCAGGAATATTTGGTCGGTCAGAAACTGTTCAGATTTGGACATCCCTGTAATGGGTAATCCTAAAATCCCTTCTTCTGGTTTCTGTGGGATCTTTAAGCCCCATAATTTTTTTTGTAGTCTAGTACTATTTGTAGCTCTGTTTCCCATGCAGCTCTATAGTGTAATTTATCAGGTGTGGCCAAATCATTTAGATGGGTTTATAATATCAATATGTTCTTTTTTCCCCCTTGGTTGTCTATGCAGCATTGTTTTATTATCTCGATTATAATTTTTTGTGATCATGTTTATTGTCTCATTGATTGCCATTAGGTTTAGCCATTCTTTTTGTGGTGGTTGGACCTGTTCAATAAATTGTGAGATGGACCACATTTGGTTCTTTTTTAGTAAATTTGCTGCTATCGTGGATTGTTGGATGATCAATCACACAAATTGGCAGTTTTTATTCATTTTAAGGTCTTTCTGAGGTAGCCATAATGGGGTCAACCACAACCCTTCCTCTAGTAGGCATGTTCTCTTATTTATCTCTCTCCATAACCTGATGGAGTGGGCTATAGATGGTGGTAGCTTTTTGGGGATTAATTCATGTCTGATGCTTAGCCATAAGCCTTGGTTCAACAGTATGTTCTGTTCCCATAGTATTTGCTTTTCAATGTTTACCCATACTGGGGGAGAATCTCTGATATACCACTTTAATAATTGGGCTAGCCGTGATGCCTTGTAATATTTGCCCAGGTCAGGGGATGCCAACCCTCCTTTTTGTTTTGAGGTTGTCATTGTTATTTTATTTACTCTGGGTCTTTTATTGTTCCATATGAAGTTTAAGAGCGTTTTCTGTAATGCTTTTAGTTCTTGTAAGTTAATTGGAGTTGGAATTATGTGGAATAGGTATAATAATTTTGGTACTATGCTCATTTTGATTGTGTGTATTTTGCCTAGCCATGAGATATTTATGGTGGACCACCGTTTTATATCATTGTAAATGTTTTTAAATTCGTTAGGATAGTTTGCCTTGTATATTAATTTTGATGTTCTAGTAAATTGGATTCCGAGATATGTGATATATTTTGATGACCATTTAAATGGGAAGTTTGCTGCCAGAAGAGTTTCTAAGTGTTTGGGTAGACATATGTTAAGGGCTATACTCTTGTTTGCATTTACTTTGAATCCTGATACTTGGCCGAATTTTGCAAGTAGTTTAAACATGTTGGGGATACTAGTTAGTGGGTTTGTAATTGTGAGCAGTATATCATCTGCAAAGAAATTCAGTTTGTATTCATTTTGACCTACTTGGACGCCTGTTATGTATGAGTTGTTTCTAAAAACTAATCGCCAAGGGTTCCAGACAAAGGGTGAAGAGCAAAAGGGAAAGGGGGCATACCTGTCGTGCGCCCCTTGTTATGTCAAATAGCTGTGATTTGAATCCTTGGTTTAAGATGTATGCTTTTGGATTTACATATGATAGAATGCCGTTCAGAAAGCTTTCAGGCAGGCCGAATTTCAGAAGTATCGCTCTCATTAATGCCCAATCAATTCTTTCAAAGGCTTTTTCTGCATCCAGAGACAGCAGCATCATTGGTATACCGTCACTGGAGGTGCAGTCTATGAGGTTAATGATCCTTCTCGTGTGGTCTGGTGCCTCTCTTCCCGTTATGAAGCCAACTTGATCCGGATGTATTATTTCTGGGAGCAATGTTGCTAATATATTTGTTATGATCTTGGAGATTAAGTATCTATGTTTATCAGGGAGATTGGTCTGTATGTAACTCCCACACTGTGCGGGGTCTTTAGCCTTTTTATGTATCCATATAATTTTTGTTTCTAAGAATTCTGTTTGTATCTTTTCCTCAGAGAGAAAATCATTCAATAGCTTCTGGAGGTGTGGTGAAAGTGGTTCCTGAAATTGCTTGTAATAATCATTTGAGTATCCATCCGGGCCAGGGGCTCCATGCGGTTTTGTGTTTCTTATTGCAGTTTTGATTTCTTCTAGTGAGATTGGAGCCGTGAGAGTATCTACTTTATGTTTGTCTATCCGTGGGATGTCGATAGACGATAAGAACTCCTCAATTTTTGTCCTGTGGTTTTGCGTACCTGATTGGTTTGGGGCTAAATATAATTCTTGATAAAACTGCTGGAATGCTTTTGCTATTTGGTTTGGTTTAAACACGGTGTGATTCTTTTTGTTAATTTTTTGGGGGATAAAGGAGTCTGCTCGTTGTTCCTTAAGTCTTTTGGCTAACATTCCATCTGGTTTGTTGGCGGTTTTGAAGAATTTAGCTTGTGTGCATTGTAGAATAGATACCATTTTTTTCCGTAGCACTGAATTTTGTTCTTGTTTGCATTTTAGGATTGTTTCATATATTTGTGTGAATTTGTGTTTGGAGAATATTTTATGTAGCTCTTTGATTTTCTTATTCAGTGTTGTGATCTGATTGTGGTCTGATTTTTTTTGCTGCTGCCCCTAGCTGGATACACACTCCCCTGATGACTGCTTTGTGGGCTGCACATACACCTCCTGTCTGTACCTCTCCCCCGTGTTGAGCATGAAATATTCCTTAATTGCCTTGTGGATTTTTTCCTTAATTTTAGGGTCATTAAGTAATTTGGGTTTGAGTGTCCAGGTTGGGGTTTGACCTTTTAGCATCAAGTCTCTTTTGGAGATTTTGACCAGGTCATGATCCTACCATGAAATGGGGTGGATGGTGGCTGCTGTTAGGTTGGATGCCATTTGCTGTTGTAGCAGAATCTAATCTATACGGGAATGGGACTTGCAGAATAAAAGGTGTACTCTCTTTCTGTCGGATTCATTTCTCTCCATGTGTCCAGCATGCAATTGGATTTTAATAGTCCTTTAAACGCTTTAGTTGTGGTGGGAATTAGATGTGAGGTAGGTGTCTTTGTTTTGTCTTTGTTTGGGTCTAAAACTGCATTCATGTCCAGATGTCCAGATGGAATGTTGCCAAGTCGTAATTAAGACCGAAATTTTGAGTTTGTTGTGAGTTTGGGGCATATATGTTTTATGAATGTCACATTTATTTCGTTAATGGTACCCTGTACCGCTATGAAACTGCCTTCTTTGTCCTTTTGTGTGTTGATATGGCGGAAATGTAGTCTTTTGTGAAATAGGATTATTACCTCTCTTTTTTTTTCTAAGGCTGTAGCATGGAAAGATTGTGTGTAGATTCTGCCCCAGTATTTGGGAATTGACTGTTTTTTAAAGTGAGTTTCTTGGATTTGTATAACATCAGCCCCCTAATATCTGGTATTCTTTTATGGCTACCCCCCTCTCGACTGGCTTGTTAGGTCCCTGGGCATTATTGGAAGCTATATTGATGTCCATGACTCACCTTACTGCTGTTCTCAAGTTTTGTGATCAATTTGATCATTTGAGCAGGTTAATCTTACGTGGAGGCCTCCTGCTGGGAATGGACGGAGAGGGTGACCGGGTCTCAGTGTTTGTCAATCCTGTGTTGGATCAGAGGGAAAGTGTTAGCAAAAGACAAAGACCAGTGAGAAAAAAAAGGGAAAAATAATTCTTGTAAAACTCTAAGGGCCTCATTCAATTGCGATTTGGCCAATTGAATAGGGCTCTAAAAAAGCACATAGCATATTTTTTTAAATAAGTTTTTAGTTCGTGAAAACCTTGCTTTTGGATAGATGTTTACTAACTAAAAACTTCTTTAAAAAAATATGCGATGTGCTTTTTTAGAGCCCTATTCAATTGGCCAAATCGCAATTGAATGAGGCCCTAAGAAAGTTGTTTTTGTCAGTTATTATGCGATTTACACAGAATAACCTCTGTGTATCTAATTAGAAACTTTAAGTATTTTTGTCTCTTCTGCCACTAACGGTTCAGTAGCTATTAAGTTGTGTGATCGTTTGCTCCTTGGAAGTGATGACAAGCAAGTGGAGTGTGAGTTCTTGTCAGAAGTGAAGGAGTTAAAACTTCTGAAGAACTCCTAATTGGAGCAACTCCCCTTTAAAAGACTGGAAAGCAGACATGGAAAGGAGGGGTGGGGCTGACTAGGCCCTGGGCAGCTGTGCTGCTGAGAGAAGCAAGCACAGAGTGGAAGGTGATCTAGTGTGGAAATACAGTGAAGTTGTGAACTACCCTGTAAAGGATCGCCAAGTGACTGTTACTGGGAGAACGGGGACTACAGCAAGTCGTGTGAGCTGGAAGATTGACTTCAGACTCAGGAGGTGAAGTCACAAGGAAGCCACGTAAGTGAAGGGGATTAGTGAGGAATCCCAGGCAGAGTTTGCCTTAAAGGCCTAGGCACGGTTGTTGCTGAAGTATTATGCCCCAGGGAAGAAGTGAAGATAAAGAGAAGTTAATACAAGTGAGTTTGTGTATGCAAGGGTCCCTGGGGTGAAGCATACGGGAGAGACGGGTGGGCCCTATGCTTCACCCGCAACCGTGTCCCAGAGAGGAGCGCTGTGTCCCAGAGAGGAGCGCTGTGTCCCAGAGAGGAGCGCTGTGTCCCAGAGAGGAGCGCTGTGACCCAGAGAGGAGCGCTGTGTCCCAGAGAGGAGAGCTGTGTCCCACAGAGCGAGAGGAGAGCTGTGTCCCACAGAGCGAGAGAGGAGCTGTGTCCCACAGAGCGAGAGAGGAGCTGTGTCCCACAGAGCGAGAGAGGAGCTGTGTCCCACAGAGCGAGAGAGGAGCTGTGTCCCACAGAGCGAGAGAGGAGCTGTGTGCCACAGAGCGAGAGAGGAGCTGTGTCCCACAGAGCGAGAGAGGAGCTGTGTCCCACAGAGCGAGAGAGGAGCTGTGTCCCACAGAGCGAGAGAGGAGCTGTGTCCCACAGAGCGAGAGAGGAGCTGTGTCCCACAGAGCGAGAGAGGAGCTGTGTCCCACAGAGCGAGAGAGGAGCTGTGTCCCACAGAGCGAGAGGAGCTGTGTCCCAGAGAGCGGAGCTGTGACCCAGAGTGGAGCGGTGTCCCAGAGGTTGCTGAAGAGGGCGACCTAATCTCGCTGGGACCCTCACCTGTAAAGAGACTGTTTATTTCCTGGCCACAAGGTGGCACTACCCAAGTTAAAGGACTGTTTTCAAGCTGACCACCAGGTGGCAGACTACCCAAGTTAAAGGACTGTCTACAACCTGGCCACAAGGTGGCATTCTCCCACCTCGCGGAGAAGTAATTGTTTTTTTTAAGCAGAGCTACGGCTACCGCTGTTATTTCTTTCTTCAAATAAACTTATTTGCTGCACTTTCAAGCCGGTATCAGCCATTCATTCAAGAAACCACCGCTATATGCGGCCATCCTGATCACAGTTGATAAATTAGAGTAACTCAAAGGGAGCTACTGCTGCCCTCTTACTATATAATTGGTGGATCAAGTAGTATTTTTAACTAATACTGAAGTGATCCACCCAAAATTAACAATTGCTAATGCCCTTTCGGGACACATTTGTCAGAGATAACAACTACAAACAGTAGTTGAGTGACTTTTCTTTTGTCATAACATTCTATAACATATTCGATAACACATACATAACAGGGTCATAGCTGGTTATCAAGTCGGTACGTCACATTCTCATTTCAAGGTCAACAATGTATACTTTTAGTCATGAAGCTGGGATAGATCTTCTCTGTACAGTCTCGCCGTTCTAGGCAGTCTTGGGTTACGGGAAAGTTCTCTCTCTGTGTTTTTTGACCTCGGGCCATGTTGAAAGTCTTGGGTACCCATACGCAGGGTCGTGGTGTCTTCTGTCAATTTAATATTCCAAGAAACTAGGAGATTGATCCCTTCTTCCAGGGATCTAATACTGAAGATCTTTCCATCTTTTGAGATGCATAGACGGAACGGGAAACCCCATAAGTATTTTCAACCGTGAGCTAGGACACTGTCTAGGATGGTTTTCAGTGTTTTCCTTTTATATAGGGTCACCGGCGCTAGATCAGAGTATACACTTGGCTGATGACCCTCTATTTCTGGGATTCCATTCCTGGCTGCTCACATGAACTGTTCCTTTGTGGTGAAGTAATGGAAGCAAACTATAATGTCTCTTGGGCGCTCAGGGAAGGTTGCACGATTTCCTAGCGCTCTGTGGATTCTGTCAAGTTTGTAGTTTGCTGGATCCACATCTGGCATAAGGTATTCACATAGCTCGATTAAGTATAGGCGTAGGTCTTTAACTGACTCCGGTACATTTCTCAGCCTCACGTTTTGCTTTCTCGATCTATTCTCGAGATCTTCCTGTTGTGCCTGTTGATGCGATTGTTCTTCTCTGAGTGCTTTCACTTTCTCTTCAAGTCTGGTGTGTGCTTGTACCATTTCAGAATATTCTGGTGTGTGCTTGTACCATTTCAGAATATCTTTCCTCTAGGGCCACTGTTTTGTTGTCCACTTTCTTTATCTCTGTGGATAGCTCTGTCTCTACTTTTTGGATGTCAGCATTTAATTTCAGCTCTGAACGTTGCAATTAGGTCCTTCAGATCCTGCATGTCACCTTTAGTACTCGGTGCTGTGCTTTACATGTTGGTGACTGGTGTTTCTGTATTTGAGCCTTGGGTGTTATGAGAAGACTGTGAATTGTTGCGTGGTAGACAGTATGATTGTATGTCTTTAGTGCTTTTCCTTGTAGATACTCCTGCCATAGCCTGTGCTGTGCTTTCTTGTCACTTCGCTAATGTGAGTGTCCCTTTGTATCGGGCCTGGTCAGGTCTTTACATATTAAACTGTGTTAGGTCTATTTATAACAATGCTGCTCCTGAGGATGCAATGCCATGTGCCAATAGAGGGTAATGTTTGATAAATTCAGTGTGTTCACTTGCTGTGTGTTTAGAATTATATTTATACTAGCGACTTGCCCGTCAAAAAATGACGGCAATGTGATGTATATGTTTGTCAAGTTGTTTAGTTATTAACATATATTTTTGACACTTGTAAGTATTTTAATATGAACGTGTATTTTTGTAAAATGTTGATGTAATGGTTTTTTAAAATGTAATTAGTATCTGAAGAATTGTTAACTTTAATATACATTGAATGATTAGGAAAGCAAAAAGTAAAAAGCCTTCTTTAAATGTCGGGAATTTTAACATGTTAAACTATATGTAAGCAATAACCATCAAAGTATATATTTTTAAACTTAAACTTTATTTTTTATGTAAGTTTAGAAGTTAACAAAACATTTGTATAATTTTGAACATTATAAACAGGAACATAGTGAATACATTTTGTAACCTAATTTTTTATTAAAAGTATTAACATTTGAATGTAAAAACAATTTACATTTAAATTAATCAGTATTAAAATTCAATTTCTATCACAATAATTGTTAACTTGAATATACATTGAATGTAGAGGAAAGCATACAGTAAAACTCTTCTTAAAACGTACGTAATTAAAGTAATTTATTACTGAGCACATAAACTGGCGATAAACATTAATGTAGGTAGTAATCTTAAGATAACAGACAATATTTACATTGTGACTTAAAAGGTGCTTGACCTGTTAACATCCACTTTGTAATCTGTTGAATGAAATAACTTGAAAATATATTTTTTAAACTTGTAACATTAGAAACATTAACATAGTGACTTAACATTTTAACATAATTTTTACTAACAATGCAAGGCAAGTATTTTGTGAGGCAAATCATTCATAAACATGACTTCCATTAATTATGACTGAATTAAACAACCAATTGTTATGTATTTTGCAATGCTTTAAAAAAATCTTGGCATCGTTAATTTGTATCCTTCAAAGTTATAGTACTTCATAGTAGACAATGTTTTTAGTAAAAATACGTCCATCTTCTAATAAATCACCTTGACTTTCATTGTTTTCAATGTAAACTTTAATAGCCTGTGGATTTTTGCACCGTGACAACGCAACGTACAATTGACCATGTGCAAAAACTGGTTCTTCCAAGAAAATACCCACAGATTTGAAAGTTTGACCTTGTGATTTATTAATGGTCATGGCAAATGCCATAATAATGGGAAATTGTCTTCTTTGAAGTATAAAAGGGAGACTACTTTCACTTGGTGCTAAATCTATTCTTGGTATGAAAACTCTCTCTCCTTTATGGGTCCCAGTTAAAATTTCAGCATCTATAAAATGGTCCTTTAATTGTTGAACAATTAATCTTGTGCCATTGCATAGGCCTTTTTTGGGGTTCATATTTCGCAGTAACATGATAATTGCACCTTTCTTTAGCTGCAAAATATGTGGTGGCATTCCAGAAGGAGTTAAAGAGTTTATGAATTCAGTTGAAAAGTTAGCCTGACTTTCATTGTCATCAGCAAGTACAGAATCAGCACTGTGATAATTTCTTTGTGGTGCATAAATTTTTTTTAAGATTTCATTATTGAGGATTAATGCATCTTTATTTTTACACGTCAGTATGACTTGGTTGGCAAGCTCGGAATATTCTTCGTTATTTATGCTCCCTTCAAATATAGCCGATATAATATCTTGTTGACAAATCATATGAGGTGGGATCTCTACAGTGTCATCAGGTAAATGTAGTATTTTTTCTGTTCTCCCTTCTCCAATTTTAATAAGCCAATCATTGAAATCAGTTTGGCCTTCTGATCTCATATTTTGTTGCAGTTGAAGATGGGTAAAATGTTTCCATACTATACTTGACTTTATACATGTTTCGATAATGTCAGTTCGATTTCCATGTACAACGACAGGTAATGTTTGTCTGAAATCGCCACCCAACAACATTACCTTTCCACCAAATGGAAAAGTATTCTCCATGACTTCACGAAGCAAACGGTCAATACATTGGAGAGCATAGCATGACATCATTGTGGCCTCATCTATTATAATTAATTTACATTTCTTCAATTTCTTTGCTTGTAAGGATGTCATGCGAATATCTGACACAGAATTTTCTAAAATAGGCACTGGCAGTTTAAATCCACTATGAACAGTTCTTCCACCTTCTAATAAAAGTGCAGCAATTCCAGTAGTGGCAAACGCCATTGCTATTTTTCCTTGTGCTCGTACTGAACTCATTAATAAATTGTACAAATATGTTTTTCCTGATCCGCCAGGTCCATCAAGATAGAAATAACGCTCTGTCACCATGTCATCATCTATAGCATTTTTAATGGCATGAAATGCTTGCAATTGTAGTGTATTTAAAGTTGCAAGTCTTTCTTCTGTTCTTTCTGCTTGTAGTTGAATGTCATAGTCTTCAAAGTTAATGTCATCTATAAGACCTGGATCAGGCAAATTAAAACTTGCACAACTTAATCCATGAGTTAAAAAGACTTCTTGGATTTCCATTAACGCTTTTAAGTGTGCAATGGGTTCATTGTATCGTCGCATAAAGTCTTCAGCCATATTACTTTTAAAAGTCTCCCACAAAGCTAATGCATTTGGAGCATTTGAGAAGATACAAATAAAAGCAAATTGTTCTCTCATCTGTCGTGGCATTTGACATTGTGCTGCTTCTTCTAAACATCTTTCCCACTCTGTATCATCAGCGAGTAAGTTTCTATGTCTTGCAGCTAAATGGAAGGATTCATATACAATGTCATTAACAGTTCTTAAGTGTTCAAAACTTTGTGCTCCAGGAACATTTAAAAGTAATATCCGTAAGCAAAAACGTTCCACATCTCTTGGACTGACTGTGTAAATTCTTGGAATAATTTTATTGCCTCTGGTTTTTCTTGGTCTCCATAATCCATTCACAAAAACATAGTGATATGGAATTTCAATATATAAGTATTGTGTTGCTTCAGCATCAGTGGAATTTAATGCAAACCATGCAGTTAGTGTAGTGTGACGATCTTCACTTTGGGCCAATGCATTCATTTCATTTCCAGCATGGAAATAGACTAAATGTCGTTGTGGCAAATGTACTGCTAACCTATATACTGCATGTGATCTATCATGCATTTCAAATTTTAAAAGCCGCCACATAGCTTTTGGCGCACTGACATAGCGAGCATCTACATGAGATGCAAGTTCATCATGTACTAACTCACTACTTTCAGGGTTGTCTGCACTTTTGACGACTACAGTAGCTGCATCGTAACCTTTGTAAATATATTTGTAGACATATTTAATGGATTTGATGGAAGTGCAGGCTTCTACGTTGATGTGGGCGTTGTACTTCATGAGTAAATGTGGATTGTAGGGTACTACATATCTATTGTCCACTTTTTTTCCACGAATAATGGCACTATCTCCTTCTCTTCTTTTATAAAGTGGATATCCATCACAATTGGCATAGGTTTTGTCTCTATAATCTTTTGGAAATTCTTTGGAACATTTATTATTTTCCATACATGGTGATTGTGGATTAAGGTCACCACAGGGTCCATGAATCATGCGATGAGTAACAATCTCATATAGTCTACCATATAGTTCTGGATCTGGTAGTTCAGCAACAATGACTGCATCCACTTTGTCTGAAGTATCTAATTTATCTTTTTCTTGAAGTATTATTAGAAGATGTGCATGTGGAAGGCCTCTTTTTTGAAATTCAATGGTATATACATAAGCAAGACATTTGCCAAATAACTGATTTATAGTGAAGTCACGTATTAATTCATTTATTTAATCTTAAAAACTCTGGCTACTAAATCTGGTCGATCTGAAGCAGTTTGTCCAAGAAGTAGATTTAGTGTAATTTCTGGCCATTGTGGATTACATGTAAATGTCACAAATAGATCGGGTTTGCCAAATTTTGTCACAATAGCCATAGCATCATTGTATCTTTCTCTCATATTCCGAGGAGATCCTTGAAAGGAAGATGGTAAAATGATGGCTTTGCCAGCTGTCATGTCTCTGCTTGTAGCCACGTCAGCAACATAGTCCATGAGTCCAGAATATTGTTCTACACGGAGTTTATCTTGTTGATATTTGATAAAGTTTAAATTATTTGCCTCAACTTGCAAATATGAATCAATAATCCATTGTTGTGTTAGTTTCCCACCACATAAAATTGGATTAAATACATTGCGAATGGCAATTTGAGCTACTTTAAATTCAAGCATAGAAACATTATTTCGGATTCTGGCTTTAGCATTTGGGTAACTGGGAAGAGTTAATTTTGGTTGCCAACCTGCTTCTCCGTGTGGGAAAAAGATGGGATATGTCATTGGATCTAAATTTGGACTTAAGATACTCATATTAATAAACGGTTGGTCCTCATTTCTAGGATATATTCGAATGTCTCTTTGAAATGGTGGTTCTCCTTCATCATTGTGAAACACCATTGCAACCTCATTTGTTGTTGGGAAGTTATAACGACGTTTATCAGTATGTCTGTCTCTTTTAAGCACCATATTAACCTTCGGCATTGGTAATTGATGTGTTTGTGAATGAAGTAGTTGTTCATTTTCTACTTCTGCCAATTTTTTATACGCTTTACTGTAGGGATTGTTGTCCATAATGTTATTTAGCTCTATGAAAACAGTGGGTAAGCATTTTTTATTTTCTTCCATCTGCATACGTTGGTCAACAGCTTCCATTGTATCTAGGACATATAGTTGAGCGAATTTTCTTTTATTTCCTTCCTCTGGATGTAAATGGGAAGTGCGATGATAAATTTGTCCTTGGACTTTAAAACAGTAAGGACCATGTCCTGGTACATTAGCAGCTAATGTTGCCCCCATGGATGCAAAGGATATGGCACTATTGTAGGATCTTATGTTTGTCTTAAAATTTTTGTAGTTTGGAAAAGTAGGTTCAGTCATAATATTTTGTAAATAAATTGGAAATTCTTTCCTTTCTGGAAGTTTGAACTTGCCTTTTTGACAACAACTAATAAATTGTCCATCTCTGGGTCTCTCCTGTTTAAAATAATAAGCCTCACAAAACTGACATTGAGTAGTCATGTCCCCACAACTATGAACCTCTACTGCTAAAGACTTGAGTAGAGGACAATTTGCAAAGCATATAGGATTTTGACTTTCATATTCATCAGGTGAAATGTCATATAATGTTTCAACAACAGGTTCTAAATGTTTTGTTTTTTTCGTTGCTTTTCTTGGTATATGTTGTATTGTTTGAGGTAAAATGTCATGTAATGTTTCATGAAACGGTTCTAAATGCTTTGTTTTCTTTGTTGCTTTTTTTGGTATCTCTTGTATTTTTTCTGGTAAAATGTCATCTGATGTTTGAGCAACAGGTTGTAAATGCTTTATTTTCTTTGTTGTTTTTTTTGACATATCTTTAATTTCTGCAAGTGACAGTCTTTTGCTTGCAATTCTTTTGCGTTCTTTTTCTCGTCGAATTTCCTTCTTCTCCGGTGTCTGCTGGCTGTCTGCTCTCTGTCGTCGTTCTCTAGCTTGGCGTCTTTTCTTTTCTTGTTTACTCTCGTTATCAGCCATGTTAATCTGTAAAAATAAAATAATGTACCATTAGTTTATTTTGAGATGTTAAGTTGTTTTTCATGACAAATAGTTATCAATAGTGTGTTAACATTTTATACTTAATCAATTTCAATGCGGTCAATTGAATAAAAGTCTAAATAAGGCCATCAGATAATTATTTAAAGAAATTTTTATTTATTAAACATGTATCCAAAAGCAAGTGTTTCAGTAACTAAAAAGGTATTTTCAATAAGATGTTATGTACTTATTTACAGCACTATTCAATTTGTCAAATGGCAATTAAATTAGGGTTTAGGACTGGAATGTTACAATGACAAATTGTATAGATTCTGTGTTTTTAGACTTTTTTGGACTATGCCAATTTATTTTTTAAGTTTACATTGAAGTTTGTATTTATTGTTAAAGATTATTGGCCCTAAAAGACAAATAAGAGATAGATGATAGATATTACTTTTTATACTGTACCTTGGTTGAAGTTTGATTTCAAGCAAAATTCTTTGTTGGTCCTGTGTTGAAAGCCTTCGTCCGATGGTCTGGTCCTGTGTTGAAAGTCCTCGTCCGATGGTGTAGTCCTCTGTTGAAAGTCCTCGTCCTCTGGTGTGGTCCTCAGTTCCAACTCCTGTTCCGATGTTCTTGACGCAGTATCTGTTATAAAATAAAAATGAAAATGTTATGTTATTTGAATGTCTTTGTATGAATGAAAAAATGGCATTATTTCTGTGTTTTTCTACAATCCTTTTTGGTGCGCCACAATTTTGGTATGCTTCTGTAGGCTATTTTCTAAGGCTTATAGGTGGTTAAACATTAAAGAAGAATATTAATTAATTTTTCTCTTTTTTTACTTGTTATACTGTACCTTGGTTGAAGTTTGATTTGAAGCAGAATCTTTGTTGGTCCTGTGTTGAAAGCCTTCGTCTGATGGTCTGGTCCTGTGTTGAAAGTCCTCGTCCAATCGTCTGGTCCTCTGTTGAAAGTCCTCGTCCGATGGTGTAGTCCTCTGTTGAAAGTCCTCGTCCAATGGTCTGGTCCTCTGTTGAAAGTCCTCGTCCGCTGGTGTGGTCCTCAGTTGAAACTCCTGGTCCGATGTTCTTGACGCAGTATCTGATATAAAATAAAAATGAAAATGTAATATTATTTTAATGTATTTGTATAAAGTAAAAAATGACATTATTTCTTTGTTTTTCTACAATCCCGTTTGGTGTCCACCACTTTTGGTATGCTTATTTAGGCCTTTTTCTAAGGCTTATAGATTGTTAAACATAAAATAAGTATCTAAATGTACTTTGGTATGTGTTTGTGTGAGTTTTCATACAATCCCGTTTGGTGCGCACCACTGTTGGTATGCTTATTTAGGCTTCTTTCTAAGGCTTATAGGTTGTTAAACATAAAATAAGAATGTAAAAGTAGTTTGCTATGTGTTTGTGTGAGTTTTCATACAATCCTGTTTGATGCGCACCGCTGATGGTATGCTTATTAATGTTGTTTTGTAATGCTAATAGGTTGTTAAACATAAAATAAGAATCAAAATGTAGTTTGCTATGTGTTTGTGTGAGTTTTCATACAATCCTGTTTGGTGGGCACCAATGTTGGTATGCTTATTTAGGCTTCTTTCTAAGGCTTATAGGTTGTTAAACATTAAATAAACATCTAAATGTAGTTTGCTATGTGTTTGTGTGAGTTTTCATACAATCCTGTTTGATGCGCACCGCTGATGGTATGCTTATTAATGTTGTTTTGTAATGCTAATAGGTTGTTAAACATAAAATAAGAATCAAAATGTAGTTTGCTATGTGTTTGTGTGAGTTTTCATACAATCCTGTTTGGTGGGCACCAATGTTGGTATGCTTATTTAGGCTTCTTTCTAAGGCTTATAGGTTGTTAAACATTAAATAAGAATGTAAATGTAGTTTGCTATGTGTTTGTGTGAGTTTTCATACAATCCTATTTGATGCGCACCACTGTTGGTATGCTTATTAATGTAGTTTTGTAATGCTAATAGGTTGTTAAACATAAAATAAGAATCTAAATGTAGTTTGCTATGTGTTTGTGTGAGTTTTCATACAATCCTGTTTGGTGGGCACCAATGTTGGTATGCTTATTTAGGCTTCTTTCTAAGGCTTATAGGTTGTTAAACATTAAATAAACATCTAAATGTAGTTTGCTATGTGTTTGTGTGAGTTTTCATACAATCCTGTTTGATGCGCAGCACTGTAGGGCCCTCATTCAATTGCGATTTGGGCAATTGAATAGTGCTCTAAATAAGCACATAACATATTTTTTAAAAATAAGTTTTTAGTTAGTGAAAACCTTGTTTTTGGATAGATGTTTAGTAACTAAAAACTTCTTAAAAAAAATATGTTATGTGCTTATTTAGACCCCTATTCAATTGGCCAAATTGCAATTGAATGAGGGCCTTGGTATGCTTATTAATGTAGTTTTGTAATGCTAATAGGTTGTTAAACATAAAATAAGAATGTAAATGTAGTTTGTTATGTGTTTGTGTGAGTTTTCATACAATCCTGTTTGGTGGGCACCAATGTTGGTATGCTTATTTAGGCTTCTTTCTAAGGCTTATAGGTTGTTAAACATTAAAATAAGAATTTAAATGTAGTTTGCTATGTGTTTGTGTGAGTTTTCGTACAATCCTGTTTGATGGGCACCACTTTTGTTATACTTATGTAGTGTTTTTTCTAATGGTTATAGGTTGTTAAACAAAAAGAATATAAATTTAGTTTGCTATGTGTTTGTTACAATCCTGTTTTGTGTGTACCAGTTTGTGTGTACCATATGTTGCATACTTTGGCCCTCATTCAATTGCAGTTTGGCCAATTCAATAGGGTTCTAAATGTGCTTATTTGGAGCCCTATTGAATTGTCCAAAATATCAATTGAATGAGGGCCTTTGTTTGCTGGATTTGTTATATTGTGAGGGCCTCATTGAATTTTGTTTTTCAATAGGGCTCTATATAAGCAGAGAGCATATTTTTGAACAGAAGTTTTTAGTTAAATTGAGCCAAATGTGCTTATATAGAGCCCTATTGAAATGGTCAAATCACATTTGAATGAGGCCCTCGGCCATTAAACATATTTAGGTCCTGAATCAATTGCGTTTTGACCAATTGAATAGGGCTCTATATAAGCACATAAAAATTTTTTGGACAGAAGTTTTTAGTTAGTGAAGACCTATTATGTGCTTATATAAAGCCCTATTCAATTAGCCAACTCAGAATTGAATAAGGCTCATGGTTCGGTTCTTTTTTATACTTAATACTTTACCTTGATTGAAGTGTGGAATGACAGAGGGTCCCCTCCTGCCAATCTTAATCCGCCGGTCTTCTTGTAGTGTCTGTTTGAAAAATAAAGTGAAATAGTGAATTATAGAATTTTTTATTTGTATTTAAGAAACCATGGCCTTTTCAGCATTTAAAGTATTTTTGTATCGTACCTCTTGTTCTTTGTTGGTGTTCTTTAAAAGGGATTGTGCTTCACAGTGCACAGTGCAAATTGTTGAGAGACGCTGTTGATGCAGAGTCTGTTTGAATATTAAAAAAAGTAGAAAGATTGAGTTTTAGGTGATCTATTAAATTTCAGTAAATTAATTTCATTGAAATATACTTCTGTAATTAATTTGAATTAACATTATTTTTTGGTGGGGTCTACACACATATATGTCACATACATGAAGCACATTTCCATAGTTGAAAGTAATTTTTTTGTGTGCGTGTGACATATCACTATACATGAATCATATTTTAATTGTTAAATTAACCTTATTTTTATTTTTGGCCAACATACATAAATGTGTGTGTGACATGTGACTATAGATGATACACATATATGTGCGTGTCACATATCAGTATACATGACTCATATTTTAATAGTATTTTAATAGTCCCAACTTATTTTTTTGTAATGTAATTTAAATGTAGTTGTTTAATTAGTTTGTTGCAGGGGCAATACACATAAATGTGCATGTAACATGTCACTATACATTATACACATAAATGTGCGTGTCACTTGTCAGTATACATTATACACATAAATGTGCGTGTCACTTGTCAGTATACATGATACGCCTAAATGTGCGTGTGACATGTCACTATACATTATACACATAAATGTGCGTGTCACATGTCAGTATACATTATACGCATATATGTGCGTGTCACATGTCAGTATACATTATACGCATATATGTGCGTGTCACATGTCACTATACATTATACACATAAATGTGCGTGTCACTTGTCAGTATACATTATATGCATAAATGTGCGTGTCACTTGTCAGTATACATTATACGCATAAATGTGCGTGTCACATGTCAGTATACATTATACGCATATATGTGCGTGTCACTTGTCAGTATACATTATACGCATAAATGTGCGTGTCACTTGTCAGTATACATTATACGCATAAATGTGCGTGTCACTTGTCAGTATACATTATACGCATAAATGTGCGTGTCACATGTCAGTATACATTATACGCATATATGTGCGTGTCACTTGTCAGTATACATAAACCTCTTTGTCTTCTTTAATTTTTTTTTTTGATGTCCTGTCTTGAAAATAAGTAATATATTATAGCTTACCTCTCAGTTGTAATTTGCACAATGTAAAGTAGTAAATTAGGAAAGAATTATCTTCTCAAGTTTTAGCAGCAGTTATCTCCGAAGTCACTCTGTTCATCACCTGAGGAGAAATGTATTTTTCTCTGTCAAATAGACAGTATTTATAAACTTGTAGAACATTCTGGAAAGTTAGACCGTTAGAACGTAATACGCATGCGCTATTTGCGTTCCAGCTTACAATTTGCGTTCCATCCGCCATTTTGTGCGTAGTAGTGGTTAAAATGGTGTTTAATATGAGTGTGATCCGTTCCGCATAGTATGTGTTTCATTATTGCGAGTAAGTGTAGTGTAGTTACGTCTGGAGCCTCGTTTTCGTTTTGTTCGGCGGCCATTTTTTCTCTCGCTTAGCCGATTTTCGGTCGTTTAAACTCTTTGTTTTGACTTAAATGGACGTGTAAATGAACTTTTGGAGGTGCCGGATGCCCCCCCGTGCTGTAAGTAAGCTTTTTATGTGTTTGTTGTGTTTATTTCTTGTGTTTGTGATGTTTTGATGCGCGGCGGTTGGAATGGGTCTTTCGCGGCCGTATTTTTTTTCCGATGCAGCCGTATTTTGTTGAGATGTTGCCGTATTTTTTTGCGATATACGCAGTTAGCTTTTACGTGTACGACGCAGTGTATTTGTTTCTAAGTCGTGCGTATGTGTGTTAAGAGCGTGTGAAGGGCCTTTTTTACTGTTTTTTTGTTAAGTCTTGCGTCTGTGTGTCTGGGTGTAAGCGGGTGTGAGGCGACTTTGAGTTTTTTTTTGTTATGAAGTTGTGTGTGTGTGTATGTGTGTGTTAACACAGCCGATGTTGGGATGCTCCCACCACCGCAAATGCGGACCCTCGCTTCGCGAGGATCCGCATTTGCGGGGACGTTGTTTGGTTTTTGTTGGCTGGGCGGTTGGGTTTATTCTGTTAAAAAAGTCGTGTGTGTGTATGTGTGTGTTAACACAGCCGACGTTGAGCCTCCACAACCGCAAATGCGGGCCCTCGCTTCGCGAGGACCCGCATTTGCGGCGAACTGCGTCCCTCGCATCGCGAGGGACGCAGTTCTTGCGGGCTCGCTACGCGAGCCCGCCAGCCTGAGCAACGACTCGTACGCTCACAACTATATATGTGATGGTATAGTTCCAAATTTGACCAATGCAGTGAGTTAATTTGCTGTGTGGTCAGCGTTATATTGGCAAAATCAAAATCAAAATCGACCAATAGATGGCTTAGTTGAGCAGTGTAGTGAGTTCACTTGTTGTGTAGGTAGAATTTAATTTACTTCGTGAATAGATGTTAAGTCAGGATATTGTATTCACTTGCAATATAGTGAGAGTATTAACCATGATTGACCAATAGATGGTGCTAGAGAGCCCAAAAGGCAATGTGTTTAGTTGCTGTGCGCTGGTATAGCTGGAGAGCAGGCCAACAAGACCTCTAATAGCAGGGGCTTACAGGGAATGTCTAGGGGAGATCTCTTTTTGGGTTTGTGTAGGGGACTCCCACCAAACAATCCCTGGTACCTTAGATTTAGAGCCTTAGCTTCACAGAGCGTGTTGGCAGCTCCGGAGCAACAGGCTGATCAGAGTCTGCAAAGGTTCTTTGGCTGCATTGCCTTGTCACTATGGCCGGCTTGTGTGGCAGCAGCTGCCTCTGTGTAGTGCCTCCAGGTGTCTCTGGCTTCCTTCTCCTGGCACCTGCAGGAGTCCCCGACCTAGGCTCTACCACAGCAGCACCAGTGTTACTCCACACCTCTCCATTCTGCCTCTGGCTGGGCCCTCCACGCAATAGAGCTGACAGCCACGTGTCCTGGCAAGGCTAGGTAAGATGTGAGCCTAGCCTAGGCCTCAACCACATGCAGTCTGAATTTGGTGCAGACTGGCAAAAAAATTATTGAAATGATCCGCTGACTCTTCTTTATCCCCTACTAATGTTAAAAAAATAAATCCGGGATGATTGAAGTGCAATTTATGGGGAAAAAACTGTGGGAGCTACAGAGCTCAGGCAACTTGTGACCTCTCTCTTCCACAGTTAGCCACGCCTCACTAGCCCATCTTCTTAACACAACATAGGTGGTTGTCACAACTTTTCATACTAGAAAAACTTTCCTTATTATATTTAACTGGCGACTTGCCCGTCAAAAATGACGGGGCAATAAAATTGTAAGGCAGGTAATGCTGTTTGGGCCAGACATTATTTTTTTTGGTGGTCCGAGATCCTTCGGCGCTCATTGCGAGCCTCGCGCTGAGCGCCTTTGGCTCTCATTGCGAGACTGTTGGTTGTTGTATTTTTTTTTTCTGATATGCGCTTTTGCTGTTATTGTTTGGTCGGCGGTGATCTGCTTTTTGCGCTTATTGCAAGGCTTTGTGTGGCGCTCGTTGTGAGTCGCGCAGTGAATGGCTTTTGTGTTTATTGTAAGAGTGTTTTTGTGTATATTTGTTTTTGTATGCTAATTAAATAATTAATAAATTACTAAATGAATATATTTTACCTATTTGTAAGTAATATATGCAGGAAGTATTGTGCTGAAGAGCTGACAATCTGTTTTGATGTTCCTGCAGCATAGAATGTCAGTTTGCACTGTTGTGGTGCTGAGGTGTAAGCAATGTGTGCAGTGTGTAGTGTAAATAGGATTCGTGTGCGAGGGAAACCCGTTAGGGTAGCTGTGTACTTCCCCATTGTGTAAGTTAGTGTTGTAAAATGGCGGCCAATGTGTGTGTGGTACACGGCTGTGGATGATGCAGCATGCTTGGTAAAAATATATCTTGTACCTCGTACGGCTTTTTTGAAAAGCCGTATGTGCTTGGTGGTGTTTTGCGTCTTTAGGGTCTTGTAGCCTCGTTTTTTTCGGCAGCCATTTTTTCTCTCAAATAGGGGATTTTTGTGTGTGTAAACTATGGAATTTGGACTTAAATTGAGGTGTAACTTCACTTGCAGAGGTCCTGGGTGCCCCCCCCCCCCCCCCCCTCTTGCTGTGGGTAAGCTGTTTATGTAGTTTTTGTGTGTATTTATTGTGTTTTTAATGTTTTCAGATGCGTGCGGTTCGTCCGTTAAGGTCGTATTTTTGCGAGGTCGTAATTTTTTTCTCTCTAAGTCCTGCGTCTCGTATTTTTTTTTATGCTAAGTCCGTAATTTTTCTGTTCTAAGTAGTAGTGATTGTGTGTTAGATCTATTTTAGTAAAGTGCCGCTTGTGTGGGTGTTTGTAACCGTGTGTGAGGCGCAGTAGAGCCTCCCCCTCCGCAATTTGTGGGCTGCAATTTCTGCCGCATTTGTGGCCTGCAATGAGCCTTTGCCTCATTGCAGCCGACGTTGGAGCCTCCACCTTCCGCCAATGCGAGCGACGCAGTTCTTGCGATCTCGCAAAGCGTGACGACGATTCGTAGTTTGACAACTATTATATGTGATGTCTATTTCCTGTCACATTATATGATGTCTCTTTTCCTGTCATAATACAGATTGTGTTACTTTCTCTGCTGGCTCCATGAGCTCATTTGTGACTTTATTCTTTATTTCACTCTCTATCTTCCAATATCTTTGATGGGTCCATTTAGATCTCAAACAAAAAAAAACTGCCTTCAGTGTCAGCCATTTTATCAAAGGCAGCTTTAACCCAAACCTCAGCAAGTTGTGCAGGGCACACAGCTAACAAACTGCTCCTTATATAACCAGTTTCCCTCCAAAACTAACTGACCAATCACAGCATGACACCACTGTCTAGTCTGCAGTCTCTGTTCACAAACGACTCCATGTAGAAAGGCTAAATTATTTTCTTTTTCTGTTTTTTTGTAAATATTTTTTTTTAGGAAAATGTTATAAAATACTTTCACAGAATGCTCACAAAAAAAAAAAATGTCACAGATATGAATTGCTTTTATAGTTTAAAGGGTCATTTTATGTTATGGAGCCCCACACAGTCTTAACACTGCGGTTGAATGCTGCGCCAGGAGGCTCGCAGGAGTGCCTTCGGCGCTCATTTCAGCTCATTTTCAAGTCCTATGTGCTTCAATGCCTTAACTGCTCGGCGCACTTCGCGAGGCTCGCGGGCAATGAGCGCCTTTGACTTCAATGCCTCAATGGCTCGCTTCTTGAGGCTCACAGTTGCGACCCTTTGGGCCGCAAACGGCTCGCCTCGCTTGCAACAAATCTCAGTTTGATATATGTTACGGGCAATGTGTTGAATCTGGGCATTTTGTAGAATGCCCGGGCAATATGAGATACTGTCGGCGCACCTTATATACTGTATATTGAGCTGTTTTGGTAACTGAAACACAGACAAAGAATATTGGTTTATTTTGACTGTTTTTTTCATTAAAAGTTATATGGCCATGTCGGAGGATGATTATATTCTTTGCCTTCCCTTTAATCCAACGTTAATTTGGCAAAATATAATATAAAACATTACTGTATTGAATGACCAAGTGAAAAGAATAAAAGATTATACACATTACCTGGGCATTCTACACAATTGTAACAGCGCGTCTTTCCCCTGCCCTTCTTATTATATATATATATATTTTGTATTTATTTTTTGTATTTATTTATTTATTTATATGTATACTTTTATTTATATATATATATATATATATATAAATAATCAGAGTAATGCAGTATATACTGATACCTTTTTTGTTGGACAAACATATTCAGTTTTCATGACTAGCTTTCGAGAGTGTTGCTCCCGTTTTCAATTCCGAAGCACTTCCTCTCTTGAAAAAGAGAGGAACGCTTTGGAAAGCTAGTCATGAAAACTATGAATATGAATATGTTTGTCCAATAAAAAAGGTATCTCTATATATACTTATGATACTCAAAAATGATCTTTGCTTATTCTTTGGCCTAGGTGTTATTACTAATATGCAAATACTAATTTATCTAATGGATCCAAATTTTGGATTCCTTAGACAACCAACCTAAGTTGATAAAGGTAAGTGAGGGGAGAGGGAGAATGAGGGGTTAATTAGAGAGGGGGAATGGGAGGAGCGAGGAGGAGGAGGAGGATGAGGGGAGGGAGGAGGAGGATAAGGGGAAGAAGGGAGGAGGAGGATGAGGGGAGGGAGGAGGAGGATGAGGGGAAGGAGGGAGGAGACAATGGGGGTGATGCGACCGCCCCGCGCCCCGTCTACCCTCACTTACCTTGATCAGCTGCTCCTGCTCCACTCCATTGCGTCTTCTGGCTGTGTCGGGACCTGGCATATGCTAATGACGTGACGCGCATGTGATGGGTCCCGACACAGCCGGAAGACGCCATGGAGAGCAGCTGATGAAGGTAAGTGAGGGGAGAGGAGGGTAGATGGAGAGAGGGGGTAATTGGAGATGGGGAAAGGGAGGAGGAAGAGGGGAAGGAGGGAGGAGACACTGGGGGTGATGCGTGAGCCCGCAGTTTTAACATTGCGTTACCAAAGTTTTTTTGTAAGCCTGTAATGCTGAGAACTATATATGTGATATATATATATATATATATATATATATATACTGTGTATGTGTATGTGTATATATATATATATATATATATATATATATATATATATATATAAAGATTGACAGCACTGGCCCCTCCCAGAGCAGGGCCCTGGTACATTGGAACACATTTTTACTGTATTGAAAACAAAAATCCTATAACATATATTATTCTGCAGCATAATTTCACGCTCTCTCATTTTGAAAAAGCCACAATTATAGCACACTGCGATATTCAGTATAAGATATCAGGGGTGGCTTGGTTAAAAATATGCATCTATCACTTTAAATTAATGCTTTGTGTGCCTTCCCCTTGCTTGGTGACTTTCCCTAGTGCTTCTATATATCATATAGAACGTTGTAATGCTGTCCCGCTCACCCTAGATGAGCCTACATGCACTGTGCTAGAAATTGTAACTGTATTGTATCTGTCAGCTGCAGCATCAACCAATCAGAATGAAGCAGGTGCATAATGTGGTTAGGGACATTCACTTTAACGCCCACAAGCCACTTAGGACTGCTGTGGGAGCTGCCAAGTGCTGAGTGACAGTTCCAACAGCCATACATGAGGTCTCTCTCTTTCCCTTCCTTCTCCCTCTTACCCTCTCTATTCCCATTGCTTCCTCCTCTCTCACCCCTGTGTCTCTTTTCCCTCTCCCTCTTGTGTCTCTTTTCCCTCTCTCCCTACCCTGTGTCTCTTTTCCCTCTCTCCCTACCCTGTGCCTCTTCCCCCCTCTCTCCCTCCCCTGTGTCTCTTTGCCCCTCTCTTACTCCCCTGTGTCTCTTTGCCCCTCTCTTCCTCCCCTGTGTCTCTCTGCCCCCTCTCCCACCCCTTTGTCTCTTTCCCTCCTCTCCTACCCCTGTGCCTGTGTCTCTTTCCCCCCTCTATCACCCCTGTCTCTCTTTTTCCCTCTCTTACCCTCCTCATGCAGGCCTCCTCATCTGGGGCCGGGCCCACCCGTGGGCATCTACAGCCGGGCCCACCCTTGGGCCTCTCCAGCCGGGCCCACCCTCGGGCCTCTTCAGGTGGGTGGAGGGGGGAGATTGAGAGAGATAGGAGGGGGGAGAGAGATAGGAGGGGGGAGAGAGAGAGAGAGAGGAGGGGGAGAGAGAGGAAGTGAATAGAGAAAGAGGAGCGGGAGAAAGAGAGGAGGGGGAGAGAGAGAAGAGGTTAAAGAGAGAGAAAGAGAGAGGAGGGGGAGATTGAGGAGCGGAGAGAGAGGAGAGAGACAGAGAGGGGGCGAGAGAGAGGAGGGGGGAGAGAGAGAGGAGTGGGAGAGAGAGAGGGAGAAAGAGAGAGGAGGGGGAGAGAGAGAGGAGGGAGAGAGAGACAGAGAGGGGGAGAGAGAGAGGAGCGGAAAGAGAGTGGAGGGAGAGAGAGACAGAGGAGGGGAAAGAGAGTGGAGGGAGAAAGAGACAAGAGGAGGGGAGAGAGAGAGGAGGGGAAGAGAGAGAAAGAGAGGAAAGGGAGAGAGAGAGGAGGGTGCGAGAGAGAGGAGGGTGCGAGAGAGAGGAGGGTGCGAGAGAGAGAGGGTGCGAGAGAGAGAGGGTGAGAGAGAGAGAGGGTGAGAGAGAGAGAAGGTGAGAGAGAGAGAGGGGGAGAGAGGAGGGGGGGAGAGAGAGAGAGAGAGGAGGGGGATAGAGAGAGTGAGAGGCGGATATAGAGAGAGGGCGATAGAGAGAGAGGGGGAATAGAGCGAGGAGGGATAGAGAGAGGGGTAGAGAGAGAGAGGGGGGATATATATAGAGAGAGGGGGATAGAGAGAGAAAAAGGGAGATATAGGTAAGGGCAGAGGGATTAGAGCGAGGGAGAGAGGGATAGATAGAGAGAGCGGGGGATTGATAGAGAGAGAGGGGGATAGATGGGGATAGAGGGATATATAGATAGAGAGCTAGAGAGAGAGTGATTGAGAAGTAGATAAAGAGAAAGGAAGAGATAGGCAGGGATAGATGGATTGAGAGAGAAAGGAATAGATAGGTAAAGAGAGGGATAGATAGGAAGAGAGAGAGAGGCATAAATAGAGAGCTAGAGAGAGTGGTAGACAAGGAGATAGGAAGAGATAGATAGGTAGAGATAGAGGGATTAGAGAGAGGGAGGGATAGATAGGGAGAGAGGGGGATAGGGAGGGAGAGATATCGAGAGGGGGAGGGAGAGAGAGATAAGGAGAGGTGTAGAGGGAAGGACAGAGGGGGGGAGAGATAGAGAGAGGGAGATAGGGAGGGAGTGGAAGAAGATAGAGGGAGAGAGAGATAGGGAGAGAGGGATAGGGAGGGAGAGAGATAGGGAGGGGGTGAATGAAGATAGAGGGATGGAGGGAGAGAGAGATAGGGAGAGAGGGATAGGGAGAGAGAGAGGGAAAGAGATAGGGAGGGAGAGAGAGGAAAGGGTGGAAGAAGATAGAGGGATGGAGGGAGAGAGAGATAGGGAGAGAGGGATACGGGGGAAAGAGATAGGGAGGGAGGAAGGGAAAGAGATAGGGAGGGAGGGAGAGAGAGAGATAGGGCGAGGGGTGGGGGATAGGGAAAGAGGTATATAGGGAGAAGGATAGGGGGAGATAGGGAGAGAGGGATAGGGAGATAGGGAGGGAGAGAGGTAGGTAGGAAGGGAGAGAGTTAGGGAGGGAGAGAGATGGGGATAGGAAAAGCGGGATATAGGGAGAGGGATAGGGGAGTGATAGAGAGAGGGATAGGGAGAGAGATAGGGAGGGAGGGAAAAGATAGGGAGGGAGTGAGAGAGATAGGGAGAGGGGTGGGGGGATAGGGAAAGAGGGATATAGGGAGAGGGTTTGGGGGATAGGGAAAGAGGGATATAGGGAGAGGGATAGGGGGGAGATAGGGAGAGAGGGATATAGGGGGTGATAGGGAGAGAGGAGAAAGATAGGGAGAGAGGAGAAAGATAGGGACGGAGAGAGTTAGGGTGAGAGAGAGAGACAGGGGAATGGATGAGGGGTAGGGGGAGGGATAGGGGGAGAGAGGGATAGGGAGGGAGGAGAAAGATAGGGAGAGAGAGAGTTAGGGAGGGCGAGAGAGATAGGGAGAGAGATGGGGATAGGTAAAGAGGGGTATAGGGAGAGGGATAGGGGGAGAGAGATAGGGAAGGAGAGATGTAAGGAGAGAGGTAGGGAGGGGAAGAGTTAGGGAAGGAGAGAAAGATAGGGAGAGGAATGGGGAATAGTAAAAGAGGGATGTAGGAAGAGGGAAATGGGGAAGATAGGGAGGGAGGAGAAAGATAGGGAGGGAGAGAGATAGGGAAGGGGACGAAGATATTGATTATATGTTGTGTTTATTTATTTATTAATGTTAATGTTTCTTTTTCTCCTAGAGGTGCCAGACCTGCGTCAGTGAAGGATTGGCCCTTATGCTTGTAATGATGGCCAGAAAAGCGGTAAGTGGGCTTATTAACCCTACTGTAGGTAGGAAAGGGGGTTGTTTTTGATGTAATGAGAGTTTTTTTAGTGTATGTAATATCTTTTTGATGTAATGTCTTTTTTATTTTGTGTAATTCTAGTTTTTTCTTTCAGTAAATTATGTCTTTTATTTTGTGTAATGTAGGGTTTTTATTTTCTATAATGTATTTTTTCAGTATTCTTTTTGTAATTAGTGGGGTAACATGGATTTTATCAGGGTGTTAGGTAGGTAGTGTGTGGGTTAATGGTGTAGAGGGGGTTTAATAGTGAAGAGGGGTGGTTAATAGGGTAGTGTTTAGACTTGGTGTCATGAGGGTCCTGGAGGACCCTCATGGCACACAGTGTTATTCTAGGGGTTAATAGTGTCCTATAGGTGTCTATATAGACCCCTATTGGACTAATTGGGTTAATTATTGTCCCATAAGGGTCTGTATAGACCCTTATGGGAGTGAGGGAGTTAATTAGAGGCTTGTGATGGTCTGTATAGACCCCCATGAGTGATGGGCTTAATTTTAGATGCCTGGGGGGGTACTTATAGTATTTTATTGGTTGGGATATATAGGGATCAACCTGGAGTGAAGGGGAGGAGTCTAAACTATGGGGTTGAGTCAATGTAAGGGGAGGGTCCAGGTCTCTGTCTTCCGCCTCCTCAACTTGAAAGTCACCAGCCACCACTGTAAGATACTGATTTGATATCTGTAGAGTTATTTCAGAAAGTGTAAAATGCTTTACATAAAGTTCATCTGTTGTCCACAAGGTAGCAGCATCCACTTAAAACATAAAAATGTCTGCCTGCAAAACATAAGTGCAGGTTATCTAAACAGTGCTCAGAGGTACATGGGACTGAACAGGATCCTAATGTGTCTTGATTATATTGTCCCTGTTTTAGTGGAAGCTTGAAATGGATTACTATAGTAAGGGGATGCAAAAGAACTTGTCATAGGCACAGCATAGGTAGATATGGCTAATTGGAGTGATAGGAATGTAATGATTTGTTAAAGTAGAGAGGACATTCAGAAAGAAGGTATTATTATAAACTTTAAGTAATACAAGTACTTAATCAGTGGAATAAAATACAATGGAAACATACATTTTCCTACAATAAGAGTTCACAAGTTTGCAAGGTTGCAATCTCAACTTGTCAATCAGCCTTACTGTTCCCCCTTTAAAGGAAGGCTGAAATATCTTATATAATATATATATATATATATATATATATATATATATATATATATATATATATATATATATATATATACACACTCTGAATATATATTATCTTCAGTTTGACGTCAAGTGAAAAAATAATGAACATGGCCAATCTGGCTTTAAAAAAAAAAAAAAAAAAAAAAAATATATATATATATATATTTTTTTTTTTTTTTTTTTTTCTTTTTAAAGCTAGATTGGCCATGTTCATTATTTTTTCACTTGACGTCAAACTGAAGATAATATATTCAGAGCCCCATGGGGTAATTGTCGATTATTGCCAATTATCTGTCATTAAGAATATATGTTAGAATGTTAGACTCTGTTGAATCAGAAAGGCTGATTGACAGGTAAAAAATGTATTTTAATGTAAGAAAATGCAATTCTAAGGACGTTTAATTTATATAGTACTTGTTACTACCTAAATGGTACCATATTTGTACATTTATTAAAATTACTAAAGGAGAGAGAAGGGGTATTAAAGGGAAAGAGATGAATCAATTGTTAGAAGTGCTGGAAGAGGATATTGTGATAGTTATAAGAACAGATAATATATTGGGTACACTTCCAATCCTGAGAATGATACAGGGTTGCAGTAAAAACCATCAAGGGTCACATGGGCCCCATTGGTAGCACACGGTCACCAGAGATTTCACTATTATACCGTAAGCAAGATGGTAGTACAGCAAAGTAGTGGGAGGGAATGATAAAAGAAAAAGCAGGAAAAGCTATTTATTTTCATGCAACTCAGCAGCTTGTACCAGAGTTTGTTTTGGGACAGATTTTCATCTCTGGTGCCCCTAGGCACAATTTTCTTACCTGCCCTTAGTAGTAAGTCTGTGAACTGCAGTATTTATTTTTTTTATGTAAAGGAACATTTTGAAGTGTGCAATGTGGAGCCCTTCACAAGGAAATGTCCGTAGATGGCTGCATAGTTGGCCTAATGAAAAATCCAATGAGTGAAATTGTAAAGAAAATTAGAATTACAGCTATACAAATGTTTTAATTAATTTTAATAACAGAAGTCAAAACTGGAAGCAATATACATTTATCAAAATATAACTACCCTTAATTTTCATAGTTTTGCTTTTCCCAAGTAAAAGTGTTTAACTTTCTTTTTTAAATCAAAACAATTGGGGATATTTGTTACGCTATCACAGGGGCAGTGATGGAGAGCAAAATAATGTGATGGATAATTGTCTCACACTGGACACAGTGACGCACATCACAGCCCTGAAAAATGCTTAGTAAACATCCTCCAATTTTTTTTTTTTTTACAATATCAGTTTGAATAAGTTTAACACAGTTCAAATTAAGATAATTAAAATGATGCATGTTCTAAGACAGTGCTGTCCAACTTCTGGAGTCTGGCGGCAGTGGCGGAGATAGTGAATCTAGGGCACCGGTGCAAAAACATTTTTGAGCCCCATATATTATATATATATATATATATATATATATATATATATATATATATATATATATATATATATATATAGTTCATTGGTGGCTCAGTGTAACTGTGTTATATTACATTTTTAGAGTAGGGCCCTCCCACCTCCCACCCTCCCATGCCCCTCTGGCCCCTCTGTGCACCTCCCTGGGCTCCCTCTGTGCCCCCCAGCTTCTTGAGGGCTTCCCTTCTGGAGCTTGTTCTTGATGAAGCAGGGAATCCCTTATGACGTGACACATGTGACTTCCTACAGGATTCCCTGCCCAGACAAAAAGATGATCTGGCAACCCTCGAGGGGGATGTGGGGAGGCTGAGGGGCCACAGGTGGAGCTCAGGGGAGGCATGGGCCGGGGTGGGGAAGTGACTGAACTGGGCCCCCCCAGAGAAAGGCTCTGGTGAATTGCATAGGGAGTTAAAGGGCTGGATTTAAAATATTGCTTAAAAACATATGTATATCTAAATATCTAAATTAATATTTTTACATATTTTGTATGAAATAACTACATATTTAGGTATTTATATTTGATGTCACATTGTAATAATATTAGGTTTGTTACGATAGTCTACCTGGCCACAGAAACTGTCTGGCACGCTTCATGCTGCCCTCGTGGACACCAGTTGGACAAAACTGTTCTAAAAGACAAAAATTGCTTAAAGAACCTCTGTAGTTTGGGAATAACTGAATCCACTGCTACTCCGATTCCTCTTGAGTGCAGAAGAACAAAGGAAACGTATCTGCAATCTTTAAAATTAAATTGAATACAAAAGTTACAAATGAAAAGCTATTGTACTTATTTTAAACATCGTAAAAACATTTTGCACGTTATCTATTAAGGTTTTACATAAGAGCATACTATAAATATGACAGTTTATCGGTGCGTTAATATGCATAACTTAAAGAAACGGTAAAACTAGAAAAAGATCCAGATTTCTTTCATTAGTCTTAAAAAGCCTCATTTTGAATATTGTATTGAAGATAAATGTTAAAATCTCCATATTTTTAATATGAGACAGCAGTAAAGTTTTCTTGATATATGATGCTCAGCCTTTTCCGCCAACACTACCCCCTGCCCCATGTAGAGTATTTATAGCACATCTCTAGCTATTTATGATCGAGCTTGCTTTTAGTGAACATTTCCTCCTTGTCTTACTAAACAGGAAGAATTAAGGATGCAAAATTAAACTAGTGATGTCTTAATATCTAATTTCGGTATCAGGGCCTACAAAGGGTTAAAACAAAAACACCAGCCCTGTACTCCAGATGTTGTCAGGCAGCCAATCCTAGGCCGTGAGAGTTGTGGAGGGAGGGCCCTGTCTGTTCTGTACGCTCAGCCTCCCAGTACACACAGCTGCTCTCAGTATCTCTGCAGTCTCTGCTGAGAGAGGAGTCAGGAGAGAGGGGACAGTCCTGGGAATAGACAGGTAAGGTGCAGCCAGCACAGGGGTGCAAGTCGAGTAAGGCGAAGACAGTGCAGGAGTACAAGTCAGGTAAGGTGCAGCCAGCACAGGGATGCAAGTCAGGTAAGGTGTAGCCAGCACAGGGGTGCAAGTCAGGTAAGGCAAAGACAGTGCAGGGATACAAGTCAGGTAAGGTGCAGCCAGCACAGTGGTGCAGGTAAGATAAGGTACAGACGGCATAGGGCTGCAGGTCAGAGAAAGTAGAGCGAGCAGAGGGGTGCAAGCCAGGACAGGGGTGCAGGTCGGGTAAAGTGGAGCGAGCACAAGGGTGCAGGTCAGAGAAGGTGTCGCCAGCACAAGGGGGCAGGTTAGAGAAGGTGCCGCCAGCACAAGGGTGCAGGTTAGAGAAGGTGCAGCCAGTACAGGGGTGCAGGTCCTGTAAGGTGGAGCGAGCACAGGGGTGCAGGTCAGAGAAGGTGTCGCCAGCACAAGGGGGCAGGTTAGAGAAGGTGCCGCCAGCACAAGGGTGCAGGTTAGAGAAGGTGCAGCCAGTACAGGGGTGCAGGTCCGGTAAGGTGGAGCGAACACAGTGGTGCAGGTCAGAGAAGGTGCCGCCAGCACAACGGTGCAGGTCGGGTAAGGGGCGGTCAGCACATGAGTGCAGGTCAGGTAAAGTAAGGTGCATCCAGCACAGGGGCGCAGATCAGGATAAGTGCAGCTAGCACAGGGATGTAGGACAGAGTAGATGCAGCAAGCACAGGAGTGCAGGTCAGATACGGTGCAGCTAGCACAGGGGTGCAGATCTGAAAGATACAGCCACCATAGGGATGCATGTCACAGAAGGTGCAGACAGCACAGGGTTGCAGGTTAGGTAAGATGCAGCTAGCCCAGGGGTGCAGGTCAGACAAGGTGCAGTCAGCACAGGGGTGTAGTAAAGAGAAGAACCTGCAAGCGCAGGGGTGCAGGTCAGACAAGGTGCAGCTAGCACAGGGGTGCAGGTCATGTAAAGTCCCGTCAGCACAGGGGTGCAGGTCAAAGTTTTTGCAGATAGCACAGGGATGCAGATCATGAAAAGTGCAGACAGCACAGGGTTGCAGGTCAGAGAAGGTACAGGCAGCATAAGGGAGCAGGTCAGATAAGTTGCATCCAGCATAGGGGTGCAGGTCATAGAAGGTGCAGCCAGCACAGGGGTGCAGGTCAGATAAGTTGCAGCCAGCATAGGGGTGCAAGCAGTAGGGTGTTCTATATCCTTATTGAAAGCTACTGTAATATATACCTTCCTCTGGATCAACAACTAATCCACTTATTGCAGATCAGAGAGATCTAAAAAAGGTTTAACTTAATGGACTAAAATCTTTTTTCAACCTCAATTACTATGTAGCTATGTGAGTTAGCAAGACAACATATGTTAGTAACTGATAAAAACAACTCTTGAGTGCCTTATTGCATTAGTGAGATTACATGTAAACTTCATAACGAGGGGCTGGCTATGAATTGCACTCTGTTGCACTCAGAGGGCCTCATTCAATTGCGATTTGGCCAATTGAATAGGGCTCTAAATAAGCACATAGCATATTTTTTTGAAATAAGTTTTTAGTTAGTGAAAACCTTGCTTTTGGATAGATGTTTACTAACTAAAAACTTCTTTAAAAAATATATGTTATGTTCTTATTTAGAGCCCTATTCAATTGGCCAAATTGCAATTGAATGAGGGCCAGAGACTGGGAGAATATTGTGCAGTTTCCTAATATAAGAAGGTTTCTATATAACTTAAGCAATTGCTGCTTTTCAGAAAGGGTAGTAAAAAAGTGTAACTTTCTCATGTAAGTAGTAGGGTCAAACACAGAAAAAGAAAATAAGCATGCCTGGGATAAGCATAAGGCTTGAGTAATCCAAGCTTATAGATATGTACAATGGTAGTCTTCACAGTCCTCTTTTTTGTTTTTATCTAGCATCAAATATATGTTTCTATTTTGCAATTTAATTTCCAATGATATTCTTTACAACTAATTCATCAAACTAATGTGACACATTTTTAATGGGTTATTACAGTTACAAAGACTGTTGAATGATTTATTTCTCTGTCACTGAAACATTTCTGATGGATCTGATGGTGAGGGGTACACATGCACCATAACTGTTAAGACTATTGGTTTGAAGCATAGCCCATGCACAAAAATTAGTTGTTGGAACCTTATTTTATAGATAAAGAGCAATATTAATAATATAATTTTGGGAGGGGTATTCATATAAAATCCACTCAAGTGCCTTTTTTTCTGTCTGATAGGGGACAGTCACAGACCTCCCTCGTACCTTTAGGAATCTGTCACCTTATCTGTCTCTGCCTCATATACTAAATTTAGATTGTGCACGCTTATGTATAATGCTGCATACAGTCAGTGCGATGGGAGCTGCCCAATGGACACGTCTCCCTGGAGTGTATATAACTGAGACAGATATTCAGAAAACTGTATTACATTAGGGATAGAAATGCAAGAGCCCTTCACTAGTTAGAGCACTGATTCCCAATTCCCTATACACCCACAATATTATGACAAATAAAACATAAAATGGGTAAACACTAATCCTTCCTACCTAGGGGAATTCCCCTTTTTATTCTGCTCTTTTGAGTTCACTCTATCTCTGACTCCTTGTTTCTTCCATTTTTAAGCATAATTTTCCATTTTACACCAAGTCTCTGTCTTTAGCATCAAATTCTATCCTCCCACTCCATCTTACTTCCTTGCATCTCGCCCTTTCGGGTGCATGGGACCTGTCACTCCTCTATAAGTCTTTCTGTCTATCCTTTAATTCTCTTGAAACTCTTATTTTTGTAGTTAGTCTCTCTCCCCTGAATCACCCTCTTTAAGTATCAATTTTCCTTGTTTTCACTCCATTGAATCTCTGATTTTTAGAGCCAATCTCCCTCTACTTTCTTAACACCTGAATTTACCACTTTTGGGGTCAGTCTCCCTCCCTATAATTCTTCTGAATCTTCTTCTTGCTGGGTCAGTTTCCCTCTTACTTCCCTGAATCACCTTCTATTAGGGTCAATTTTCCTTGTTCTCACTCCCCCGAATCTCCCATTTTTAGAGCCACTTTTCCTCGACCTTCTGAACACCTGAATTTACCACTTTTGGGGTCATTCCCCCTCCCTGTAATTCTTCTTAATCTTTTTCTTGCTGGGCCAGTTTCCATCTTACTCTTCTGAATCTCCCTCCTTTCTGCAAGCACCATAAAACCAATCACTCACACCTTCCATTCTTCCTATAGCTGCCCATAAATAAATCAGTTTCCATAAAATAGAATTAACCTGTATTCAATAGCAGTGAAATAAAGGGATTGAGGCCTTGGTGACCTGGGTCTAGATACATCACTACTCATAGTTAGTAACTAAGTGCTCAGGATCTGGCAGGCTATGCATATACATTTACTTCGTATTGTTTTCTAACTGGTTTCTGAGTGCCCTGATAGCTCCTATCTTACCTTATACCCCTCTTACAGACAATGACAAAATAAGTATATATGTACCAAATGTATATTAATACATACTGCAGGTAATATTTGCAGTTGTCACTGGAAAGTTCCCAGGTTTGCAGTGAATTTAAGCATCACTTTAGTGTTCTTATAACCTTTACAAAACTTTTACTGTGTATTTAAACAATTCATTACTATTTTTCAATCATAAACTCCAGATCTCTTCACCCCCTGAATGATGTATTGTGTCTGGAGCAGATCAGAAGGAGAGTATCGAAATTGGCATAACACAACTGCAGTGTGGTAGTGAGTGGTGACCAATAATTGTATGTGTGTACATTGCTAGCAGCTCAGGTTACACTGCTCCCTGCTACTAGTGTTTCAGACAGTGGTTGTCAATATGTACTTCTCACTTGAGCCACAATTCTTCATTCAGGGGATGGAGAGATCCAGACCTTATACAGCCTGGGGGATCCTTGAAAAATAGTAGGTAATTGTTTCAAAACATATTATAAGATTAATAAAGAGGTTTTTTTCTTAGCAAGCCTTGTCTATTTTTAGAGCCCCCTTTATAAGACCCCAAAGAGGGACTTTGAAGTCTAATCATAATGGATAATAACAAAAAATATGATCACTATAAATAGTGTCCTTGGTGCTTAACACCACTTGTTACTCCAAAAAAAAAATAGACTTTAATTGGATACTGTAAATCCGAAAACTACGCCGCTTAGAGTATATAAGATATAAGAGTGCTTTCAATAATAAAACTAGCCTTAGAAAAAGTCCATGAGGATGGACGAAACGGCCTGTTGGCAACTCTTTTTTCCTATTATCTGAGCCAGAGACTACTGAGACTGAAGCTGGATATACACTGGGCTATCTTTTCATACACTTGGGTATCTTGGAGCTTGGTAGTTGAACAGCAAGTATATCTTTCTACTGCTATATGTTTCTCCAGCTCTGTACTTTAAATGCTCTATACATAAAAATATTTTCAAAAATAATATGCTTTTCTCTTAATATGTTTTATACTCATGGCTTACACATTACATACAGTGCCTTGCAAAAGTGTTCACTCCCTTGACTTTTTACCTATTTTGTTACATTACAGCCTTAAGTTCAATGTTTTGTTAATCAATTAATTTTATGTGATGGATCAGAACACAATAGTCTAAGTTGGTGAAGTGAAATGAGAAAAATATGTACATAAAAATATTTTTTTGAAATATAAAACTTAGTGAAAATTAGTATGTGCGTATCTATTCACCCCCTTTGTTATGAAGACCATAAAAAGCTCTGGTGCAACCAATTACCTTCAGAAGTCACATAATTAGTGAAATGATGTCCACCTGTGTGCAATCTAAGTGTCACATGATCTGTCAAACACTGACATGAAGACCAAGGAAATCTCCAAACAAGTAAGGGACAGTGTTGTTGAGAAGTACAAGTCAGGGTTAGGTTATAAAAAAATATCCAAATCTTTGAGGATCCCCAGGAGCACCATCAAATCTATCATAACCAAATGAAAAGAACATGGCACAACAGCAGACCTGACAAGAGACGTCCGCCCACCAAAACTCACGGACCGGGCAAGGAGGGCATCAGATAGGCAGCGCAGAGACCTAAGGTAACCCTGGAGGGGCTGCAGAGTTCCACAGCAGAGACTGGAGTATCTGTACATAGGACGACAATAAGCCGTACGCTCCATAGAATTGGGCTTTATGGCAGAGTGGCCAGAAGAAAGCCATTACTTTCAGCAAAAAACAAAATTGCACATTTTGAGTTTGCGAAAAGGCATGTGGGAGACTCCAAAAATGTATGGTGGAAGGTGCTCTGGTCTGATGAGACTAAAGTTTAACTTTTCAGCTATCAAAGAAAATGCTATGTCTGGCGCAAATCCAACACATCACATCACCCAAAGAACACCATCCCCACAGTGAAACATGGTGGTGGCAGCATCATGCTGTGGGGATGTTTTTCAGCAGCCAGGACTGGGATACTGGTCAGAGTTGAGGGAAAGATGGATGGTGCTAAATACAGGGATATTCTTGAGCAAAACCTGTTCCACTCTGTGCGTGATTTGAGGCTAGGACGGAGGTTCACCTTCCAGCAGGACAATGACCCCAAACACACTGCTAAAGCAACACTTGAATGGTTTAAGGGGAAACATGTAAATATGTTGGAATGGCCTAGTCAAAGCCCAGACCTCAATCCAATAGAAAATCTGTGGTCAGACTTAAGGATTGCTGTTCAACTTGAAGGAGCTGGAGCAGTTTTGCAAGGAGAAATGGGCAAAAATCCCAGTGGTAAGATGTGGCAAGCTCATAGAGACCTATTCAAAGCGACTTGAAACTGTGATTGCCGCAAAAGGTGGCTCTACAAAGTATTGACTTTAGGGGGGTGAATAGTTATGCACATTTCCTTTTCCTGTTATGTTGTCCTATATGTTGTTTGCTTTACAATAAAAAAATGAAAAAAACATCTTCAAAGTTGTGGGCATGTTCTGTAAATGAAATGATGCAAAACCACAAACAATCCATGTTAATTCCAGGTTGTGAGGCAACAAAACACAAAAAATGCCAAGGGGGGTGAATACTTTTGCAAGTCACTGTATTTCACAAACGTGTCATTTTTTTTATCTACAGTTGTCCTTTAAATGGCCAGAAGGATCATTAAATTCCACTCCCTCCTTCCACTCCATGGTAGATAATACTATTAGCAGACCACAACCACTCAGACTCCAAACCAACAATAAGTGTAGAAGACACAGCACAGCATCCTCCAGGCACAAGCAGTGTCTACCTAAAAGATTTTACCTTACCATGTTATTATGCCCGCTGCTTACACAGCTAATGTGAATTTGTTACAAACTTCACAAACACACAAAGTTTTTCCAAATCTATAGGGGCTATTTAATCTCACCCAGCTGGCGTATGGTTAATGATGCCACCGCTAACTATACACCCGAGATCTTAATAAACTGTCCAATTAAAACATGGATAAGGGAGAAATAAGCCCCCGAGAACTGTAGTCACTCAGAATCCATGGTAACCACTTCTAAAGACGACTAAACATGCAATAAACGTATTCCCAAAGCTGCACACAGGAGATTGATTTAGATGAGGAACCACTTCCATATTATCAGTGTACCACTCAGCTTCATTCCAAAGTTATTGAGACCTCAACTTTCCCATATTTATTGGTGGTCCACAGTCCTGTCAAGTGGGGGAGCTAGTGCCCCCCTCAGTGCCATGTGTATGTATATATATATATATATATATATATATATATATATATATATATTTTGGAAGTTTTAGTTGTCACCTCTATGTCCCACCCTGCCCCCTTGTCCCCACCACATCCCTCGACCGCACCAGCCCTGCCTACCTTAATGTGGTAGAAATAATTCATTGGTGGCTCAGCAGGTAGGCTATCCCTCAGCTGCTAGCAATTCTTCTATCAGATGCAGGGAATCCCAAATGATTCCCTCCCCTGCCAAGAAGAAGTGCCAGCAGGGGAGGGACAGCTCTACCTGCTTAACTACCAATGAATTTCACCTGGAAATCCCAAAAGAAGCACAAAGTAAGATAGGGTGGCGGATGCAGCCTAGGGGCCTGCGGTAGGTCAAGGGGGGGCGCTGGGCACTGGTGTTCATGTAGACTTATATTGAGTCAAGGCGGTGTGTGCAGCACAAGTCGATTGTGTGTTTAAGAGCAGCATTTACATTGCAGAGAGCAGGGCTTTTATCTCTAAAATGCAAGTGTGCCTACTTCTAAACATGTGCGTGGGAAATGGATTGGTGTCAAATTCAGTGAAATTGAATCTAACAAATCCTCTTCACCTTTCCATCTTCTCACCTCCCCAACTGAAAGGCATGCTTCAGTTATGATAAAGTAATACATAACACTATTGATCTGTTGTGTTGAACAATGTAGGATGTCCCTATCAGAACCTTTTGCTGATGTTGATCTCTCAGATAAAATGAAGAGAGTCCCATCTCATCCATCTCTTTCTCTTTAACAAATTTCCAACAGAGAGACAGGGGAGGGGTGAGAGAGAAACATAGAGGGGGAGACGGGGAGGGGGAGAGATACAGGGGAGGGGGTGGGAGAGAGACAGGGGATGGGGGAGAGACAAGGGAGAGGACGGGAGAGAAAGACAGGGGAGGGAGTGAGAGAGAAACATGGGGGGGAGACAAGGGGATGGGGAAAGAGACATGGGGGAGAGAGTAAGAGAAGAGGGTGGAAGAGAGACAGGGAAGAGACATGGGGGAGAGAGAAACAGGTGAAAGGGTCAGAAAGAGATATGGGGGAGAGAAGAAAGAGGGGGAGATGGAGGGAGGGAGAGACAGAAGGAGGGAGAAAGAAGGCGGGAGGGACAGAAGAAGGTAGAGAGAAGAGGGAGGGAGAAGCAGAGAGAGAGAGAGAGCACAGAAAGACAGAGAGATGCCGCACAGGGAGAGAGTGCACAGAGAGAGAGAGAGCGCAGAGAGAGAGAGGGGACACAGAGAGAGAGAGAGGGAACAGAGAGAGGGTGCACAGAGAGAGAGGGAGCATAGGGAAAAAGAGAGAGGGCGCAGAGACAGAGAGGGCGCAGAGAGAGAGACAGAGCACATCATATATGATACCATCATTTATGACTTGCAAGTTACTAGTGTATTTTAATTGTTTAAAAATAGGCAGCTAATGAATTAGCTGCACATGTACTGTTTTATCATTTTATATAGATTTTTATATACAGTATAACTGGTTTGTGTTATTTTATAACAGTATTTATTTTTACTTTTTATGTTTTTATATAGAGCTGATACTTGTTATTTTGTAGCAGCCTTGCGTATGTAGTATTTGTTATGCTTTTTAATATATTTTATATAGGGCCAATTCTTGTTATTTTATAGCATTTTTTTCATACTTTTTTATATATTTTTATATAGAGCTGACTTGTTATTTTATAGCAATGTTGTTATACATTTTTTTTTATATATTTTTATATAGGACCAATTCTTGTTATTTTATAGCAGTATTTTTTATATATTTTTATATTGAGCTGGTTCTTGTTAATTTATAGCAGCGCTGCATATGTAGTATTTTTTATACTTTTTGTTTTTATACATTTTTATATAGAGCTGGTTCGTATTATTTTATAGCAGCGCTGCATATGTAGTTGTTTTTATACTTTTTTATTTATATATTTTAATTTTGTGTGCAATTATGATGTAAAGGAATCTACCATTTTAGTTTCTGCTGATAAGCTTCCTGAGAAGGTATGAATCTTTGAATACTGAGAGGAAGCTTCTGTGGGAATTTTGCAGTGTTTTTACTAGGTCTAATGGAAATGTAATTTGTCTGGGGCACGCCCTCCTGAGAAAAAATGATGTAAAATTGAGTTGTTCATAATATAATATAGGATAGATCTGATCACAGTTGCTCCTTATTTGAGGACTTCTCAAGTTGATGGACAATAGAATTGAGGGAGTCCATTGGATTATATTCTATGCTAAAACTTCTTAAGAAACAAAACTAAAATAAGACAAGAGAAACACTGTGTCAGAAGGCACAGGCCGGATCCTCTCTTATCTCTTTCTGCACACTTCCTCAATATCTTGGGTTCAATGATTCTCTACTTACTGAGACATCCTCTAAGTGAGGGGGGTAAGAAGATCTGGGAGCAGTTATGGCCTCTTTACCTCTGGTAAATGCAAAAAGGAATTCCGATTTCTTGGCATATTAGGTTTCCTCTGGCAGGAAATAAAATGACAGGAATATAGGTCCACATGATACCAGGAACATTGTACGAAAGAGCCGTTCCTAAGCCTGGGAACTTCCCATTGCAGCTCACCCTGGCACATTTGTCCTTTTCATTGTCTTTGTGTTTTTGGGATTTATGGCCAAAGGATTCAAGGATAGATCAGGTATTTGTAATAGATTCAGATATTTGTGAATTATGCAACTAAATATCAACAGCAGCTGTGTAAGCCATGGACATAAAATCTTCATTTTAGCAAACTCTGCTAGTGCATAGAGGCTGTCATGATAGTCATAGTTAATTTCTATAGTATGTATAGTGCAGGGCAAGTAGGACTTGTAACTAACTTCTACTGAGCAGGTGAACGGGGGGGGGGGGGGGAGGTGTGACATGCTGAAATCTTATTTGAACCTAACCCTTAACCTTAACAAGTCAATAAATCCCCGTCCCTTAATCCCTCCTCATTCCATTGTGGTGGAGCTATTGAATAGAGGGCCCCGCTGCAAAAAAAAATGCGAGGGGAGGGGGAAATATAGAGAAGAGAGAGAAAATTGATGGAGGTGGGGATAGAGTATAGGGAGAGGACGGGGAAGAGAGAAGGAAGAAGAGAGAAACTGAAGCAGGAGTGAGACAGTGAGGGAAAATAGAAAAAGCAGATAAGAGAAGAGTGAAGGTGGTAGAGAGGAGGGGAAGATGAGAGCAGAAACGCAGGACAACCAAAAGGGCCAGAGAGTACCACGTGGGGGCTGCAGGGACCAGAGAAGGCTTCAGGAGGGCCACTGCGGGCCTTTAGGGAGTCAGAAGGCCAGAAAGAGAAATGTGAGGACCGGTACGGGCTGCGAGGGCCCACTGGAGATAAGGGCCCTGGTGCAGCTGCACTAGTTGCACCAGTGGTAGCTTCACCCCTATAACAGGCAATTCAAATTAGCAGAGAACACACACTCTCAGATTCAAAGCCAGCAGGAAGTGTATAAGACACAAACAGAATCCTTCAGGAACAACCAGCGTCTGCTAAAATAAAGATTTCACCTAAAAATCCTTTTATGCCAATGGCTTACATAGCTGCAAATGTTAATTTGTTACAAACTGCACAAACGTATGACGTTTTTCCTAATCTACACAGACCTTTAACGTGAGTTGCTATTATATGAAAGAGACTTGCAGAAGTAATTACGTAGGTAAATGTTATAGATCTTGAATTTTATTGGTACATGACCTCAGCAAGGCCCAGTTGGTATGTACGGATATGGGTTAAACACAATTACCTCTAACATATGATGATTCGACCCAAACTACTTCATAGGCTAAATGTAATGATTAGACACAGACTATTTCTTGGGAGGAAGACTGGCCACAGCGTTTATTGGTAATAACAAGTAGACATAATAACCATAACCATTAATAAATAAACATAACCACGTGAGGGGAGGAGCCTGGCCAGAGACCGTAGGCCCTACGCCCTGAAGCCTCATCCAGGGCCTACCGTGTTGTAATATCCGTACCACCGTAGGGTAGGATCTTACCCATTTTACCACTGTCCCGGCGACGGCGACTCCCCCCACGCCGCTCTGCTGTGACAACAACATAAACATAATTTGTTAGCATATAATGTACACTTAAACAATATAACAATCACGCGGTCAATCTTGGCCGCTGCGCATATGGTCGCTTGATCACCTTGGATCCAAGGACCAATCCTCCGAGGTCGACATACCTTGTTTGTTTACCAGCCGCCCTCTTCCTCCCAGCGTGAAGATTTGGCTGTACAGAACCTCAAGGCTTCACACTTGTCACAGACCTCCTTCCATCACCGTGGTATACTGCCACATGGTCACATGATCACCCTTAGGATCGAAGACCGAGCATATTTTCACACAATCACCCTTTGGATCTAAAAAGAACAGGCACCTGAAGCCACCATGCCTTGTCTGTATACCAACCAACCTCTCGCTACCGGCAGACCTGCGGGAAGGAGACATGGCTGCACAGACCCCAAGGCTTTCAATGGGCACAGAGCTCCCTCCTGAACCATGGTATCTCCGGCCCTTGGGAAAGGCTACCAATCGGCTGTCATCCCTTTTCTGTAACTCCTGGTCCCCTTTCTGTTCCATGCTTTGCTATGCAAGGTAGTATGAGCCCGGCCCATTTCCGGGTGGCCGCGTCTGCTACCTGATGCCCCACCTTCGGGGGACATTCACTCTGGGTCCTGTGTTACTGAGGACCCACAATCTTGCCATTCCACCACTCGCGTGCCAACGGGAGTCCATTGCCCAAAAAAACTGCTAGTCCTCGCACCCTGTCCAGCAGTCTGAGGTGCGACCTAGAAACGAGGGTGGTGGTGATGGTGGGCGGGTACCAACCCGCCATCCGGTCCTAATTAATCCACCCTGCAAGCCTCCACTTTTGGCTCACTTGTGTCCTTCTCAGGGAGAATTATCCTGTAGTGCCTCATTCTGGTCTCACTCAAAAGAGTGACCCAGCCCCGAACAACCAGGCAATACTACCCTGGTAGGAGAAAAATGCAAACCAAAGCTTGGAACCTACGCTTCCTTACACCATATGCTCCCCTTTCGGTCCAGAGACCGGTATCTGTAGACCACGTAGACCCGAGTGGAACACTGCATAACTGAGGGTAAATTGCTGCCAAATCATCCGAACCACCGATAAACCGCTCCCCTAATCATCTTCCACCGAGCAGCACATAACTCTAAATGGACCACCGATGCCCCTCCACAGTGGGTAAACCCTGGCAGATTCTACAACATCCCAGATAATAACACAACCCCAAGAGGGGATACCACTCAACCCAACCCTCGTAGCGGGGAAAAGTGGACCCTTCGATCTGAACCACAACTGTATTTACCGGAAAGCCACACAAATATCACCGCCTATTGGAGGACAATACATTGCACGTACCATTGATAATTAAACCTTAACCCAGACGACATACCAGAATAACCCTGCAATACCAAGGGAATTATGTCCCCTATAACTGATACCAGATAGACCGCCTTGAACGGGAACTAAGCCCGTAATGAGCTGTGACCGTCACACAAACATAACTATTAGAAAACCTATCTGACAGGCACGTGACAAATATCTACATATGAATGCCACCAGCACACGCACCGACAGCATAGTGTCCCCGATGCCTAAGCCGTCAGAAGCAGCGCTAAGTATATCTTGATATTGACACTCCTCGCCTGGTCCACATACCAAAGCCTGTCTGTGACGGCACAAATACCCCAGCGGTTGAGGCAATATGCTTATTAGTGAGCCATGGTACTAACCATGAACCTGGGAATTGCCCCCAAACTAAGGAGAACACCGTAGAGAGAAATTGGCCCTATAACTCCCAAAGACCATTAAGAACACCCGTGTTAACCTGACCCTGATATAGGCTTATGGCCCATGTGCCAGGCAGCTCCATCAGGGCGGTAAACCAACCATGCTTAACGCAAGCTACTAGAAGCACCCAACCTAGCCCCGTAACCTGCAATTGGAAAAATAAAGGGGAAATGATGTTAGGTGTAACATCAATAGCACCATATAATCTAATTCGCTGATAAGCCTATAAGATCGGTTTATTGCGGGTGATAACCATGGTACACGGATACCCCTGAATATGATACTATATGTAACCAAACTCCCCTAAACTTGAATATCATGTTTACTGAGAAAAGTGTTATTATACAGTGCCACTATGTGCTGCCTATCTTCACTGCAGCTCCCCAGACAGCCTGGGGTTAACTGCCTCATGAGAGAGTAGTAAGGGGCTGGCGACATCACCATGCGTCATGGCCCACAGTAAATGGCACCAATAATGTAAATGGCGTCACTCAGGCGTGTCTGACTCTCCGTGACCTCATGGTCAGAACACCATGCTACTCCACTTTTTTTTTTTTTTTTGCAGAGATACTGAAGTGGCTTGCCAGTTCCTTCTCCAGTGGGCCAAACAGAAACAATAGTAATGTGCACACTACTACCCTATATATTTTCACATCATGTATCATCACAAGGTGCATTGAGCTGTTGCACAGCTATGAGGCCTGATAAGGGGGGTAAGAGCCAATTTGGTGGACATTGAGGCCAACAGGTGTATGGACCTTACCTCCAGGATCTGCACATAGCTGGCAGGAAACCATCATCTGCTCCCATCCTTCCCACCATCCTCCATCCAACACCTGGGAACCTAGACAATATCCCCAGCCCTGTCGGTGTTGGTCCCCAGAGAATGCACACCAACCTTCACCAGGGCTCCATACATGTCAGCGAGACCTCAATGCAGAGAACACCTGAAAGAGACTCCCCCTCTCCCCGAGGGCCCAGCTGCCTGCCAGAGGGGCTGCTCTGCACTGATCCCTGGGGTCAAGGAGCCCAGGTACAGAGGAGAGCCTGGAACCTGCAATCAAGCCCCATGACAGCGAAGTGTGCAGGGCCCATCACCCAGCGGGAAAGGAAAACGACACCTGTCCCGACCGTGATCCCACACAACTCTGGCGCGCCACTGCTGCAGCCCAGCTGACACCATCCTCAGACGCACCCCCTACCACAGCAAATGGCCTCCGCACAAGCGACCATAAGCAGGGGAACCCACCCCTGCAACCTCATGTAGCCCCCAGATCCGCCGCCTATACTATTAGGGGGGGGGGGGGGGGCGGTCACACAGGACCTACCATGACTGTGGCAGGAACCAGGACACCACCAGCTCCCAGCGTCTTTGGCGCTCCTCAAAACGCCAGCCCCCAGTGGGTGCGCGAAGGCAGCCCCTGGAGACTGCACTGCAAAGGAGGAGAGCTGTGCCTTGGAGCTGGCTGTTCCTTCCTCAACAGTGCCCCCAGCACTCCCTACACCGTAGCCCCTTCATGGGTGGGCAAGAGCAGCACCCTGGAGGCCACATAACCCATGGGAAGGAGCTGTGACCAGCAGCTCTATCTTCCCTCGTGTCTAGCTGGGGGACTACTGTTAGCTTTTGGCGCCAAACCAGCCTATAACGGCTCCACCTCCCCCAGCTAGCCACCTCCTTCAATACCGGTCCTGCCAGGTCAAAGGGCCCTACTCCCAACCACAGCAGGCTGGGGTGGCCTCCAGGCCCTTCAATAGGTTTGTAGCCTCCAGAATAAAGTTTAAAATCTTGACCCTAACTTATAAAGCCCTCAACAACAGCACACCCCCATACATCTCTGCTCTCATCTCCAAATACTCCCCCACACGCCCTCTTCGTTCTGCTAACGACCTTCTTCTTTCTACCACTCTTGTAACCTCCTCTCACTCCCGCCTCCAGGACTTTTCTCGCGCTGCCCCTATTCTCTGGAACTCCCTGCCTCGCTTCACCAGACTATCCTCCTGCCTTAAATCCTTCAAAACATCAATAAAAACGCACCTCTTTAAAGAAGCCTATAACCTTCCTCCCTAACGTGCTCAGCACTACTCTCTCCCTACTGTACCAAATAAAACTTTAACCTTTAGATTGTAAGTCTGCGAGTTTCAATCCTGCGCAGTGCTTTAGAAAAAGCTCTATGGACACTGGATTCCAAGCTCAAAGACAGGGCCACCCACTCTTTGCAATGTATGTATCTTTAACTTGTCATTGCCTGTAACTTAACTTATGTATAGCGCTACGGAATATGTTGGCGCGTTACAAATAAACGATAATAATAATAATAATAATAGAAGGACATAGAAAAATACTATGTCCTTCTACCTTCTATAATATAAATACAAGACAAAATTCAAAAGGTCACAATATCCTACACTATTCATCATTTTAACACTATTTATATCATAAAGATTTTCTTACCCCAATGGTCTGTCCCTCTTTTTTATGTATTTTCGTTGTGCAGAGCATTACACTGTTTTTTATTTTAGTTTGAATATTGTGCATTTTACTAAAAAAAAATTGTTAATTAGTGCCTAACACTATCAAACTGATTACCTATTACAATAGAAAAACAATTTACTAATTAATAATGTCAGAACGACAACTTTATTAAACATTGATAACTCACAACTAAAAAAAAATCCACAAGGTGAATAAGGTTTACACACCTCTCTCAAAACTCTATGCATCGAGGCACATTCCTAAAGGAAGAATTCCAAATCTCCAATAAATCTACAACATGTGATGTGTATATATGTATATAAATACTGTGTAGATCCTATTATTTTAAAGCGGGTACCCCCTTTCTAGGGCTACAGTTATTGGGCAATCCCAAATCAGTCCCACAGTAGTGTATCCTAAGTAGTGTATATAGCCTATGATCCTTGAGGGGATACCTCATTTTCTGGAGGACTCCACTATTTGTTAGTCCCAAAGCTAGCTAAAAAAGCTCTAATGTAGACAGAATAGCCTTAAGATGTGTTTCACATGTAAAACAATTGTGGCCACATAAGAAGAAATAATATATAGTGTAACATCATCATCTCCATATTTTGGGTTACCCGAGAGGAGCCTTTAACAAAGCCCTGTACCTTGGGTGCGAAACACCCGTCAGGCAATCTCCCTTTTCTCTTGAGGGTAATAGGTACCATCTAGGTGACAGTCTTACCTTGTTGCCGGTAATATGCATGTTATTGTTGACCTTGATGAAGGTATCATGCTGTGAGGTTCCCATACGGGTAACTGGCAGCTGATCACTACTGTGCTTTTACTGCTGGTTATTAAAGCCTGTGGCTGATGTATCTTGATACAGGAGACAGTACTGATGTATTATAGCTGAATGTCACAATTGGATTCAATGTTCCCAATGTTTTTTATGTTTTTTTTTATTTATAACTGTCCAATCTCTACACTATGGTGCACTATCTAATTGACCCAAAATGTGGAGATTTGTATATCATTTCTTCTTATATGACCACAATTGTTTCACATGTAAAACACTTCTGTCTACTCTAGGGATTTTTCAGCCAGCTTTGGGACTACCAAATAGTGGAGTCCTCCAGAATAGGAGGTATCCCCTGGAGGATCATAGACTTTATACACTACTTAAGATACCCTATTTTAGTCACAATTTGAATTTGATATCACCATTTTTTTTCATTAGACTGTCCTCTCTATAGTAGGGTAATAGATTTGTTTTGGGATTGCCCAATAGTGGTACCCCTAGGAAAGAGATACCCCCTTTAAGATAATAGGTTCTACACCATGTATTTATATACATACATCCACATCCCATTTGTAGATTTATTGGAGATTTGGAATTCTCCCATTAGGAATGTGCCTAGATGCATAGAGTGTTTGAGAGAGGTGTGTATTGCTTGTTCACATTGTGGACTTTTTTAGTTGTGAGATATCAATGTTTAATAAAGTTGTCGTTCTTACACTATTAATTGGTAAATTGGGTTTCTATTGGTTTTCTATTGTAATATGTATCATAATATTTACAGCGGTGCCTGATGCATTGACATCAGGACCATTTCATATGTTTGTGACATACTGTATGCAACAACATAAAAATATTATCAGCCGGCTAAGCCTTGAGAAGATAAGCATTTATTCTAGCACGCTCTGTTAGTGCCTGATAAAATCCATGTCTGTATCGTCCACACTTTGGAGATTGAGGGGAGGTGTTTTGCTATTTTTTCTTATCTATTCTGGAGTGGAAGGTGAGGGGATTTCTAGAGTCAGTGGTTGATTCAGATACACTTTTAGCATTTGACATCTTCCCTCTGTCCCACAAATGCTCCATTTAAGGCAGCTTGCATGTATAATTGCATGCCCTGCCATCTTAATCCTTAAAAAAGTATTACTGTCATGGCAGCTTCCATAGACAAGTGGAGTCTGCTAAAATGAAAATATTCTCTTTAAAAAAAAAAGGTGACAGCAGTATTCCAGTATTCAAATGGTTAAATGTGGGCGCACGTCAGATTGTTTATTTACAAGGAGCGGCCAGTGAGTGAGATCATGTACTGAGTGTGGGCAGGAGTGACATGGCAGCCCTTCTGGATATTTCCCTGCAAGGCTAACTTTAGGGTTAACGGTTATTGGGATTAACCTCTGTGGTACTGGAATAAAATAATGTCATGGTATAGTTAGAAACATAAAACTTGATATTTTAGGCTGTCAGATGGACCTTCTAGTTCTTACCTTATCTACCTAAATGTGTGGCTTAATTAATCCTCCAAAATGCATAATGCTTATCCCAGGCATGCTTGAATTACTTTATTGTGGTTTGTCCTTACCACTTCCATCGCTACTTTTTCTATAACCTAACCCTAAATCTATATCTTCCAAATTAAATGAGGGGGAAAAATACAGTTTAGAACCTTTAACCCCTTGATGTCTCCACTGCTTAGAGGGTTCTTTATCCCCAAATTGTACTGGATACCACTTTAATTACCAGAGATAGTAATACATTGAACACACCTTATACTCAGAATGGGCAACGTGGTGGGATGTTCTAAGTTTAATTAAAATTCTAACAAGTATTGCTGACTGAACAGGAGCCAGTGGTCAGTCTGTCTATACAGAAACAAATGAGTCATAGTCAGGTGAGGGGGAGTATTCCTCAAAATAACATATACTTATGGGAGTGGGCTCCTCAGAATAACATTTTAGTGAGAGGGTTAAAGGACAATTTTACATTGTGGAAAACTTCAAATGTTTGTGAACTTTGTAACAAATTCACATTATCAGCTGTGTAAGTTTTGGACAGAAAATATTATTTTTTATTTAAATTCTTTATTTAGTAGACACTGCTTGCGCCTGAATGATGCCATGTTTGTGTCTTCCACACTTTCTTCTGCCTGAATGGGTGTGTTCTACTAATGTTTATTACCTATTCAGCATGTGTGTGTATGAGTGTTTATCTGCATGTATGCTTGCATTGTGTGACTGTGAGTGCATCTGAGTGTATGCTTGCAGCGTATGTGTCAGTGTGTGTATGAGTGTGCTCTGTATACAAGCTCTGATCTACTCTGCCAGCTGTCTCTGTTTTTATTCCGACTGTTCTCGCTGTTCTTGTAGTGTTCTCGCTGCCTCTGGAGGGAGGGTGTATGAGGGAGGATTATCACACACTCTTTGGAGCAGAACCGTGGCTGACCAGAGATGACCTGAGCTCAGGCATCCAGAATATGGGGAAATGAGACAGAGCAGAGATGTCTGAAAGCTGTGGTTTAACATGAAATACTGCAGCTTCACTGAGTCCGCTCTGTTATACAGAGAGATGGTTATATATAGAGAAAAGAGTGATACTGAGGTAGGAGCTTGCCTGGTACTAAATAGACTTGCCTGGTACTAAATTGGCAACATCCTGGCATTTTTTGTGCTGTCTAAAGAAAAAAACCTTCTGGCACCCCAGCCTGATAAATGTTTTGTATCTGTACAACCAGTGGATCAGTACAGGCAGTGGATCTGTATAGTCAATTAGTACAGGTACTGGATCTGTAAAATCAGTACATCCATACAGACAGGGGATCAGTACAATTGATTAGTATGGTGGATCATTATAGTCAAAGCATCAGAACAGGCAAAGGATCGGTACAGATTGTAAGGATTGTAACACTGGTGATTGCCAGACAGGCCGTGGAGCCTCAGGAACGATACAGGCACTAATGACCAGCCTATAGACTTGGGTCCAGGTTCGCTTGGCAGGAGAATTGTATTGTTTCCGAGGTCTTGTGGTGGCAGCAGTTATGACTGGGATCACAAGTTGAATGTTGAGATTGGCTGCAATTAGGATAAACAAGGAGGCAAACAAGGGGTGAGATGAAATGGTTGGTCAGGATTACAGGCCAAGGTCGATTTTGGGAGATATGTGAGAAGGGATGAGGCATTTGATCACAAGTCCAGGAAGTCAAACAACAGATTATGTGATGGGGATACAGCCAGAATGTTGAGGTGCAGATTCTGTGATCAGCAATGCAGGCAGCATGTTGGGATCAGGAATGCAGGCAGCATGTTAGGGTGCAGACTGTGTGATTTAGTATAGATACCATTTTGAAGTGCATGTAGACTGCTAGGGTGCAGGCTGTGTGATGGGGATACAGGCAGCATGTTGTGGTGCAGACTGTGATTGGGGATACAGTCAGCATGTTGGGGTGCAGACTGTGTGATTGGGGATACAGTCAGCATGTTGGGTCGCAGGCAGCAGGTTGGTGTACAGGCTGTGTGATGGGGATACAAACAGCATGTTGGGGTGCAGGCTGTATTATTGGCTACAGGTTGTGTGATAAAGATACAGGAAGCATATTGGTCTGCATGATATGTGATACAGACATGACATGATAGAGAGATCACTCACCAACCCTATTACCACAATTATCCTTTAACTTCCACACAATAATTAGTACCAATGTTTTTGATAAATTGGGCCACAGACATTTTTATTAACCAGCTGTCAACCTAACCATAAGTAGTCAAATGACCAACATAAAGGATTCAGATGCCAGTGTTTTGCTGCCTGGTAGGCCCTCACATGGATTAACCACAAAGAGGCATCACTTTGCCTAGTAACCTTAAATGGACCCAGTTCAGACGCAGAGGGGTGGCATTTAAACCATAACGGAACTCAGGTTTCTGGTTGCTACCCTTAACTAGCCTTTCTGGCAGCAAACATTTTTGCCACCATCATACAAGATGCGATTCACTTCCCATGCCTGAACCCAAAAGTGACATGATGCCCTCTTGCAGGGTGAGAAAAAAAGCCCCAACCCCATGGCATCTAGGTGAACCCCATCCCTGAGGAACGTGTAATCAAAGTCTGTAGATTCAAAAATGGTGTGCCTAAGAAATATACTGCCTAATTTCTTAATGAAAGATACCATTGTTCTGTTGATCTTTTTCCTTCCTTACTAGCATCCCAAGCTGCACACCACTGGCAGAGCTTCAGAGACGTTTTTGCACATCACCCTGCAGCCACAAAATTGTCAAACCTAAAACATTACCCCTAACATGTAAAACCTAAACAGCAGGTGGGCCTAACCTGAATCCAGGATGATGCCCAACACATTCTTCCAACATAGTCCTCTGATTCCCATCCAACAAACTTAAAATTTCTGATCATTTAGACCCAGCAACAGCTCATTAGGCCTCCCTCCGTCAATCTTTTTGCCCAGTAAATGTATGTAAACACCCATACACAATTGTGGCCACCTGCACGCATAACAGTAAGGAGAAGGAAGGAAGGTTAATGATCAGGGAAACAATAAATGAGGATAGATATATAAGCAGACCGCTGTGACTCCAACCTTCCAATATTCGGAATAATGTTGTCATCAAGGCCCAGATGAGCCACCTCAGTAGCAACTACCCAAATCATAAAGGAATGTGAGCCAAAATCAAACCAATTGTATCCCAAATGCTGCAGATACAGTGTAAGTGGAAAAATGAGAGCCATCAGCATAAACAAAAATGACATGCCTCTCCCCAGATTGATAAAGAAAAATGTTCTTTCCTCTGACCTCCTGATCTGTTTTCGATTTGGGAAGGAATATGAAAAATTAAGAACCCTCATCAATCACATTTCCATGAGTAATACTGCCAGTAATGGAATTAATAGGGCTAACCAATTCACCAATTCTAAACACTCCAAAGAAGACCATAGAGTAAGCAGCCTGAAATAAAAACTGCCAAAATTATCAAAACAAAGCACCTATAGGGCAGGCATACATTTCAACAACATGGAAAAAGATATAGGCCGTCTGGAGTCAAAGCTAACTTACTCCTTTTTAGGTACTTAACAACCTGTCTGGCCATAAATTATTTGGATAGATCTTCCCACCCTTGAAGCCTGAATTAAAAGTTTAGAGCTGTTTGTCAATACAGGAGCAGGATAAAATCTGCTCCTGACACTGCAATATAAGATGCATTCTTTGTTAAGAGGCATCCGAAAAAGTATCTAATTGCCACCATTCATGCCAGGTTCTCTGGTATGCTGTCCATGTAAATGCGACCAAGGAGATACACAGTAATCTGGATATCTCTGCAAGCCAAGGTCCCAAAAATGACAAGGAATGGGAAGGCCATCCTCTGTCGCTCCCAGTGTCAACTGTCTAAACCTGTCCAGCTGTAGGCAAGATAGAGAGTCAGCAAGTAAAAGATAATAATAATTATAATAAATAAGCAATATTATTGGAATCCTTTGGCACTTGTTTTGCTCTGAATTAAGATTAAACTTAAGACCACTAGATGGGCTGAGGCAGATTGAGTATTAATGGCCTGAACACCCCCCACATTGTCAGAGAAAAATACTATCTGCCTGTCATAAAATGTATCCTCCTAGTGAAACAAAGCGAGAACAATAGGGAATACTTCCAAAAAGGCTAAGTTCCTGGTCAACTCTGCTTGAAACCCATCCTGAGGCCAACACACCGCACACCATTGCCATTTACTGAACCATCAGTAAAAAGTTGGAGCTCAGTATTAGACTGAAAATTTGATCTAATGAAGGCCGACCCATTAAACTTGTCTGAAAAGGATATCCAGATCCTGATATCATAAGGGGTTAGAGAGTCTGTTAGAGAGTCTGACTTGATGGTGCAGAAGCGTGACACGTGCTGTAGCCAAAGACAATCTGTAGCACTAGCACAGATTATGGGTCTGCTGCATGATATGGATGCCTCCATCTTGGCATCCAGCATGAGCTATACCGTCAGCTCCTATCTGAAGTCTGGTTCAGAGTGAGGAATGAGATGGTGGCATTGTTGCAAAAGTCGGTAAGTTCCCAGGATGATAGAAGAGACCCACTTAGGGCCTTTTTTAAATGCCAGTGAGTAAATAAGCTTCATTAGATCAGTAGCAGAAGCTGCCGTGTTTTAAATTACATTTTCCATAGCTGTAAAGCTGCAGCTGTGGAGCGGATCAGCTATTCAAGGGAAGTGATAGTACCTGGGGCAACTCCTGTTATTACCTACCAGCTCATCCTCACTCCCTCCTATTTGCTACCCCTCCCTGCTGTGGCCATGGCCCCTTCCTTCCCTCCCTTAATCCAGGAGGTCATTGCATGTTGGGGTGCAGGCTGTGGGATGGGGATGCACGCTGTGTGATGGGGATACAGGTAGCATGTTCTGGTGTAGGATGTGTGATGGGGATGCAGACTGTGTGATGGGGATACAGGCATAATGTTGGGGTGCAGGCTGTGCAATGGGGATGCAGGCTGTGTGATGGGGATACAGGCAGCATGTTGAGGTGCAGAATGTTTGGTGAGAATACAGGCTGCGTGATGGGAATACAGGCAGAAAGTTGAGGTGCAGAATGTTTGGTGAGAATACAGGCTGGGTAATGGGAATACAGGCAGAAAGTTGGGATGCAGGATCTGCAATGGGCATGCAGGCTGTGTGATGGGGATACAGGCAGCATGTTGGGGTGCAGGCTGTGTGATGGGGATACAGGCAACATGTTTGGGTGCAGGCTGTGCAATGGGGATGCAGGCTGTGTGATGGGAATACAGGCAGAATGTTGAGGTGCAGAATGTTTGGTGAGAATACAGGCTGTGTGTTGGGAATACAGGCAGCATGTTGGTGTGCAGGTAGCATGTTCTGGTGTAGGATGTGTGATGGGGATACAGGCTGTGTGATGGGGATACAGGCAGCATGTTTGGGTGCAGGCTGTGCAATGGGGATGCAGGCTGTGTGATGGGAATACAGGCAGAATGTTGAGGTGCAGAATGTTTGGTGAGAATACAGGCTGTGTGTTGGGAATACAGGCAGCATGTTGGTGTGCAGGTAGCATGTTCTGGTGTAGGATGTGTGATGGGGATACAGGCTGTGTGATTGGGATACAGGCAGCATGTTGTGGTGTAGGATGTGTGATGGGGATACAGGCAGCATGTTGGGGTGCAGGCTGTGCAATGGGGATGCAGGCTGTGTGATGGGGATACAGGCAGCATGTTGAGGTGCAGAATGTTTGGTGAGAATACAGGCTGGGTGATGGGAATACAGGCAGAATGTTGGGATGCAGGATCTGCAATGGGCATGCAGGCTGTGTGATGGGGATACAGGCAGCATGTTGGGGTGCAGGCTGTGTAATTGGGATGCAGGCTGTGTGATGGGGATACAGGCAGCATGTTGGGGTGCAGGCTGTGCAATGGGGATGCAGGCTGTGTGATGGGGATACAGGCAGCATGTTGAGGTGCAGAATGTTCGGTGAGAATACAGGCTGTGTGATGGGAATACAGGCAGCATGTTGGTGTGCAGGTTGTGTGATGGGAATACAGGCTACATGTTGTGGTGTAGCATGTTTGGTGAGAATACAGGCTGTGTGATGGGAATACAGGCAACATGTTGTGGTGTAGCATGTTTGGTGAGAATACAGGCTGTGTGATGGGAATACAGGCAGCATGTTGTGGTGTAGCATGTTTGGTGAGAATACAGGCTGTGTGATGTGAATACAGGCAGCATGTTGGTGTGCAGGTTGTGTGATGGGAATACAGGCAACATGTTGTGGTGCAGGATGTGTGATGGTGATACAGGCAGCATGTTGGGGTGCAGGCTGTGCAATGGGGATGTAGGCTGTGTGATGGGAATACAGGCAGCATGTTGGGGTGCAGGTTGTGTGATCAGTGTACCCCAGCATGTTGGGGTGCGGGCTGTGTGACCTCTCCCTCTGTCTTTTGGCGTTCCCCAAGGTTCTGTCCTAGGCCCCCTCCTCTTCTCCATCTACACCTCCTCCCTTGGCACCCTCATAAAATCCTTTGGATTTCAGTATCATCTCTATGCAGATGATACTCAAATCTACCTCTCTGAACCCGATCTATCCCCCTCTCTTTTAGCTCAAGTTTCAAACTGCCTCTCTAGCATATCCTCCTGGATGTCTACCCGTCAACTCAAACTCAACATGTCTAAGACTGAACTCCTAATCTTTCCACCCTCTACTATAGCTTCCACTCCTCAAATATCTCTCACTGTTGACAACACCATCATCACTCCCACCTCCCAGGCCTGTTGTCTTGGGGTTCTACTGGATCCCGCCCTCTCTTTTATTCCTCACATCCAATCGATAACTAAATCTTGTCAGTTTCACCAAAAAAACATCTCCAAAATTCATCATTATCTTACAGAAGATACAGCTAAAATTCTAATACACTCTCTCATCATATCTCGACTCGACTACTGCAATTCCCTTCTTGCTGGCCTCCCCATCTCTCGTCTGTCTCCCCTCCAATCCATAATGAACGCCTCCGCTAGACTCATTTTCAATACCAAACGCTCAGTGTCTGCAGCTCCTCTCTGTCAATCACTCCACTGGCTTCCCATAGCTTCCCAAATCAAATTTAAAATCATGACCCTAACATATAAAGCCCTCAACAACAGTGCACCCCCTTATATCTCTGCTCTTGTTTCAAAATACTCTTCCAACCGCCCCCTTCGTTCTGCTAACGACCTTCTTCTTTCCTCCTCTCTCATCACCTCCTCTCACTCCCATCTTCAGGACTTTTCTCGTGCAGCCCCTACTATTTGGAACTCCTTGCCTCGCTCCATTAGATTAACTTCCTGCCTCAAAACCTTTAAAAAATTACTAAAAACACACCTATTTAAAAAATCATATCACCTTCAGCCTTTATAATTACAACTGCACACTCCACAGCTTAATAACACTCCCACCCACAATCTACAGTACAACACACAGACCCCTCCAATTGACTAAACAAATTGCATTCACGTTGACATTTTGTATTTGTCACCCTCTTGTATCACACCTAAACCCTTAGATTGTAAGTTTGCGAGTTTTCAATTGTGTGTCTGTGTCTTGGAAACAAGCACTATGTACATTTGATTAATTGCTCAAAAACAGGGCCCTCCATTCTTTAAGGTGTTAAGTTTGTTTTTTGCCATGTACTAACCCCCTGTACAGCGCTACGGAATATGTTGGCGCGATATAAATAAAGATAATAATAATACAGGCAGCATTCTGGGGTGCATGCTCTGTATTATCACTCCAAGCTGAATGTTGTGAGTCAATATAGGTGCCACTGCCAAGTGTTGAATTTGCACCAGACTGAATTGCTTGTGATTTTTTTCCAAACAGAATAAATTAAATAAACCTAAGCTTGCTGTGAGCGCTGCTCCCACTCTGAACGTTCTCTCCCAGTGATGGGTGCGATTCCTCACTCTGAATGAGTCATTTTTTGACAGGTTGTTTGACGCCTCTGTGAAGGATACTTGTGTTGTGATGGTTTGTGTTTCCCTCTCAGGTTTATTACTGATTCTGTCATATTTCAGTTTTATAACTCAGCAAGAGAGTATCCTTGAGAGTATCATGGCCTGGCATCACTGGCTGGACACAAAAGGCACAGCTGGGAATAGAGTCACATACAGCTTGTATAGTACCCATTTCCGAAAAATAAAGTGCAACTGTGATCCCATTTTTCTATATGACCTTTTTAATAACTAAACTTGTTAATAGGGCAAAATATTTTTTTGAAATCAGCAATTAAAATAGACACAACCTTTATACTTTTAAATGTTATGTGCAATTATTCTTTGTTGCTGGATTCCATTATCTTTAATGCTATTTTAATGCATATTCTTCAAATGATCTTTCCATTAGTCCAGTTTAAAGCACTGGCAGTTATATTTCCATTGTGCATTCAATATCTCCTGCCACATTTGGAAGTAGATCAGCAGGAACCAAAATGCCGCATAATTACATGTAAAATTAGTAAAGTTGAGGCTGTAATATTTTTAAGGTACTCAAGAATCTGCAATTTACTGTCATGCATTAAAAGAGCAGCTTCTGAAATATTACATTTTATGGCATAAAAACGAGTACTACAAGGTTAAAAACTGAGCTACCAATCCCTAAGCCAAAGCAGTTTTTGCTAAATATTACCTCCTGCTTAATGAAAGAGCCTTTTGAGTGTTTACGCCTCTGTTATTATTCTTATAGCTACTTGGCAGTTTACACCTAAAATACCTAACACAGCAACTCAAAATTTCAAACACATCCAATTGCAGATATGTTTATTTATATGTGCATTTGTCATTTATGCAGTAATTGGGACCGTTGCTGTGTCACCCAGTGTTTTGTTTCAGCCTTAGCGCATGAGGCTGAAGCCTAGGGCAACATAACATACACCACTTGGTGTCACCATAAGTGCCTGCAGCAAATGATTGCCCCTCCCTTGTTTAACCTCAGGAGCATTTAAGGAAATTTACACTATATTCAATATGTTACTGTATATTTCCTATGGGGGAAATGCCATCACAGACTCTGTGGTAGCTTTGTAAATATTCCTCAATAGTTGTAAATGTGTCACAGTGTGCTTTATTTTCTCATTGATGCTCCCAAAACACAATAAATTGTTTAAAATATTTAATGGGACAGTTAATTCAGCACAACTTGGAGCACCCCACTGTAAAATACTCATAAAACATGTTGAAATAGGTGCCTTTTTCACAGAAAAAAATTAATAAATGAAGTGTCTGGCAAGTCCTCCAGGCAGACTGACAGCAAGAACTCCGTACAGAGAGCAGGAGTAAAAAGAGGGTTAAGCCTTCCCAAATTCATCTGTGCAGGGAAATGACTGCTGGAAACTCCTAAATATGTTACTTGTGGGTTAACTGATGGCTAATTATATTCCTGAATGCAGAGAAAAAAATAGATCATTTTATCATAGAATCTTGTGCTCTTTCACACCATGAAGAGCACTTATAGTGAGGTAAATGACCCTTTAACTGTGCTCTGGGGAGCCCCCCTTCCAGTAAGTGATTAATAATATAGATTTACAATTCATGCCTGTGTGCTAATGAACCTATATACCACTACTCTGTGCACCTCCTATTAGATTTAATTAAGTTTAAACAGGTTTTGCTTAATATTTGCATGCAAAAAAAAACACGTTTTGCATGAAAAAATCAATTGTGTTCCTTGTCTCTTTAAAGTTTCAATTTGCAATGCCTCAATTTGCAACATTTAGCATGCCAATATTATAATTTCCTGCCACTTTCCTTTTTTTTTTTGCGCCTTTCATTTGATTCCTACTCTTTGTGACCTCATGGACCGTAACACACCAGACACATCTTTATGTCCATGGCCATGCTGATCCACTTGGCATTCATGGCAGAGATACTGGAGTGGATTGCCAGTTCCTTCTCCAGTGGGCCACAGCATACAGCTCCTGGTATTTCTAGTTGGTCCACGTACTGACCAGGCTTAACCCTGCTCAGCTTCATGTTGGTGAGACCTCTTAGTTCTCTGACTGGTATAGAACCCAGTGGTGAAAGTGGAGAAAGCACTGAATCCTAACCACTGGACCACCAGGAAACCCACCACTTTACTATAGCATTACTAAAATACAGATCACTCAGTGTTGTGTACTGTTTTGCAACGTGTAAAACATGGTTGTATAAATGCATGATATTGATGCTGATTTCTCTTCAGATGTTTGCCTTGTGATCTCTCTCTGCGCCTGGTGCTTTCTGATACTTATTGCTTTTACAGGCTGGCTGTTGACACTAATTAGAATCTGACCTTTCCATCTACTGGGAGAGCTGGGACAGTGTTTGTACTTTGATATTCAGAGAAATCAGGAAATTCGTTTTTTTTTTGTGACAGGGCCGCAAAAAACAGGAATATTAAAGAATACAGTGAGATCCTGGGCAGATTATACCCTGAGATTTTAGGGGTGGGGATCATGGGCTCATACACATAGATTATGGGTAAAGATTTTATGGGGTGAGGGTAGTGGCTCACACACACAGATCATGGGCAGATCACACAATGAGATCCTGGGCAGAAATATTATGGGGTATGGGTTGGGGGCTCCCACACAGAGATCCTGGGCAGATCATACAGTGAGATCCTGGCCAGAGATTTTATAGGGTGAGGTTAGGGGCTCAGACACAGAGATTCTGGACAAATCATACAGTGAGATCCTGATCAGACATGTTATTAGGTGGGTAAGGGGCTCACATACAGAGATCCAGGGCAGAGATTTTATGAGGTGGGATATGGGGCACAGACACAGAGATCCTGAGCAGAGATTGTGTCAGGTGGGGTAAGGGGCTCACACACAGAGCTCCAGGGCAGAGATTTTATGTGGTGGGGTAAGGGGCTCACACAAGCAGATCATGGGCAGATCATACACTGAGATCCTGGACAGAAATATCATGGGGTGTGGGTTGGGGCTCATACACAGAGATCGTGAGCAGATAACAAAGAGATCCTAGGCAGAGATTTTATGGGGTAGGGGGCTCATGCACAGATACTGGGATGCTTATACAATGAGATGATCTATATTTCATTATATATTTTTGTTGACCATTATTTATTTTTGGAGACAGTTGGACTTTGTTACATTTTAGGCAAAATATTTGTAGAATGTTAATAAAAACAAGATATATGCAAGTGAGCTGGATTATGAATGCATCTGATAGAGGAGAATTGGTAGTGTATGAAAAAAACTGTTTTCTATCCATGTTGACACCCCCTGAAAATGCCTCCCCCAGCCCCTGAGATCTCTCCCAAACCCAGTGAATTGCATGCACTCACACAGAGACACATGAATAGGCCATGTACGTTGCAGGTCATTGCAGGACCATAAAACAAGCATAAATGCTCATTTGCCTAAAAGACAAATTAGAAAAGGAAGAAGAAGCTGAAATGTTTGGTCTCAGTACAATTATAATTTGTCGGACTTTATCAAGGAGAGGGTGTATGTCTAAAGAACAACCATGTAACCGCTCAAGCATTTTTACTTGAATGTCGATTTATGGTCCTTTAAGGACCCAGTGTAGTAGTCACCTATGCTGGCTGCATACAGCATTGCTGATTGGCTGCAAAGCTGACATGCTCACATGGACAGGGTACACTTTTAGAAAATCGTACCCTGAGAAGCCTAGCTCAATCCTGGGGGTGTAAACATCACCTGCAAAAGTTTTTTTTTTTTTTATGCAAAGCTACAAAACATAGTGCATGCAAATAAATGTAATCATACACTAATAATTCCCCTCTACAGGATGCATCCATAACCCACCTCACTTTAATATGCCTTTAATATATGTACTGCTGGTCAGTTTCTTTGCTGTCTACAATCTTTCCCCAGCAGAAGGTTTAACTGATTTGTGCAGAGGGAGGGAGCCTTGGGGAGTTAAACTAAATCAATTATTCCAGAAAATATCTGATTACAGGTTCTCAAATCAAATTGCAAGAAATAATGCAAACTTGTGGTCATTTGCATTAAATAAAACTAGAGTTCAAGCTCTTTTATTACACCATGGAGGTTTCTTTGATGACCAGTGGTAGGTGTATGTCTAATTATGCCTGATGCCCAAACCTAGTGCAGCAGGTTTTCAGGGGCAGAATTTGCCTGTGCAGTGCTATGGAATAGTGTGTGCAATTATATGTAACTAGGAACTTGCCCGTCAAAAATGACAAGAATAAAATTGTAAGGCTGGCAATGTTGTTTGCCACACAATGAGAGGCTTTTGCTCCTCTGAGTACCATTGGTGTTCATCGCGAGCCCCGGCGCTGAGTGCCTTTGGCGCTCATCATGTGGCTCGCAATGAGCACCTTCGATGCTCATTGCAAGCCTCTCCCCTATGTACTTCAGCTTCCCTGCTTTGCACTGATCACCTTCGGTGCTCATGCGAGCTCCAAGCTGAGCGCCTTTAAAGCTCATTGCAAGCCTCTCCCGCTCGCAGTGCTCAAAATCGCTTGTAACCTCATTCCTCGGCTTCCTGGCTCTCACCCTGTCCTGTCTGTTAGTGTGTTATTATATTTGTTAATTTTTAGTTTTTAGGGTTTTTCGAGTTACGCGCTTGGCTCGCAGTTTCGCCCCTCAAAATGCATCCTAAGTCCTGCACCGTACACGGCTTGCCTGGCTTCGCAGATGACAGCCTTTGGCGTTCATCCAGCCTAAGTCCTGCACCATACACGGCTCACCTCACTTTGCAAGGTTTCACAGATGAGCGCCTTCGGCGCTCATGCAGCCTAAGTCATGCACCGTGCGCCGCTCGCGGTTGCGACATCGCTTTGCGAGGTTGCAACTGCGTGACTAACATCGCAAACATCACCAACATCGCAAGATCCACAACTATATATGTTATGATACTTCTGCCTATAAATATATCAACACTTCCTGGCATACTGTACATAAATACACTTATGCTTCTCTTTATATTTACAGAAAACTTAGGATGTGTACATAGCAATGGAAAGTAGGGGTAGTAAGTGTTATATTGCGGGTGCACAATTCTAGAATTTCAGTGTGATTATAGTCAAGGTAAAGTTTTATTGTTATGATTATTATAATCCTACTTTATCAGCAATTTGCTACTCTGTATATCAGTAACACATGGAAACAGCAGTAAAGGTACAGTTAGTAGCTGATATCCTTTCATACATTGTTTGGTTAGTATACCTCTGCAATAGGGCGTATATTTGTCCATTTAGATGGTAATATTTAAATTTGCCTTTTCTAAAGTTATTATTGTGCTTATATGTTTGGTTTAAACATTATCAAATTAAGCTGATAAAACAAACTTTCTGGGCTGCCCACCACTATGTGCATCAAAGCCTTATCAGTATAATTATGGTTACTACATTCCACACAGTTATACATACATGTCCTACAGTTGCAAACTGCCCACTGCTACATCCTGATACGTACATATCTTTTCAGCAAAGGTAAACCAAGATTCAAGTAGCTTGCACTACTATGGCTCTGGGGTTAATTGCATACATGACTTGTTCTAGGTCTAAATTATTCTAAAATATTTTGAATGTTCCTGAACTACCTATTGCCAACTTGAAAGGTATGACTTGACCGGTCATAGAGGTGCTTGACCTCCTGGCTAATGTACCAGTCTGCCCCTGTTTACAGACCAGTTCTTACAAAAGAGCAAAGGCTACATTTATTTATTTATTTTTAAATATATATTTATTAAAGGCATATGATAGTATATCATTGCATTTCATATACACATAAGCATCTGTAAATGGTACAGTGTACATTTTAAAAGTACTTGCCAAGTCATATTGTACAATGTAAATAAAACATTATGTATATGTATACTTTCTATGCCTTGTCTTTTTTCATGTTTTAGATTATAACAATAATCATAACTATAAGGAATAAAAGCAATACATCAGAATATAATACTGAGAGAGCTATTAGTGCAAAATATCTAACTCATTGTAATACATAAGTGAAATACATCCTCACAGTAGGGGAAAAGAAACAAGAAGGGTAATGGAGAAAAAAAGAGAAAGAAAAATATAAAATAAAATAAAGAAAAATGAAAAGAAAAATCTGCTATCTTTTTACCTTAACTTCCCTTTCCGTACCTCCGGGTAATGTCCCGACTCGGTTCCTCTCCACCTCACATGCCAGATTATGAATATGGATATTAGCAAGTAAAAGTTGTATGGGGGATATACTAATTTGATTCATTATCCAGGGTTCTCATGTTTTTAGATACTGGGGGAAATTACCTGATATACTATGGGTTAAGCATTCATTTGTTAGCATAAAGTTAATTTTTCGTTTAACTTCTGAAAAGTTTAAGGACGGTAGCTTCCAGCTGCCAGTTATATGAGATTTGGTCACCAATGCTATACGTTGGAGTAACTTGTTTTGGGAAGAGGTTAAGCTATTAACATGTATCAATAGACAAAATGAATCCCCTAGAGAGTAACCTGTGTTTTAGGGGTTTTCAAACCATAGGGGATCATATACATACATGGTGGTTTTGCCCAGTAGTTGCCAATGGAAGCAGGGATTTAAAAAGTGTAGAAGCTAGTTGAATTAATTGTCCCCAAGTATTTTGAACTACTGGGCAAAACCATTATGTATGTATATGATCCCCTACGGTTTGATAAACTCTAAAACACAGGTTACTCTCTAGGGGATTCATTTTGCATTGTTTATCCAGCGTATAATAGGCTCTGTGTAAGACATTGATCAAAGTCTCCAACATGCTATAATTCAATGATCTTCTATTTAAGTTTGAGCAGGCTTCTGACCACCTAGTTATTTCCCATTTACGTCCCAGGTCTTCCTCCCATTGCATCATGAATTTGTTTTTTTAATCATCTAAGATCTATTGAAAGTATCATAAAGGGATCCTATGATCCCTTTTGTTAATGGGGCTTTTTAGCTTATGAGGGAGAACCATGATGTCTTTGGAACTTCTATATTTTAGTGACCCAGTTCCTGATTTCTAGATAATTACAAAATTCCGTGCTTGGAATATTATGCATAGCGTGAATTTGATCATATGTCAAAAGGGTTCCATTAAGATACCAAGATCCTATTCTATCTATGTTCCTAGAGACCCACCAATGTCTCAAGATTACACGTGAGTCTCCCAATATATGTGGAAAAGATAATACTGATAATAGAGGAGTTAAACAAAGGCCAAGTTGACATTTGGATTCGGGCCAATTCCAGGAAGTTCACGTTAGCTGAATCATCGGATTAGAGTAAGTTGAAGTGGGTATTGATCCTTTAGGTATCATGGGGAGTTTATCCCAAGAATGTGGTTTCAATTGTTTGTCCTCTAATAAGACCCAAGCTGGTTGGTGTTTGGGAGAATGGACTAAAGGTAATACTGCCATTTGGGTCGCTTTAAAGTAGAGTGTCAAATTAGGCTAGAAAGTCCTCCTATGTCTTTGTGCCTATAAATTATTTTTTTAGCTATACGGGGACGTTTGTTATTCCATATAAATCTATTATTATTTTGAAATCTTTCTAGTTCTTTTATGTTAAGTGGTATAGGCAAGGATCGTAATAAATACATTAACTTTAGTAATAAGTTAATTTTAATAGCTACTATATGGCCTGGCCATGAAATACAATATCTATCCCATTTCCGCATATCAGTTGCCAGCGTTTTATAAATGGGGGATAATTAGCTTTATACAGGTCTGATATTTTCATTGATATTGACTCCTAAATATTTGATGCAATGTTTGGAGCAAACAAATTTATTAGTGGATTTTAAATCCTCTAAGTCATTTTGAGGGATACCTACTTCTAGAGCTTCATTTTTTTCTAAATTTAGTCTAAGACCAGATATTTTACTAAAACGATCAATTGCGGTCATGAGTGCAGTGATAGAACCATGGGGTTGGCTAAAGTACATAGTAGATCGTCGGCTAAAAGCAAGCATTTTAACTATTGCACTCTAAGGCCCTAAAGTTCTGGCGTCGACCTAATAGCCTGTGCCAGTGGTTTTATCGCAAGTGCAAATAGACGGGCACCCATGTCTAGTGCCTCTCTGGATGGAGATCAAGGCCCTATGTTCTCCAGCCAGTTTGATATTGGCAGTCGGAGCTTCATAGTAGCATTTAAGAAGATTAATAAAATGCTCTTTGAAGCCAAACTTTTGTAATGTCTTGTAGAGTTAGGACCACTCAACAGTGTTAAAGACCTTCTCAATATCAAGAGCCAATAGGCTCATTGGAGCAGAGAACCTTTGTGCTAGATGCAGAATATTTAAAGTTCTCCTAATATTGTCCCCTGCTTGTCTAAATGGTATAAACCCAGCTTGATCCTTATGTATAAGGTCAGGCAAAAGCTTTGCGATCCTGTGCGCCATGATCTTAGCTAAAATCTTTCTTGACTTCGAGATGATCTCTTCCATCTTTGGGGATAACTACTATTTCAGCGTGGTTAAACTCTGAAGGCATATGATCCCCATTTAGAATTGCATTAAATAGGAAAATGAGATGCGGACTAAGGAGAGTTTCACATTTTTTTTAATATAGATTTGTAAAACCGTCTGGCCCCGGTGACTTGCCTATTTTAAGGTTTTTAATAGTAGCTTTAACTTCCTCTTGGGATATATCTGAATTCAGATAATTCAGACAATTGCTGTTCAGACACAGAGGGAAGGTCATACATATCCAAAAAAGATTGGAGGTCTGATTCAGTGCATCGAGTTTGGGAAGAATATATTTGTTGATAAAAATCCTGTAATGTCCTTTGAATTGTATTTGGGCTAAAAGTAGTCAGGCCACTAGGATATCTTATCTGATTTACTCTAGATTGGGTATATTTAGAGTTTAGCCTCCTCACTAGCAGGGTATTTGATTTGTTGGCTTTCCAATAAAAGAGGTGTTTAGTCTTAGTGCATTTTCAGTGCGATATGCAAGAATGTTGTCAAGGTCTGGCCTAACTTTATTAATTTGTTTGTGGATTGCCCAGGGAGGATTTTGTTGATTCTGCAACTCTAGATGGCCCAGTGTGGTTGTTAAATCTACTTCTTTTTGCCTAATGGTCTTTTTATGGGTGGCCTCTAATTTAATGCATGTGCTCCTTATATAGGCCCTATGAGAAAGGCTACATTTATCAAAGGGATAAGGTACTTTAAAGGGATACAGTACTTTATTTTATTAAGAAGTGCTGTTTTACTGCCTAAAATCAAACAAATAGTCCCTGTATGGGTCTGCCCACTGCAGTGTATGCAGACACAGACTACGTAGGGTTATATGTGCATTGCAGTGTGCTAGCATATCAGGGACATGTCTCAGCTGCATGTTGCTGAGAGATAGTTACTGATTGGTTAATATGAGCAACCGCACAGCAAGTACAGCAGAGTATGTGTCTTCCTGGGCTGCAGAGGGCAGACCCATACAGAAACTATTTTTTTGATTTTCGGCAGTAAAACAGAGCTCAAAAGCATTTCTTAATAAAACAAACTGCATAAAAGTAAAAAAATCTTCAGGGATATAATATACTGAGTAACATCCAGGAATCTTCCATATCCCTTTACCCCAGTATCCTCTCTCCGCCCCTCATAACCTTGTTATTGTAGCTCAGCCATTTCTTGTTTTGGAGTTCAAATGATAAACTGTGGAGTCTGCAGATTTGGGCCACTTGCAGCCAAAATGATTTCAATCACAGGAAGTTACCATGTGTTTCCATTTACTGTTTTTACACTTGTGTTCCAGCTGTGAGTGTTTTATTAATTGGTTCCATGTATCATATGTGTCTTTAGTATGACTCTTGTGTGTGTCGTGTTGATGTTGACCCTCAGCTGTCACTCACCTCCTCTTCCAATCTATCCGTATACAGATTTCTGCTGCAATCACTAAACTCTGATAATGAGACCCCCGGTGTGAGAATGACCTCGCTGGCCAACATTGTTGCCACCAAACCATCCGACTGGGTATCTTTTAACGATGGCCTGACATTGCAAGGTAAAGAGTTAAAGGGCCAGGGAACTCTCACATTTTGTATTAAAGCTACATGGAAGTTTCCTGGATTCTGAATGCATCTGATAGAGAAGAAAGCATAATGTGTAAAAACATTTTAACATGATAAAATCCCCAAATAAACATTAATAAACTTTGTGTGAAAGATAAGTATTGCAAAGGGTGAAATATTATTAATGCCAGAACCAAATCAACGGTTGCACAAAGGGTGGACCTCCCACTTGGTGTGTCAGTTATGGAGCTATCTATAGATATAATTTACTGCCATTAGGCTGATCGACCACATCTGTCACCTCAACAAGTTGTCTTTAAAATCAAAAATAAAATCCAGTGTGACACTCTATATGTGATGTCAATAAAATATTAAAGGTATATGGAACACCCCTGAAAATCCAAGCTAAATTAGCATACAATTCATAATTTGTTGTGGCCAATCAGAGGAGGCTACAATATTGTTGCAGTGTATGGAGATTCAGTGTCTGCAGCAAAGCATCATTATATTTGTAGACTTTTGTTCCCACAACACAACTCTCCTCCCTGGAATGAAGCAACTTCTCTGCTTGATCTCTGCATTGTGCTTCTACTGGCTAAAAGGTTAGAATAGGGTAAAAAACATACTTTAATGCAGTTTTTCTGTTGGTTAGTACCAGTATACGTTAGCGATTCAGAAGAGGATATATATATATATATATATATATATATATATATATATATATATATATATACAGGGAGTGCGGAATTATTAGGCAATTTGTATTTTTGAGGATTAATTTTATTATTGAACAACAACCATGTTCTCAATGAACCCAAAAAACTCATTAATATCAAAGCTGAATATTGTTGGAAGTAGTTTTTAGTTTGTTTTTAGTTTTAGCTATTTTAGGGGGATATCTGTGTGTGCAGGTGACTATTACTGTGCATAATTATTAGGCAACTTAACAAAAAACAAATATATACCCATTTCAATTATTTATTTTTACCAGTGAAACCAATATAATATCTCAACATTCACAAATATACATTTCTGACATTCAAAAACAAAACAAAAACAAATCAGTGACCAATATAGCCACCTTTCTTTGCAAGGACACTCAAAAGCCTGCCATCCATGGATTCTGTCAGTGTTTTGATCTGTTCACCATCAACATTGCGTGCAGCAGCAACCACAGCCTCCCAGACACTGTTCAGAGAGGTGTACTGTTTTCCCTCCTTGTAAATCTCACATTTGATGATGGATCACAGGTTCTCAATGGGGTTCAGATCAGGTGAACAAGGAGGCCATGTCATTAGATTTTCTTCTTTTATACCCTTTCTTGCCAGCCACGCTGTGGAGTATTTGGACGCGTGTGATGGAGCATTGTCCTGCATGAAAATCATGTTTTTCTTGAAGGATGCAGACTTCTTCCTGTACCACTGCTTGAAGAAGGTGTCTTCCAGGAACTGGCAGTAGGACTGGGAGTTGAGCTTGACTCCATCCTCAACCCGAAAAGGCCCCACAAGCTCATCTTTGATGATACCAGCCCAAACCAGTACTCCACCTCCACCTTGCTGGCGTCTGAGTCGGACTGGAGCTCTCTGCCCTTTACCAATTTAGCCACGGGCCCATCCATCTGGCCCATCAAGACTCACTCTCATTTCATCAGTCCATAAAACCTTAGAAAAATCAGTCTTGAGATATTTCTTGGCCCAGTCTTGACGTTTCAGCTTGTGTGTCTTGTTCAGTGGTGGTCGTCTTTCAGCCTTTCTTACCTTGGCCATGTCTTTGAGTATTGCACACCTTGTGCTTTTGGGCACTCCAGTGATGTTGCAGTATGGCCAAACTGGTGGCAAGTGGCATTGTGGCAGCTGCACGCTTGACTTTTCTCAGTTCATGGGCAGTTATTTTGCGCCTTGGTTTCTCCACACGCTTCTTGCGACCCTGTTGACTATTTTAAATGAAACGCTTGATTGTTCGATGATCACGCTTCAGAAGCTTTGCAATTTTGAGAGTGCTGCATCCCTCTGCAAGATATCTCACTATTTTTGACTTTTCTGAGCCTGTCAAGTCCTTCTTTTGACCCATTTTGCCAAAGGAAAGGAAGTTGCCTAATAATTATGCACACCTGATATAGGGTGTTGATGTCATTAGACCACACCCCTTCTCATTACAGAGATGCACATCACCTAATATGCTTAATTGGTAGTAGGCTTTCGAGCCTATACAGCTTGGAGTAAGACAACATGCATAAAGAGGATGATGTGGTCAAAATACTCATTTGCCTAATAATTCTGCACTCCCTGTATATATATAATCACTTATCTGGCCTTCATATCCAGTATATATTGAGGTGTATGATAGTATTAGGTCTGTCTTCTGAAGGACATATATGTAGTAGTTTAATAAAGTTAAGTATACAAGGTTAGCTTATAGTGGTGTGTAGGGGGTTAATGCCCATGAAAGTGTTTATACAATTACGGTATATATATTAAACTAAAGTAGCAAACATAATAATGTCTGCTCAAAAAGAAACACTTTTGAAGTTAAAAATGAACTTTTATTGATATTACTTAAAATATGATTGGTTGAAGAGTGAATAAAACAATATTATACTGATATTTAAAAACAATTGAGCCAGTAGTGCAATCTTGTCACCACCAAATAGCTACTATCAAATTAGAAGATATCTAGTCATACATATACAGAAGACTCTCAGGTATCTGGCACCCACAGGGATTGGTAGATGTAGATTCTGGTTGCTTGAGAGTCACTATTAAAAGAGGCCTAGATTAGCTGCACATAGGATGCTCTGCTAAGTATATTTGTCAGTGAGGACTGTTCTAGCAGCAGCAGCTTTCACTCCTCACTTGTACACAGGTACGTTCAGCTGGAGGGTGCAGTGCTGACCCCGGGGAATGTAATGCCGACACTACACTGGCTCAGTCACTCGGGCCTGTCTGCTTCCAAGTAACATTGAAGTGCAGAGATGTACAATGATGAAATCTAGCTGCCTGTAAGCATTTTGTGACATGACAACCTGGCTCCTGGCATTTGTTGAGCCCTGTAAAATAAAAAAAATATATAAAGTACAGTATTCCATTTTTTTTTGGTTGCTTGAGAGTTCTGGTTACTTGAGTTCTGGTTAACCGAGAGTCTACTGTATTATGAATAGTAGCTCAGAATTGCATATAAATATTAAAGAATTGTGTCTTTAATAACGAGACGGCCAGTGAAGAAGTGTTAATGCCTGGATCCAAGTTAAGATTTGTATTTTTGTAGCCCCTTGTAGATATTTATACTATTTTGGAAAGTCAGAATTATTACACTGGATATTCCACAAAGTTGCATTTCTACTCCCTTGGAGTTATTAAATGATAATCACAATGTATCAATAAGGCCAAGTAATCTTTCCTGTAAAATACTTCTTCACTGGTCGTCTCAATATTAAAAGATACAATTATTTAATGTTTATATACAATTATGAGCTACTAAATATCCACATATATATGTATAACTAGATATTTACTAATTTAATAGTAGCTCTTTGGTGGTGACAAGATTGCACTATTGGCTCAATTCTTTTTAAATATACATACCCATATTGTTTTATTCACTCTTCACCTGATTATATTTTAATGCGCATAAATAAAAGTACATTTTTAACTTCCAAAATGTTTATTTTTGAGCAGACATTATTATATTTGCTACTTTGGTCTAATAGATATACATGGTAGATTCTACCCAGATACTGGAGTACCACTCAGAACACCAAGATGTGCTCTCTGTGTACTGGCTGGCATCATTAGGGTTGTCCTGATGAACAAAATCTTGAGGTCTCATCACTATCCTCTGCCCCCAGAAGGATTCAGTAAGACCCAACAGACCAAACCTGCACCTGCAGACCCCCAGAGACCACAGCCAAGACTGAGGGAGGTAGCTGAGGGTTCCTGCCCAGGTGGTCACCCTTTTAATGAGACTTCAGGACAAGTGGATGGGTCTCACAAACCTCTGAAGACAGATGCATCCTCTTGGGTTCAGTTTGAGGAGGCACCTCTGGATAATACAACAAAAACTGGTAGGAGCCCAATGTCTTCTATATGTTATTTAATCTTACAATTTCTTGTTTTGGAAAACTTCACTTTTGCTGTAATGTGTTAAAACTGTGAATTAAAAATAATAAAACATAATTTAAATGCTTACCTATTATATGTAGTCTTAGCCATCTGCATTATTGGCTTATAAGACCTCTGCTAAAACTGAGTTTATCATTCTGAGTAAGTGGGAACCTTGGACAATGAGATCAACTTATTGTAATACATTTAATATATCTTTAAACTTTTAAAACCGAAACGCGTGACTCTGCTTAATCTACCCTTCAATTAGGTGTCACAGCTTAAATTGCTAATTGCTTCCTGGGGGTCTACATGCATTAGTTTCAGTCTAAAAGCAATTGACTTAAAGAACCTGAGCATTTGTAGACATGCAGATACCCAGTAATTAAAGGACTTTTATAGTGGCACAACAAAAATCCCAGTTATTACAGAAATAACATATGCACCTATAAATACATATAATTACAATTAGTTTGTATTAAAATGTCAGATAACTGACTATGAAAGTTAGTTTTTTTAAACATGTATTATATGGAATGTCCTCATGACATTATCTCATGTGATTAATTGTCTCTCACAGCGCTTGCCCAAAATCTTGCCCTGTCGGTATCACATATATAGTTGTGAGCGTACGAGCTGTTGCTAACGCTGCGGGCTCGCGTAGCGAGCCCGTGGCCCTCGCGCAGCGAGCCGAGGCCCTCGCGAAGCGAGGGCACTGCCCGAGGGTCTCAGTTGCTGGCATGGAGCGCCGAAGGCGCTCCATGCCAGCAACTGCGACCCTCGCAAACTTCACGTCGCAACCCAAACAGTACGACACACACATTACGACACTCGCAAACAACATACGACACACGTTCACACACATTACGGACTCGCAACACTCGGAAGCAACTCGCGAACATTACAAAATGTAAAACACAATACATACACACACCACATACATAAAAAACTTACCTACACCAAGAGGGAGCACCCAGCACCTCAAAAATACAACTTACACCTCGATTTAACTCGAAATAAAACAGTTTAGAGACTAAAAAAAAATCGAAGCGAGAGAAAAAATGGCCGCCGAACAAAACGAAAACGAGGCTACAGCACTCTAAACTCGCAAAACACCACAAGAAACTCGCAAAACACCACAAAACACCTACGGATATTCCGATACAAACGTATACCACACATTACTCGCCATTTTACGCCAATGCGGAAGTACACGACAACGGTTTGGGCTCGCGCACGCACAGTGTTACACTGCACACATTCAGCACGCTTACACAGCAGATCCACACCACTAATGCTGCAGCAACATCAAAACACATTCACAGCTCTTCCACACAATGCTTTAAAATAGCTAAAGTATATTCATTTATTAATGTATTATATATTTCATTATTACACACTAAACAGCATTAGCTACCTTACAATTTCATTGCCGTCATTTTTTGACGGGCAATTCGCTAGTATATTAGAATAATGATAATACTTAAATGTTTCTGTGACTATTAATATTTATCCAAAATATATAGAAAACAGAAAAGATCCCATTTGCTGCGGCACACCCAGACCCAATCTCATTAGAAGAGAATACATAAAAAATTAACATAATTAAATTAATGCTTAAAAAATGAATGAAACATAGACACTATACATAGAAAGAATGAGTCTATCTGTTGGGTTCATACCCTATTTGTTGAATTAATATCAGGAAGAAACTTCTGAACCTTGTCAGCTGGACTAGTTAGATATTGTGAATTTATAAAATAAAGTGCCTAGTGCTTATACAAAATTGATCCACTAGGGAAATAATATCTAATAAAAGTGCTAGTGCTAAAGGTCCCTACTGCCTATGTAAATGATAAAGTAGTGAATGGATAATAGATATCCTGGGATACTAAAGTGCTTTTGAAGTGAAATCATCCAACTGATACAGGACTAAAAATATTTAATTCTCCTATTAAAAAAACAGGTTGTATCCACTTGTAATAAGGATTCAAATATAATAATAGCTAAATACAGTAACAATAGATGTGCCTCCACCTTCTCTATAGCTATTTTTTTCTTATTGTGGAAGAACCTGTTATTTCCTATCAAATGGTGAGCATAGCAGAGAGCCATAAAATTCTGTCATCAGGGCGAGACATGTGTATAGCAGTCGACCCCTTTCGATGGTAAGTTGTGAAAAAAACTGCCTGCAGCAGTAAGTTGTTCCAAACTCTCCTCACAGTGGGAATTTCATCATTGCTTATCTAACGTTTATAGAACTCAAGCAGTGGGAGGTTGTTGTACCTAGCTTTCAGCTCATCATCACTTTTGCAGCTGAATGATTTCATATTGTAAGCTATCAGGCACATCAGCTGGTTACACATTGAATGGTGTAGCAAAGATGTTCAATTCCATTTGTTTACTTTTCGCATCCTTGAGTCTTTCATTAAATGCCTCAATTAGTTTTGCACATTCACCAGCATATTCAGGTGTCATAGAAGGCTTTTGTCCTTCCAGAGAGGGGAAATGCACCTTGTTATTCCTTTCCAAGTTGCACTATCCACAGCCTTAATTTAGTTTCAAATGATTCCACGTTTTAAAGGAGGGAGTTAAGAAGCTGGTTGGGGCCCTGCAGCTTGATGTTCAGCTCCAAGTGGTACTTGGTAATGTCCACCATGAATGCTGGATCACACAGACACTTGCTGTTATTGAGTTCCTTGACAATTTTCCTTCATCTTCATGAACTACTTGACTTCATCCCGCAGTTCTTTAAACCTCATGAGTATGTTCCCAAGACAACCACAGCACTTCACAGTGATAAACAAGATCACCATACTCAGAGTCAAGATGATTCCCTAACTCCTTAATCTGGTGGCTGTTAAGCCCTCTGTTTTTGACAAGATTTATCCTCTTCTCACTGTGCTCCAGGGCATCCAATAAACCAGTCGGTGCAGGCTGCTTGCTCCAACTTCATGCCCGTACCCATCACCAAAGTCGGGAACTGTGTCAGAGGCCCACTCTGCAGTGCCACCCTGTATTTTCCTTTTCAGACTCGGAACATGTTGACATCACATTGTTGAGCCACAATGGATTAAGAGAGAAAGGATTCAATTATTTCTTGTCAAATGCAATTAACCCTTTTTGTAAGCCAACATGGCTAGAGCTCCATCTGTAGTAAGGCCACTTAACTTTTCAAATGTTAGCTCAAGTTTTTTAATTGATAAAACAAGCCTCTCAAACAAGTCCTCACCTCTTGTAGTGCCATGCATGGCTTCCAGTGAAAGCAATTCCTCTTGCGTGCCAAATTCTGCAGTTATCCCACAAATTAAATCTGGCAGTATTTGTTATGTCTATTGTCTCGTCACAAGCCAGAGAGAATAATTGGAAATCTCCTGCAGAATCCTTCAGTTTTTTTTCCAATATCTTGTGCTTAGTCATTAAACCGATCTGAGATGATTCTCCGATACAAACTAACGCCCTGAAACAGTTTTATTTGGTCTGGTGCTAAGAACTCTGCATCAGCCACTGTGCACTCTGTCACAAACTCTCCCTCTACATGAGGCCTCAGCTTCTTTGCGATTAGCCTTGCATTGACTGTCCTCTAAGTCACCGCAATGCAGGCAGACGGGCGTCTGAACGCCGACGTGAAGCATACGTGTCTGTTATGTACTCGTATGTATCCTGTTTGTCCTGTAATGAAAGTTTCCTACTTATCCCTCAAAATGTACCGTATATACTTGTGTATAATCCGAGTTTTTCAGCCCTTTTTTTAAGGCTGAAAAAGGCCCCCTCGGCTTAATATAATATAATATTGCTATAATAAAAAGCTTATAGGTTTATTACATTTCTAGTCCCAACTGGCAGTTGCCATGGCAGGGCCAGACCAAAAGATTTTGCAGGCCGTTGATGGTAAGTTTAATACTGAATGTTGCTTTTTTAAATCATTGTATATGATTTTAATTAATGAGCAATGCCTAAGTAAACTAATTATGCTCATATAATTAGGGCACTACAATGGTCTTTTAGAGGGCCAGTGTTTGCACTATTTATGTTAAACCAATTTTTTTTTAAATCACCATTAAATAACACCTGCAAAAAGCAGCAAACCAAAAATATAGCTAGGAAATATAATTAAAAAACACTGTTTACCACATTAATGGCCACTTCTGCACCCCTCTCCACCTCTCTCATTGTACTACTAAAAGGAAGTGAAATATTTAAACTGAGTAAACATTGATTTGGTTGTCTTAGTAAACCTTGAATCATTTTTTATCAGCAGTGCACAGGACAATGGGAAAGTGACTGTGATGATTCAGGGGTAGGGGCTATTACTGCCCAGGACCACCTGCTATAGACTAAAGGTTAACTACCCACAGGGGCCATTGGGTTCTTGGAAATCTCAGCACCAGTACCCTGATATCTGACTTCTGTATCAGTCAGGGACTCTCCATCAGGAATCAGCACATCCCGGAGTCTCAGTAACCTTCCTGTGGTAGTGACCAGGACAAGTTGCTTGCAGGGTGGAGATAGGATCAGTATCACAGCCACCAGGAGCAAATAAGAGAACATACCATTTCTATATGTGTCAGCAGTCAACAATATGTATAGGGGTTAGATACAGAGGGTGGTGTATACAACACAACAATGACAGTGAGTAGCAGACAAAAATAGGAGATTGACTCCACATGGCATCCTGTCTGGCACCTGTGAACAATAGGCCAACTTCCAAATACACATAATGCTGTCTCCGTGTCTAGTGGTCCACATCTCAAATAGAGTTGACTTTATCTGGCAAACAATGGGGCAAGACACATAATAATATAATAAGGTGTTTATGCACATAGTCCAGTGGCTGGAGCCAAGCAGACGGTCCTTTATGGTGGCTCAATGGGCTAAGATCCAGGAACAGGAAAAAGGGTCTGTGACATTACTCCCCCCTTCCAGACAGCAGTTCTGGGGCTATGATCCTTAACGGATGATAGTCTTGAACTGCAGCCTATAGCCCAAGTCCAAGTTCCCATCCAAAGGAGAAAAAAATGTTGACCCAAGTGGCCACTGCAAAAGTCCCATTGCATGTCCTCCTCCTGGAGGGAGTAGTAGGTTGGCCTGGTCTTGGGGTGGTTACCCATCTTTCAGGAAAGAGTTCACAGTCTCTAACCCATTTTCTGTAGGGTCTTGGGAACACAATCCATTTGTACAGTCCTTCCAGGGGGTATCTGAGCTAGCAGCCACCCTCCCCCATTTTTTTTCACAACATCTGGGATACCAGTCCTCAGAGTCCAAGGTAGCAAATCAGCCCAACCCCAGGTCCCTTTTCTTCAATAACCCACCCCAAATTGCAGGCATCATTCTTGGGGACACATCCAAGGTCTTGGGTACCAGGATCTCATCCAGGGGCATACGGCTACCCCCCTGGCCACAGGCAGGTAGTGGCTCTGAGGTATCCCATCTAGGGAGAAGCTCAGGTGGGAGTAAAAAGCACTTCCCCGTCTGCACAATCTCCTTAGGTTCAGTTGTCAAGGGAGGGTTGGTGAAAAACAGAGCAGGACTGGAGACCCTTTCCTGGCTGAGGCTCACCCGGGATAGCAGACTTCGCTGGGTCGGTAGCTCTTTAGGGTGCGTATTCTCAAGGGCTAGTAAGGTTGGGATTACCTCTACAGCTAGGGTACGCTGTGTCAGGTCCTCTGGTACCGTGGGCCACTTGCCCATATCCTTTAACTCTGGGGCTGCCTGGACTGAAGCGATCCCTGTCAGTCCTGCTGGAAACTCTGCAGGGCTTGGGAGTGGAGCCTCAACTTGCTCCTTCCTCAAGGTCTCATGGCCAGTGCCCTCACCTGAACTCCCACTCTTATCTGGATCCACCTGATACATGCTGAGGAAGAGCTTCAGGTTCTCCTTTCTGTCTGTACAGTGAAAATGTGGCAGCTAAAATTTTGATTGTTTTCACAGGGCTAAAATAAATATTATTAATGCACAAGAACACACCCTCCCGAGGTAGAAAAACTAAGCATTTCAGTAAAGGAAATGAACTTACACCGTAAAGAATAAATGCATATATAATTTGACCAATTATCAAGTCTAGTTCATCAAAAAGAACAAATTGTAAAGTCTATAGAGATCCTTTCAAGGTAAAGAAATGACCTAGCCATGTAATAAGTTCTGATGCCAAAGACAGATGTTATACAATAATATTTGATTGTATCTGCAATTTTGTTGATATCCAAATACTTCTCTATAATAATAAGATAATACATGAAACCACAAATTCAGTGATAATTCACAAATTAATTTATTAGGATAAGGATTACTGAGAAATAAATGGGAGTTAAACAGTCATTTGTGTTTGTTTTATTTCAGCATCTCCACTAAGAGCAGGAGACTTCAGAGGTCCAGGACCCTCAGCTAGACTCCCCCTGCCCTCCCAGAGCAGCACAGAGACCCACTATGAGGATAGCAGTAGCCTGAGTGTGGGTCCCTCATACACGGACCTGTGCTCCATACATACCGATGAGGATGTGTCTGTGACTGGATCAGCAGGTGAGTCAGCCACCACATACTCACTGGTGTATGTATATTGCATGTGTGTGGTTATTTATATATATAAATATATATATATATATATATATATATATATATATGTGTGGCATGTCCTTTGTGCGCTGGAGAACAGCGCGCCGTCATCAGGGCGCGCGGGCCCCATCTCATATTTACTGGACCTGCTTGCTGGAGGCTGCCAAGGCCAAGGTAAGAGGCTGACAGTGTGCCATGTGGGACTGGCATGTGTCGCTAGGAGCATATTGTATGTAATGTCACTGTGAGCATGTGTCACTAGGAGCATATTGTATGTAATGTCACTGTGAGCATGTGTCACTAGGAGCATGTTGTATGTAATGTCACTTGTATGTAATGTCACTGTGAGTATGTGTCACTAGGAGCATGTTGCATTGCATGTTTATTACTACATGTCACTGTTATTATTTGCATGTGTGATAAACATGCAATGCAACATGCTCCTAGTGACACATGTAACAATGCCTGGCCAATATGGCACACTGTCAGACCCTTACCTTGCCAAGCAGGTCCAGTAAATATGAGATGGGGGCGCTCGCGCATGAGAAGCCTCTGTGGCAGATGGAATGCAGGCTGGAGCACAGAGCGTCATCAGGGCGCAGACCTTGGCGCCCTAATAACGGTGCGCTGTTCTGCAGCGTGCGGAGGTCGGGGTGCCATATATATATATATATATATATATTTATATATATATACATATATATATAATATATATGTGTGTTCGTATGTAAATATATATGTGTGTCTGGATATATATACCCTGTTGAGCCACACTAACAGGTTGTGATCTTTGAATAAGGAAAAGGTTTGCCAAATACAAATACATCTGTAGCTTCTTGAGGGCCCAAACCACGGCCAGGCATTATTTTTTCGATGGCAGCGTAGCTTACTTCTCGGGGTAATAATTTTATGCTTAAGTAAGCCACCCGATGTTCACCTCCATCGGCTCCGATTTGGCTCATTATGGCTCCTAATCCAAACATAGAAGCGTCTGTGTGAACAAGAAAACGTTTGGTTGAATCAGGAGCAGCCAGTACAGGGGCCTTGATCAGAGCAGTTTTCAGTTGTTGATGCCTGTTCACACTCTAGGGCCCAGACTATCCTTCCTATGGAAGTTCTTACGGGTCAAATCAGTAACGGGCTTGGCCAGGGCACTATAGTTGGGCACAAATTTGCGATAATACCCTGATGTTGCCAGGAAAGCTAGGACCTGAGTCTTCGTGCGGGGGGTTCTGGTTTCTGTTGACCACTACCTACTTGATGGCCGAGGTTCTGCCCTTCAGCCATCCCTATGTGACACTTCTGACCAAGTGTCGCTGTAAATAGCTACAGTTGCAAGCAAAAGTATGTGAACCCTTTGGAATGATATGGATTTCTGCACAAATTGGTCAAAAAATGTGATCTGATCTTCATCTAAGTCACAACAATAGACAATCACAGTCTGCTTAAACAAATAACAGACAAAGTATTAAATGTTGCCATGTTTTTATTCAACACACCATGGGCCTCATTCTATTAGCGGCTGTAAATCGTCCGTAAGGCTGCGATTCCTTGCGGGGGTTCTGTTAACTCGCGATTCTATTATACGGCCCCGCAAGGATCTCATCTTACGGCCGGCCGCATATCTTGGTACCGGCCGTAAGCTCAGAAATATAAAAACGCAAAAATAAATTCAAGCCTGCACTGTACAGCTCTGTAAATGCTAGGGATCATATTGGGGGACATGAGGATTAAAAGTAACCCACTCTCAAGCTTGCACATCAGCCCAAACCCGAGTTCAAATTAACTGTTTATTTTCCGGCTGCGGCGTGGGCGGGTCTGAGGTGCTCCAAGCACTCTGGACTTTTTACATGGATATTTTACGGATATTAAAAATAAAATATTTTACGGATTTGAGTATAGGATAATTATGTGCTATTTTTTCTAACACCTAAAATCCCTTTATAGTCTTCTCAAAGTGCAGGATGGCTTTATTTGAGCTATTTTATGTGCTTAATTGGTGCTAGCGGGACCTCTTTCCTGCAAGTAAGCAGCGGCTCGTTTTTAGCCTTGCAGAGAGGGTTCCCGGAGCAATTGAATTGCAAATAGGAATTTCTTACGGCCGAAACTCTTGCGGCCGTTTTAGATCAAAGGCTTTCCTCTGGCGCGAGCGGCCGCAAGAGATAGCAAGGCACCGGCCGCAAGCCTGCCGGAGCCTCCGGCCGTAAGGGAATAGAATAGCCGAATAGCTTGCGGCCAGTCCTTGCGGCCCCGCAACGGCTGCGGCCGATAATAGAATGAGGCCCCATGTAAACATTCACAGTGCAGGTGGAAAAAGTATGTGAACCCTTGGATTTAATAACTGGTTGAACCTCCTTTGGCAGCAATAACTACAACCAAACGTTTCCTGTAGTTGCAGATCAGATGTGCACAACGGTCAGGAGTAATTCTTGACCATTTCTCTTTACAGAACTGTTTCAGTTCAGCAATATTCTTGGGATGTCTGGTGTGAATCGCTTTCTTGAGGTCATGCCACAACATCTCAATTGGGTTGAGGTCAGAACTCTGACTGGGCCACTTCAGAAGGCGTATTTTCTTCTGTTTAACCCATTCTGTTGTTGATTTACTTCTATGCTTTGGGTCGTTGTCCTGTTGTAACACCCATCTTCTGTTGAGCTTCAGCTGGTGGACAGATGGCCTTAAGTTCTCCTGCAAAATGTCTTCATAAACTTGGGAATTCATTTTTCCTTCGATGATAGCAATCCGTCCAGGCCCTGATGCAGCAAAGCAGCCCCAAACCATGATGCCCCCATAACCGTACTTCACAGTTGGGATGAGGTTTTGATGTTGGTGTGCTGTGCCTCTTTTTCTCCTCACATAGTGTTGTGTGTTTCTTCCAAACAACTCAACTTTAGTTTCATCTGTCCACAGAATATTTTGCCAGTACTGCTGTGGAACACCCAGGTGCTCTTGTGCAAACTGTAAACGTGCAGCAATGTTTTGCTTGGATAGCAGTGGCTTCCTCTGTGGTATCCTCCCATGAAATCCATTCTTGTTTAGTGTTTTACATATCGTAGATTCGCAAAACAAAGATGTGAGCATATGCCAGAGACTTTTGGAAGTCTTTAGCTGACACTCTAGGATTCTTCTTCACCTCATTGAGCAGTCTGCTCTGTGCTCTTGCTGTCATCTTTACAGGATGGCCACTCCTAGGGAGAGTAGCAGCAGTGCTGAACTTTCTCCATTTCTGTACAATTTGTCTTACCGTGAACTGATGCAAAAGCAAGGCTTTTGGAGATACTTTTATAACCCTTTCTAGCTTTATGCAAGTCAACAATTCCTAACCGTAGGTCTTCTGAGAGCTCTTTTGTGTGAGGCATCATTTACATCAGGCAATGCTTCTTGTGAAAAGCAAACCCAGAACTGGTGTGTGTTTTTTATAGGACGGGCAGCTGTAACCAACACCTCCAATCTCATCTCATTGATTGGACTCCAGTTGGCTGACACCTCACTCCAATTAGCTCTTGGAGATGTCATTAGTCTAGGGGTTCACATACTTTTTCCACCTGCACTGTGAATGTTTACATGGTGTGTTCAATAACAACATGGTAACATTTAATTATTTGTGTGTTATTAGTTTAAGCAGAGTGTGATTGTCTATTGTTGTGACTTAGATGAAGATCAGATCACATTTTATGACCAATTTGTGCAGAAATCCATATCATTCCAAAGGGTTCCCATACTTTTGCTTGCAACTGTATATCTTTCAGAATGTTCAATAACCCCTAGCTGAAGCATCTAATGAATCTCTTTATGTACATTCTCCTAGAGAGTTTGGCGTAGTGGTAGTTGGCCGTGAGTGTCTAGGCGGTGAGTGGCCAGAGACGTGTACCCAGGCAGATTGGAGAACTCCTGCTCCTGGCTACGCTGCTGTGGACTTCTCCTGTCTGGTCTCCTTTTTCTAACAGGTCTGATAGAGAGAGGTTTTCAAAATTGCAAATAGCCACCACATCCTCCGTGCTCTCATGAGAAGGTTTTAGCATATTCACATGGAGCATGCGTCTTCACTACTCCTGAGCATGGGCCAATCACATAGGTGGTATCGCATTTTTGTTCTACCAGTCGGTATGGGCCCTGCCAGGCGGCCTGCAGCCTGTCATTGAGGACGGGTTTTAAAATCAATAAGTTTTGTCCCACTTGAGAGCTGCGGTCCCTGGCTCCCCTATCGTACCATCGGCGCTGACTCTGTTGGGCTGCCTAGAGGTTGGATCGTACTGTCTGGGTCAACTCCTCCAGGCGGTCCATAAATTCCATCACATATGGGATGATAGGGGTACCATCTGTGCTACACTCTCCCTCCCAATGCTCTCTTATTAAGTCTAACGGGTGGATTATTGGAAGAGACGTCCCTGTACGCAAATGGAACGTGGGGCAGGAATCTTTCCCAGTCTTTCCTAGTGTCTGCAAACAGCCGGAGCATTTGTTTTAGCGTCCCATTAAAATGTTCGCAAAGACCATTAGACTGGGGGTGGCATGCCGAGTTTACTATGGGCTTAATTCCCTGATTTACTATGGGCTTAATGGGTGCCCTGATCAGAAATAATCTCTCAGGAAAATCCCATGCGGGAGAAAATCTGCATCAGGGCATCCGCAACCATCTCAGTGTGGACATTGGTCAGCACCACCACCTCTGGGTATCAAGTGGCATAATCTACTAAAGTCAGGATGTATTTCTTGCTGGACGGTGGTGGTCGGTGGAGGGGCCGTGCATCATAGTGTTCATCGGCCAGCCAAGCGGCGTTGGAGAGGGTAATGGGTTTACGGTCTCTTACCCATACTTGCACCCCTGGGGTCAGTACACTAAAGAACTGCTCTAATAGAATTAATTGCAGCAGTTCTTCCATGGTTGTGGCTCGGTTAGCCTGGACCCATGGCAGCTCTCTGCAGTCAATAAGCCCACTCGGCATGAAAGTCCTTCTCCTGTTTATTGAGCTCCCGAAATCGACGTCGGTATGCCTCTAGGGTGATAGCATATCGCGTTAAGATGGACTGCTTCACCTGGTGGTAATCTTTACTGTCCTCATCTGGTACTGCCCAGTATGCCTCTGCGGCATGGCCAGACAATTTGCTTGCCAACAGAGGTACCCAATCTACTTGTCCAATGTCATGTAAGTGGCACAGTCTTTCAAAATCTTGAAGGGACCCATCAATATCCTCTTCTGTGTCTGTGACGGCTTTAAATGCATTGTATGGGAGCTTCAATCAGAATAGCTTTCACTTTATTGCTGGCTATCTTGCCCCTTGCTTCCAATAGTTCCTTTAAAGTTATTCGTTTTAGAGCTGCATAGTTTGTCTCCATTCATTTGTATAGATAAATTGTACATGACCCGCTGCTTCGTTGTGAGGCTCTAATCCCACCACTACCACCAGTTGTTATGAACCCAGGAGTGAGGTGGACATGTTCACCCCTAAACCCTTCTGCTTACTAGTATAGGGGCACACCTGGGTGGTCTGGGTTCTTACGGTTTCAGCATTTCTGACTTATTCAGGCCAGGACATCAGGTCAGGACCTCAGGAACACAGGAGGCAAAAAGCAGGCGTGGCAAAATAATGAATGCTTTTATCTCTATCTTTCTCTAAAATGAGAGATATACCTTTTTTTATGTATCAACCATCAGATCCAACTTTAATAACTGACTCACAGCATGACAATTACAGAAGACATCACAACATTCCAAATGCTGTTTACTCCTTATGAACTGGCTACAACTAAAATGTAATATAGAGTTTAAACACATAACATCACACATTGTCTTTGTAATAAAACTAGGTGGCTGTTTTTTGCCACAACAGGTATATGGTACTTTGTGGTGTATAATACATTCTGGGGTATTACACAAGTGAATGATACTTGCTAGTGTGCAATATTGTTGAATGATCCTCTCTGCTGTGTAATATAAGTATTTTATACTGTTTAATATGGGTGTATGAACCTCTCAAGTGTATAGCATCCTACTATGATACTCACTGGTGTATGATATAGGGGTTTGATATTTGCTGATGTATAATAGCAGTGTATGGTTCTCTCTGGTATATGACACTTACTGACTGGTGTATATTAAAGGTGCACAATCCCCTTGGGTATATCTTTAACAGTATAATATCGGTGTGTGATCCTCCCTGGGATACAATACAGGTATGTGATACTTTGTGGTGTATAATGCCTTCTGAAGAATACTGTATATGATACTTGCTGGTCCTCTTTAGTGTGTAATACAGGTGTTATACTTACTAGTGCAAAGTACAGATGTGTGATACTTACTGTATAATTTTTGTATATGATCCTCTCAGGTTTATAATATCCTTCTATAATACTCCCAAGTGTTTAATAATTGATGGTATATAATGTTGATGAATGCTCCCTCTCTGGTGTACTTACTACAGAATGTAAAATATGGATGTGTGATAGTTATTGTATAATTTGTGTTTATGATCCTCTCAGATTTAGAACATCCTTCTATGATACTCACTGGTGGTTGATACTCTATGGTGTATAATAGCAGTGTATGATTCTCTCTGGAATATATTACTTGCTGATGTATAATATATGCATAGTATATAATTCACAGTTTTTAATATGATGTGTGACACGTGATGATGCCATTGAGTTTGTGTCCACACTATTACTTGTATATTGTTAAGGTTGAACCCCCAACATCCCATATAAACTGACTGTTATATCTAAGCTGTTTTCTGCTGTTACTACAATTTAAAACTAAATTCTATCACTTCTGTTTTTCTTATGGAAGTTCTTATTTTTTTACTGAGTATTGTTACCCAAAATACTATGCTAATGGAGATTAGGAGGGGGCTGGGGTCTCCATGTCTCCTGGGTAACTGCACAGATCAGCCCAGCAATGTGTTTTAACAACAAGCCCAGGACAATGGCCCATCAGGCTGGATCCCTCTAGAAACTCCCGCTCAGCCCTTTGTCTTTTACTATAGAGATCTCGGCCACTGTAGGGCTGCTGCAAAGCATTCTGGATGATCTGAGCAAAAATATATATTTACATTTTATGCAGACTAAGAGCTTACATCCCAAATGAGTATTACACACACAGTTCTACTACACACATCCTCACAGCAATGTCACATTTTATTTAAGTTTATTTACATTAACAGCAAATGTGTTACAGATAACAGTAGTAAAGTGGATGTTATTATAGAAAAATAATAGCTGTGAAGTTATGGTTACAATTACTAATATTACTGAAGTTTAAAATGTGAGTATTGTTAAACTTACAGAGCAACAAGTATAGCGGCCAGCACTAGGGTTTCATTTGTATATTTAGTAACTGCTTAGCAATAAAATCTGTATTTGTGGAAGGCATGTGGTGTCAATTTCCACTTGATCCAATTATCTAACAGAGACGTCAGACTTCTATCTTTCCCTCCTCCCCCACCCCTCTATCCACTGAAACACACACCAATGATTCAACTCTCAGGAAGTGATATAACAAAAGATAAATGGATTCTTTAACTCATAAACTTCAAAAATACAGATTAAAAAAAAAGTTTTATGCCTATGGCTGAGCGGAGGGGGAGGCTCCCACGTCGGCTGCAATGAGCCGCAGGCAGGACTTAAACCGCAAAATTTACGGACTTAGCATCCACAAATACGAGCCGCGGGACTTAGAAAAAAAAACATTACGAGCTTGCAAAAATACGACCTTAACGCCCAAACCGCGCGCACATGAATACATTAAAAACACAATAAATACAAACAACAAATACATAAAAAGCTTACCCACAGCAAGGGTGGGGGGGGGGGGGGGGCACCCAGGTCCTCTGCAAGTGAAGTTACACCTCAATTTAAGTACAAATTCAAGAGTTTACACACATGAAAATCCCCTAAGCAAGAGAAAAAATGGCCACCGAAAAAAACGAAAACGAGGCTACAGGACCCTAAACACGCAAAACACCACCAAGCACATATGGATTTTCCGAAAAAGCCGTACGAGGTCCAAGATACACTATTAACAAGGACGCTAAATCATCCACAGCCACATACCACATACACATTAGCCGCCATTTTACAACACTAACTTACACAATGAGGAAGTGCACAGCTACCCTAACGGCTTCCCCTGGCGCACACAGCCTATTTACACTACACACTGCACACATTGCTGACACTTACACCTCAGCTCCACAACAGTGCAAACCTACATTATATGCTGCAGGAACATCAAATCAGATTGTCAGCTCTTCAACACAATGCTTCCTGCATATATTACTTCAATACAGGTAAAGTATATTCAATTATTAATTATCTCATTAGCATACAAAAGAACATATACACAAAAAAAAAACTCACAATACACATAAAAGCCATTCACTGCGCCACTCACAACGACCGCCAATGCTGCTCATAGCACACAAAGACTTGCAAGAAGCGCAAAAAACACATCAGCGCCGACCAAACAATAACACCAAAAGCGCCTATCAGAAAAAAAATACAACAACCAACAGCCTCGCAATGAGCGCCGAAGGATCTCGGAACACCAACAAAATTAATGTCTCAACCAAACAGCATTACCTGCCTTACAATCATTTTTTGACGGGCAAGTCGATGGTATACATATATATCACAAACAAACTCTTCCAACATATATACGGTATATATACTAGCGACTTGCCCGTCAAAAATGACGGGGCAATAAGATTTTAAGCCTGGCAGTGTTTCGCGCATTTCGGGGTTGTGTAGCCTCGTTTTAATCTTTTTTGTCCGCCATTTTTCCTTGCTTAGGCGATTTACAATTTTCTAAACTCGTTAAATTAGACTTTAATTAGAGTGCAACCTTTGTGGCACATGACATGGCTGTCCCCCCGTGGTCTGTGTTTTTTGTTGTTGTTTATTTTTGTATTTTGTATTGTTTTGTTTTTGAATGTACGCATTTCGTCCATTAACCTCGTATTTTTGCGACCTCATATTTTTTTGGCCAAGTTCGGTGGGTCGTAATTAAAAGTCGTATGTCCTTGTCTGTGTTTTCTGCGCTTTGGGGTCGTTGAGCCTCATTTTAATTTTTTTCTGCAGCCATTTTTTTTCTTGCTAAGCCGATTTTAAAGTGTTGAAACTGCGTAAAATCGACATTAATTTGCGTGCAACCTCACCCCCAGTGGTCCTGGCTGCACCCGGGCTGTGTGTGATGTTTTTTAATTTTTTAATTTTTTGGTGGTTTTTGCTGTACGTGTTTCGGCCGTTAAGTTCGTATTTTTGTGACCTTGTATTGTTTTTTTTTCGAAGTCTTGCGGGTCGTATTGTCTTTTGTGTAAGTCCATATTTCCTCTTTATGCGTTAGTGTCCCGTGGGTCTTATTTTATTTTTTTCTAAGTCCTGCGGCGTGGTTCTTTTTTGCAAAGTCGCGGTCTTCTGGGGTGTATTTGTCCCGGGAGTGAGTCGGTGTAGACCTCCGCAAATGCAGCCCCTTGCTTCGCGAAGGTCCACACTTGCGGCCTGCAAAGAATGAGGCGAGCCATTAACGCTGCGAGCCTCGCAAAGCGCGCCGTTAACACATAGCAATTGATGAGCGCGGAAAAAAATGGTCGCCTAAAAAAATTAGAACGAGGCTACAGGACCCCGGACAATGCAAAACACTGCCAAACACGTAGCACTTTACACATCAAACTACGAACTAGAAAATACATTTTTACACGAGCCACGTAACACAATAACATTACAACTATACAATGCCGCTTTACACAATTATCCAACGGCTTTACCTTGTGGACGCAGTCTATTTATAATGCACACTTGGAACATTCATTACACTTTATCAGCAGGGCACTAACACTCACAATGTATATTCTATGCTGTCGGAAAATACAAACAGATTGTTAGCTCTTCAGCCTATTGCTCGCTGCATATATTAATTATAAATACTTAAAGTATATTAATTTATTCAATAAATAATTCATTATCACTTAACTACATATACATACAAATATATATCTCTCTTTATCATGACTGATGAAGGTGCTCAGAGGACCAAAAGTACACGACAGGAGATGCATGCAATGAGCGCCGAAGGCGGTCAGCGCAAGTCTCGCAGTGAGCGCTGAAGGTCCTCAGAGTACAAAACGGTTTACATTGTGTGTCCATACACATAAAAAAAATAACAACAAGCGCTAAAGGCGCTCAGCGCGCGCTTCACAAGGAGCACCAACGGTGTTTACAGGACCACAACTACACCAGGGGAGAGGCTCACAATGCGAGCCAAGAGACCATCAGCGCAAAACTTGCAATGAGCTCCAAAGGAGCTCTCATAACCAAACATACACCAACCAAGAGGCTCGCAATGAGCGCTGAAGGTACTCACACAAAAAAAATACTTTGTGTACCAAACAGCATTACCTGCCTTACAATTCTTTTGCCGTCATTTTTTGATGGGCAGGTCACTAGTATGTAACAAACAAACCCTTTCCTCCAACACATAAATAATTATTTTATATATATATATATATATATATATATATATATATATATACTAGCGACTTGCCCGTCAAAAATGACGGGGCAATACAATTTTAAGCCATGGCAATGCTGTTTGACACACAATGTAAAGCTTTTTCTACTCTGAGGACCTTCAACATTCATTGCTAGCCTCGCTCATTATGTATGTGTTGGAGGGAAGGGTTTGTTTGTTACATACAAAATGACAGCAATAGAATTGTAAGGCAGGTAATGTTGTTTGGTACACAAAGTAAGCATTTTTTTGTGTGAGTACCTTCAGTGCTCATTGTGAGCCTCGCGCTGAATGCCTTTGGCGCTCATCGCGTGGCTCGCAATGAGCGTCTTCGCCTCTTGGTTGGTGTATGTTTGGTTATGAGAGCTCCTTTGGCGCTAATTGCAAGTTTTGCACTGATGGGCTTTTGGCTCTCATTGTGAGCCTCTCCCCTGGTGTAGTTGTGGTCCTGTAAACACCGTTGGTAAAACTTGTGAAGCGCGCGCTGAGTGCTTTAGCGCTTGTTATTTTTTTTATGTGTATGTATTTTGTAATGTTAATTAATTAATTAGTAAAGTTATAAAGTAATATACTTTACCTATTTGTAATTAATATATGCATTAGGCAATATGCTGAAGAGCTAACACTCTGTTTTGATGTTCCTGCAGCATATCATGTATATTTTCAGTGTTGGTGAGCTGAAGTGTAAGTGTCAGCAATGTCTGCAGTGTGTAGTGTAAATAGGCTGTGTGCGCGAGGTTAAACCGTTTGTTTACCTGTGTAGTTACGCCTTTTGTAATGGTAATGTTATTAGGTTTGAGTGATTGTGGTAAAATGGCTGCGAGTGTGTATGTTTTAGGCAGCTGTTGAGCATTTAGCGTCCTTCCTAATAGTGTATTTATTAGGTTGTACGGGTCTGTGGAAAAGATGTATGTGCTTGGCGGTGTTTTGCGTGCTTAGGGGTCGTGTAGCCTCGTTTTCGTTTCTTTGGCCAGCCATTTTTTCTCTCGCTTAGGGGATTTTTGAGTGTCGAAAATCTTTAAATTGTATTTAAATTGGCGTGTAACCTAATTCCCAGACATCCTGGCTGTCCCCCCTTGGTGTGTGTGTATTTTTTGTTTTATTTTGTATTTCGTGTTTTTCACTTCGCGTGTTGCGGCCGTTAGGTTTGTACTTTTTGCGGCTCGTATATTTTTTTTCCCTCAGTGGCAGTTTTATTTTGAGCTGTATTTTTTATAGGTGATTTTTTCAAAGTGCTACAGGTCTCGCACTTTGAATTGTGTATTTGAGTTTTGTGTTGATGTGTAGTTTTGCGGGTTGTAGGTATGATGCGCAAGGCGTGCGGGTCGTAGGGATGAGCGCCTATGGTGCTCATCTCCACAAGCACAGTGAGCTCCTTTGGCGCTTCTTGCCTGTCCGCAACCGCGGCCCTTGCTTCACGAGGTCCGCGGTTTAGGCCTGCAACTGCGGCCCTCGCCCGCAGCTTTAGCGTTGTGTTACCAACGTTTTTTGTCGAGGACTCGCTGCTGAGATTTATATATGTGATATATATACATTTAATATATTATAATATATATAAATACACACATATTTTATTTATATATATATATATATATATATATATATATATATATATATATATACACGACACACATGTACACACACACATACTGTATATCCAGACACAAGTATCGCTACTACTTCTTCAGGGAAAATAATAGTCACATGCATATATAAATTAATAGAATTAAAGTCAGTTGCTAATGTTTGAATGGAAGTGATTTATTATAGAGCTTGAAAGTTGAGTATTTTAAGCACAAAATATGTATAAACTACCTCCTTCTCTCTAACAGTTATTATCTAGGGCCATTAATTAACTCTCAAAGTGGGGGCTGATGAATAAGAACAGCATGTCATGTTGGTATAGATTAAAATAATGATAAGATTTTGCCAATTAAAAGTCTGTGTGACTGTTATTGTTTATTCAACTGGATGTCCTACTTCTGTTTTCACCGCAAACTGTGCAACTTAGTTAATGGCCCTAGCTAAGGAGAGTGAGGGAGATCACATATAGATAATGTATACTTAAAATATGCAGTGTTCAAGCTCAGTTACCTTTGCTCTGTAACTTTAATTCAAATTCCATTAACATGTTGTAGGACTGTAAAGGAGCTTTTAATTTCTATGTGGCCATTTAATGAGTCTAGTTGAATAATTCCTCTGTGAGATGAGTGAGTAGGGTGTTTGCCCTAGGTTGGAGTGTTACTCCAAGTCCCTCTAGAACTGATATTGCAGCTGTGTCCACAATACAACAAACATAAAGGCCAGCTGGACACTGGGGTCTGTAAGTGAAAGCTCAAAGGAATGCAAGAACAGGTGTGAAAGGGGGGGGGGACGACAGCAGGGTGTCTGTCCAATCTCAACCGGATTGGATAAGGAGTCAAGGAAGTGTGAATCACAGAGAGACAACCACAACCTGGGCTGCAGGTCATTCAAACTAGGGTTTGAGGGAGATTGAGTTACCCCCTGTTAGCTCACACAAGGAAAAGGGTTGGGCAGTAGCCATGTGACTAGTCCCTGGACTCAGACTCAAGTCACACAATTGGAATTTATAGGAAGGACACTGAGAATCATGAGGACTTTGCCAGGTAAGGTGGACCTACAATCTGGTCTGACATTGAGGTCACTTCAGATACTGCTGGAGAAATATGTTATATTAACGTGTTTCAATATTGGCTCTAGAGTTGTGAGAGTTTGTATGTATTTTTTTTTGTATTTATATAATCATCAATGTGTATAGTGCTTTACACAGACAAGGTACATAAGCAATGACAATATAAGTGCATTTACAATAAAAATATCCAATGGGTTACCAAGTCCCTACCCCAGACCAATGGGTTACATAGATTATGTCCCACAGGACTTATAGTCAAAGCGTTTCGTAATAGAGACTCTGTAACCCAATGGTTGTTTATTCAGACCAAGACCACTTACAATCTTGTTTCTGTTGCCTGGCTGTTGAGTACTTAATATCCATGTTATTTAGAATTGCCACCACAAGACTTTGCAGATTGTTGTGATGATAAATATTGGTTCTTCTTGCCATTTTGGATATATTTGCACAATTAATATAATAATTTATCTGTGAACAGCCAAATTTGTCCATTGCATCAGGGCTGGCTAGCAGCCATCCCTAAACTTCCCTGGACCACTTTTCACTTCCAGGCCATTTCATAAACTAAAAATCTATTATTAATGCCAGGAAAATGTGTAATGGGTCAATCTCTATTTATTATGAAATCCACTTGACATCTCGTTTTCCTTTCACTCTGAGGACCAGCAGATAAAGTCACAGGGACCAGCACTGGTCCACAGACCAACTACCAGCACTGTTCCACAGACCAACTTTTGAGAAACGCTCCAGGGAATTGTGTAATGGGTAGAGGGTCAAAAGACAATGCAAGCTACAAACTATGTAAGAATAAGGACGCCTTTGGAATAACATGTTTTAACATGTTGACAGAGTCATATCTAGACAGCCTTCGGGACAGTGAAGGTGAACTTGGTCCAGCTGGGAATTAGAACATGTTCGGGCAAAACTTAAACTGATTTTGTTTAAATGGTGTCATCTTGGTCAACAACTTATTGACAATGTGAAAATCTTGGGCAAGGGAGAAGACTGGGTGTTGTTGGTTAGTTGAGATGGTGGAGTGTGTAAACCACTATGAGATAAGAGTTCATTCAGGATGTTTTGAATTTTATGAATAAAATGGTTGGCAAACTCTTCAGCTGTGAGAGAGGAAGGGGTGGGAGGAGGTGGTGGGCGGAGGAGAGCATTGAAAGTGGCAAACAGGCGCTTGGGCTTAGAGGACAGAGTTGATATTAGTGATGTAAAGTACTGCTGTTTGGCAAGGTTAAGGGCAGAGGAATAGGAGCGTAACATAAATTTGTAATCTTCTGAAGTGGGTATTTCCTCCATAGTCATTCAGCAGTGCGCGAGCACCTCTGGATGTATCGTGTTTGTGTAGTGTGCCATGGTTGTCGATGAGAGCGAGGGCATCTGCGTGTGGATATGGGGGCCAGAGTGTCAAGGGTGGAAGAGAGAGTAGAGTTGTAGAGTGAGGTGGCAGTGTTAAGGCAGTTGAGGTTGGTGATGGGACTGAGAAGGGGTTGGATAATAGTAGAGAGCTGAGTAGGGTCAAGTGCTCGCAAGTTTCTGTTCGTGATGGTCGTAGGGGTTGGAGAGGGGTGGAGAGAGGGGGATGTGGTGAGGTTGAAGGTAACGAAGTGGTGGTCAGATAGAGGGAGTGGACGGATGACTGAGTTGGAGGTTGTGCTGAGATTGGTGAAGATAAGATCAAGAGAATGTACAGCATGATGAGTAGAAGAATCTGTTAGTTGTGAGAGGCCAATGGAAGAGGTGAGTGCAAGCAGTTTGGCTGCTGCTGGGTTGGTGGGGGTGTCAACAGCAATGTAAAAATCTCCAAGTACCATTGAAGGAACATTCGAGGAGAGAAAGTGAGGGAGCCAGGCAGAAATATATCAGCCATCTAATCTTTGCTTGCATGTTCAGTATTATCAATCAGGGTCACATCTTTATTACACAGCTAGTATAATGTTGATGCACCAGGTGTCTCCCCTAGTGTATCGGTCTGATTTCCCGGTCTTCTAGCCTTGTTATCCACCCCTGGTGTCACCCCATTATGCTCTATCTCTGCATTTCTCATCCTTCCTAGATTTTTATGTACAATATAAATCCAGTAAACAGCTTTGTATCTGTGAATTTCTTTCCTTCATTTACATATATCAGACTATAAATATAACTAACAGTTGCTATCTATTTGTAGCAGACGTGATAGTTAGTCTTTACATCAAATAAATAATATCTGCTACAGAGAACAAATAAGCTCTCCCTACTCAGTACTCAAACACAATAATGGTTATACGTCTCCGAACAAATATCATCAGGAGCAGGTCTGGTGTCAATTGAGGGTTATATCTTTAAAGGGACCAGCAAAAGGCTCATAATTTAATGTAATTTGCTGAATTTCATCCAGACTTCTCAATGTTATCAGACCCATGAGGAGTTCAAATACATGATATAGCACTGTGAGTGTTTCCTTTAGGATCAAGTTACGGCTGAAGGGATTCAAAGAAATTAAGTTTCTTAATAAGGTGCAGTACATAAGTACAATTTGGACTTAAATCATCATATTCAAGGTGGTGGAATTGTTCAGGTGTTAAACAGTGCTAAAGTACCATCTTCAAAATAAAATTTCAATTAGTAAGTTACATTTCAAGTTTAAAATGTTTTCAACATGACCTGTACTATTAAATTATTTCCATTAAAACATTTTCTGCATCCCTTTAAAGGGATTATTTGGGCAATGTTTTTTCTATCATATAAAGGCTGTAACTAGCTAACTTAATTAATCAGTGTAATTATATATAAAAGTTACACTTCACTTACTTTGAAGAGGACCCTGGAAACTCCCCCTTACTTCCTGTTCTTTCTCATGCAGTGTGCCATGTTTCACATCTGTAATGTAAGGTCACTCCCCTAGGGAAGGGTCATCAGACTACCAGTGACTTGTGCTGATAACAAGCAGTCACTGATGTGTTTTTGAGCAGTATAAGGCACTGGTAGTGTGAAACCCCATCTCTGTGTGCTTTATGTCACAGCTGTGCACTATGGCACCTCTCATGAGGGAGAACAGGAAGAAATGGGGAGGCTCCAGATTTAGGCTTCTTAGTAGTAAGTGTAGTGTAAATGTTATACCACAATTACACTGAAGAGGATTACTTAAGCATCCTTGTTAAAACATGTATATAAAACAAATACATTGCTTTAAGAATCGTAACTTGGGACAATGATTCCATCTCTCTGCGTTTCCTAACCTGGGTATTTTGCACACTATACGGGCACGAACATGTTGAAGGAAAACACTATGAAAACACAACTGATGAAGTAAACCAAAATTCTTCCAGTAGCTAAAATTAGTTAAAACTAATAATCAAGATTTAAATCTAACATAACACTTTACTGGATGTAAAATATTGTTTTTATAGAGATACACACCCTGAATAATACAGGTTGCTTTATTACAAGAGGGCTAGTTTATGTTTGCCAAGACATGCCCTCTTGTTAACTACGGAATGTTTCATAAGAGAGGTGTAAAGGGGGATTGTCTGTGGCGTGCATTCTTCATCATTTTAGGTATAAAAAATAGACAGACTATTGTTCAGAAGTAATAGAAATCAGAATGGATATGGTGATCTTGTGACACTGATTAACCCATCCTAATATGGGCCTGGCACTAGAAGTCTTCACACCTAACAGCTCTGACCAACAGTGCACACAAATAATAGTAAGACACGTCAGGCACACCAGAACGATAGACACACAAGCACCATCAGACACGTTAACAACAGACCTTTCTGACATGACTACAACATCAGACACACCAGCACCGCCAACGTTAGACATGGACATGCCAATGCCATCAGAAGCACTAGCACAGCCAGACATACAACTATCAGAAACACCAGTAACTATCGCACACATTAAAACATGAAGATACATCAGCAACGTCAGACACAACAGAACTACAATACATGAACCGCACCATTAGACACACCAGTACTATTAGACACACTAGAACTACAAGACACAACAACACTGCCAGATAACCAGCACCATCAGAGACACCAACTTGAAGGCACGCCAGTACCATCAGACAGTACCATCAGACATACCAGCACCAATATCACATAGACATGCCAGTGCCATTAGACACACCAGAGCTGCAAGAAAGGACAGTACCATCAGACAACCTAGACCTACAACAGCATCACCAAACACACTAGCACCAAGCCAGAAGAACTAGGAGAACAACAATACTACCAGACAAACCAGCACCATCAGACATACCAACTACAAGGCACTCCAGTGTCATCAGACATACCAGCACCACCAAACACACCAGAACCACAATACACAACAGCACTGACAGATACACAAGAACTACATGACTTCAAAAGTATCGTCAGAATCACCAGCATCACTAACACAATCAGACTATACTAGCATCATCAGCCACACCAGTAGTGGGAGACACTACCAGCCGCAGAAAGAAGCCACACATCTCTGTATATGTGGCAGTGTCATTATAACAGATATTTTATACAACACATTCTTGCTGCATTATACGGTTCCTGTGTGACTAATCTGCTGACACAGGCTCTATCTTGTTACTGAAATCCTGCATAAGGTAAATGTCAGAGGAAGGAACCTTATTTCACTTAAAATGCCTCAGTCTGAGATCAACTGCCACTTGTGTAAACACTCATACTTTTTATCAGATGTGATTTGACACATGAGACAGAATCTAATTATAGAAACTTCTCAGGTAGTCCCAGACACAGAGATGGGTGCCTTGACAGACAGGAGGCAAAGGAGAAAATGTAATTTTTAATTACGGTAGTTGTTATTTGGGAACAAATGATTGTAAAGATGTAAGTGCTTGGTCTGTTGGTCTGTCTGAATATATGACTACTGCTTGTTTGTTTACAGGACTGTTTATGTATGTGTCTGTTGTTCTTTTAGTCTGTTTGTATAGCTGTATTCTGTTTGTGTATGTCTATTGGTTTAGCTAAATGTATAATTGCATATCTACTGTATATATCTGTTGGTTTTACTATATGTCTGTTTGTATATCTTTCTTTATGTCTGTTGGTCTGTTTGCCTGTGTTTCAGTGTTTATAGGTCTGTAGGATTATTTATCGGACTGTTTATTAGCCTGTTTGTCTGACTGATTATATGTTTGTATGTCTAATTATATGTCTGTCTTTGTCTGCATGTTTAAAAAAAAGCAGCATTCCTATATTTAAATACTTTTTTTTGAAGAACTACATTGGCTAAATGCTTTTATAATAATAATATCAATTTAAAAAAAAATCTTTTCCATGCACCCATGGGGGTTTCCTGGTGGTTCTGTGGTTTCACCACTGTGACCTGGCTTTGATTCCAGTCAGGGAACCAAGATGTCACACAACCCTGAATCCAAGCAGGGTTGGGCCTGGTCAGTATTTGGATGGGAGACCACCTAGGAATACCAGGAGCTGTATGCTGTGGTCCACTGGAGAAGGAACTAGCAACCCTCTCTAGGATCTCTGCCATGAATACCAAGTGGATCAGCATGGTGTGTTTCGGGTTCATGCGGTCAAGGAGTGTCAGGCATGACTGGACAACACTGTGATGATTCAGGGGTAGGGGCTATTACTGCCCAGGGCCACCTGCTATAGATTACATCTTAACTACCCACAAGAACCGTTTGGCTTTTGTATCAGGGTCTCTCCATCAGGAATCAGCACTTCCAGGAGTCTCAGTAACCTTCCTGTGGTAGTGACCTGTACAAGTTACTTGCAGGGTGGAGATGGGTTCAGTATTGCAGCCACCAGGAGCAAATAAGAGAACATACCATTTCTATATGTGTCAGCAGTGAATTGATTTATTTGGAAAGTTAACAATATTTATAGGGTTAGATACAGGGGGGATGTATACTCACAACAATGTCAGGGAGTGGCAGACAAACACAGGAGAGTGACTCCACATGGGGTCTAATAGGCTGGCATCCTGCCTGGCACCTGTGAACAATAGGCCAACCTCCAAATACACATAATGCTGTCTCCATGTCTATTGGTCCCGATCTCAAATAGAGTACATTAACTTTATCTGGCAAACAATGGGACAAACAGATTACAATACAATGGAGGTATTTATGCACATGGAGCCAAGCGGTCTGTCCTTTATGGTGGCTCAATGGGCTAAGATCCAGGAACAGGAAAAGGGGTCTGTGACAAAAAAAAAAAAAACACATGCACCCATAGATGCATTTGGAATTTTGTTATCTGCTGATCAAATTCCATGGAGTCTTTGAATGCAGAGAAAGTGTCTATCTGCACAATGGGAATGTGACAGGTTACATGGACACAACCTCCTGAAAGTGTAGCAGCAGAATCAGCTGAGAAAAGAAAATGGAAACCTGTAGTAAAGAGTAATAGAATATATATGTTAAAGAAGTAAAGGCTGTGTTTAATATTCGTATCTTCTATAATTGTTTTGGCCATTAGTTATTCAAAAGTCATATAGGGCCTGACTGTTGAAATATATGTGTGTGTGTATACACAATTTATAAAGTGTCAGCATTTTATTTATAAAAGGGGTTGATATATATTGATACAGTAACCCTTGTAGATTATGTTCCGGAGAGTTTACAATCTAAGGATGACTATTTAGATATCTATCTATTCTCACTGTCTCAGTCTCTCTTGTCTCTGCCCTTCCCACACACATGAAAGAAAGAAAGAAAAAAGTCTTAGTGAGTGACAGACAGCCCTCCCGCCACCGCTCCTGCTCAAGCATGCACAAAGCATACCTATTCACACACAGGGAGAGAGAGAGCCTCCTCACACACACAGGAATAATTAGACAGCTTCCTCTAACACATGAACAGGGAGAAATTGAGTCTCCTCACACACAGGGAAAATTAGAGAGCCTCCTCACCCACACAGGGAGATAGACAGCCTCCCCACACATAGAGGGAAACAGACAGCCTCCTCACAGATAGATATCCTGCTCAGATAGAGAGTCTCCTTACACATACAATGATACAGAGAGCCTCCCCCACATAGACACCCAGAGGGAGAGAGATTCCCACACAGTGTACAACCTCCTTACACACAGGTAGAGAGAACAGGAAGAGACCTCACCTGGACATATAGCACAGACAGGGCCCTCACCTGGACAAAACCTGAGACAGTGGCCTTACCTGGGCATATAGCAAAGAAAGATACCTCACCTGGATGTAAACACAGAGCAAGGCCACAACTGGACATAGACCCCAGACAGAGGCCTACCTGGACACACAACTCAGGAAGAGACCACAGGCAGGGTGAGTGCATGGTGCAGCATTGCCTCTAGGCCAGACTTCCTAACTCTTGCTTTATGGGACTTGTGAGGAAGAATTTCATATTGTACATTAAGTTCTGTCAGTAAAGTGTTTCCCTTAATAGATATGCCTAAAGTTTTATACTTTCCATAATATCTGACAGAAAAGGTATTTAAAAAACATGCACCTATAAATGTTCAGCTGATTCTTCTTTAGAGTGTAGTCTCTTTGGTTTATGTTCTTAGCTCTGTCAGTGCCTGGTGTTATATAGGATTAATGTGAGATTATTGCTGATTGGTATCCCTGGATAATATTGTTATAGCAGCTGTTTCATTCTTGCAATGGCTTGGAGAGAGGTTCAGGCTTTATTTGATTATTAATACATTCTTTAGCAGTAAAATCTGTATTTTAAAACTTAAATGTAACCCCAAGAGTGTATACTTAAGCAGATTTTCCTTGTCTCCACATGCATTCAAGGGTTGGGTTGGGAGAGGATCTGCCCAGGGGGCTGTCTGTTGTTCTGATAATTGTTTTTAGCAGCCTACTTATCTGCAGTGGCTGTTCCATGCAAACCTACACCATCGTAAACAATTAGGACATCCTCCTGGGCAGATCCTTTCACCCTATGGACAACTAACTGGAACTTACAATGCTTACTTATACTAATAAAACAAATTAAACCTTATTGTTTTACCACTATGGCAGCCCTTTGGCAATCACCAATATTCTATATTTTCGCACAGTAAGTGTGCATCCTAAGATATGATCACAATAGGAGTGATTGGTTCATCTACATATACAGTATTTTTATATTTTTATTGACCCCCCAAGGAAAAAAATTTTTTTGCACCGGGCCCTCCATTCACTGTATCTACCTGTTATATTCTGTTTAGCATATGCCTTCAGCACAATATAGACACACACAGCTATCACAGACCATCTGGCTCCCGAAATCCTACACTTGTCACGCTGAGAGGTTATAAGGAGCTCTGCACTCACAACATGGCTAAGGCAACAGAATGCGTACAACTGTACTAACAGCACTATAGAGTTTATATAATAGGGTTCAATTTATTTATTTATAAGAAATAAATGTAGAATTCAAGGAAAACAAATATAATGTCACTTTTAAAATGTACAGTTAAACTTTAGCATTTCAGATATGAAAACTGCTTTTCTTTACACCTAATTTGCTTCCTGGGTGGGAGGGGGTCTGCATAGGATGTTCATGTTTGCTTGTAGGGTAGGAGGCAGATAAATACTCCTGTAACGACAGTCTTCTGGGGAGATCCTCTTCCACTATCTGTGGTTTGACTTTGTTTCTCTGCCAACAGGCAGAGATGTGAAAACTCCCCATCTGTGACTGGCCCTTTAAAAAGCCAGCCATGTCATGAGTTTAATACATTGTCTGTACACCTGATAGGAGTGGAGAGAAATATGAAATATGGAACCTATCTTCTTTTGGTAGCGCAGCACAATGCAGCAACAGTGGCGGTGCCACATCATAGAGTCAAGGCTTAGGCAAACGGTTAGGGTTAAGTAAAGGGTTAGGCTAACATTATAAGCTTAGAACTTCTCTCACATATTGACAGCGTCATCTAGCGTTTGGAGGCCACACTGCAGCGGCAGACCTGTCCCGATACCATAACAGGATAGATCCCAAATCTAGTTTTTAAAAAGTATATTAAAATGTATGTGTTCATATATTGATAATATCACTAACAAGTTATTTCTGTACACCAACAAAGTCTACAAAAAAATATATATTTATTTTTCTCATAATGCTTTATATAGCTGGTAATGTTCCAGTCTTCACAAATATAGAACATTGCCCTTTGAGTGTAATCCTTCTCAAAAAGGTTTAAACAATACACTAAAGTGAATAGAATAAAGATATATGGAAAGATGACTTATGCAAACAATCTGATTTGTTGTAATGAGCAAGGTTACAGGCAGAGCTGTGCTCACAGCCAGTGTTCAAGGTACCATAATACTATATATTACATGTATTTAGGAATATGTTTATTAAAGGGATATGGAAGGTTCTTGGATTTTAGTAGGTATATATTATAGATATGAATCTATTTTCTTTTATGTACTTTATTTTATTAAGAAGTGCTTATAAGCTCTATTTTTCTGTCTAAAATCAAACTATAGTCCCCATATGGGTCTGCACATTGCAACTCACCAAGACACAGACTCTGCTGTATTTGTTGTGCTGTTTCTCCTACTACCCAATCAGTGACCATCTCTCAGCAACATTGTGTAACATGCTGCTGAGAAGTGGGCCCTGATTAGCTAGGACACTACATTGCCCACCCAGCCCTTCTGAGTCTGTGTCTACAGAGGGCATATGCACTTCTTAATACAATAACCCCTTCTAGATTGCTACCTTGTTGGGGTGAAGGGGCTGGGGGCCTTTCCTTTTTATAGTAGCGATTGTCTCTCACTCAGCGCTGCGCGCGCCCTTGCGCACAAACAACTTTCTGTAGAGGCTGTATATCTAGTCTGTACATGTGCCTGGTGTACTCCGTCCATATGGTCAATGATAGTTGCACACGACTGAAGGATTGAACAACAATAAAATAAAGTACATAAAAGTATATTATGTACCTAGTAAAATCCAGAAACTTTCTATATCCCTTTAAAGACTCAATTCCACCTTGGAAGTGTAGGCTGATGCTCTCTGGGGCGTGGTTAATGAAAGGGAATCTGCAGCCTGTGTGGGGAGGTGTGGGCTTGGCTGAAAAACCTGTTCTGTGAGTTTCTTGAGAATCTAAAAAAAAAAAAAAAAAATCTATTGGTATAAAACTGAACAAGCAAGAAGCCCCTCTACCCCTTTAATACTATACCAGATCAGCATTTCTGGGGGCCTGAAACACCTCCAGAATACCAAAAATCCCAATTATTCTTACTAGTCCAAGGTGGCCTTTCAAATTTAGCACAAGTAAAAGCATATTTTTCTTTATAAAAAAAACAAGGAAAGACTAAGTATAGAGCTGTTGATAAAATTGTACTTAGTGTAGAGCGTGTATTTACAACATTGTGGCATTAATGATCCAAGCTAGTAAATTGATTGCAGCAGATATGCTGGGGTGGAGTGGGAAATGTAACAAGTGGTCAGAGAGGTGAATGAAAAATCCTCAGCTGTTTAATACAGTAAAGGGATCTATCCTGTTATAGTTACAGCACAGGTCCAACCATTAGATGGCGCTGCCGATTTATGTTGGAGAAGTTCTAACCTTAGAATGGTATCCTAACCCTCACTATAATCCAAACAGTTGGCCTAAGCCTTGACTCTATGATATGGCACTGAAATATTGGCAGCGCTATCTAGTGGTTGGTCACCGAAGTGCAGCGGCGGGCTGGTGCCATAACCAACAGGATAGGACCCAGTAAAGAAACAGAAAACCACAAATATATGTTTTAACAACACAAATTGCAATATTTTGTATCTTACTGTAGTCTTAAATATTGGAGCAGTGATTGTGAAAGAGCCCAGCGGTTGGCTGACCATTGAGGTTCATTGCACCCTGAATACTTGATTTATGAGCTAGTGCAGCCCAGATATAAAATGATGGGCCTAGACTGTGAGGTGAGGGTAAGTTTTTGTCACTTAGGCTAAAAGATATGAAAATGCGGCTTCTGGACTCCTCAAACATTTAAAAAGACAAACTAGTCAATTTCAGGAGTAGGCCATCCATAAGGGCACAGGAAATTTGCCAAGAAAACCACATAAATAAGCACAATCAGAAACACGGACAGATGTGCCTGGTGTACTGTGCCCATATGGTCACAGAGAGTTGTGGAGGACTGCAGGACTCAACAACAACAAGACATATATGCCTTTGATGACGACACTACAGCATCACAACCTGGTGCAATATTGTTCAGGATTCTGACTATAACAGCTGAGGGGGTTGGGTGAATTTGCAATTTTATTTTGTCATTTAGAAACCAAAATGCAAAAGAGTTCAAATACCCTTAGTTGTATGGAATGTTGCAATTGAGTCCTTTACAGTATTCCTTTAATGACTAGAGAGGGACAACTTCTAGACAGACAGATTGTACACCTATTAAAGTCTGTAATTAGTTTGTAGTGTAATTATCCCATTGACTATCAATACTCTCTAATTGAAATCCTTTTATGTGATGTCATAGTCTAAATAGATTGCTACCGTATTGGTCCGAATATAAGTTTTGCTTTAACGGCAGATATTTTGGTCGTTTTTGCTAACAGATTTAGCAGTTCCTTTGAAAGACTGCCATTTTGCATAGAATCTTGATAATAGAACTGAATAAGAGTAAAATATATGACATTTTCCACAAACTACTGTATTTCTTTAGCTGTGTGATCCTTTTCTCTGTACAATATTCCTACTCCCTTTATCTGTGCTTGCTCTATCATTTATTTGGGTAAGTTCCTCTGGAGCATTAAGAGAACCAATCATTTCCCGGACCACCAGTTGGAAGCAGCTGTTTTCTACTATCATAATGATGCACATTGTATGGACCCTCAGTGCAGATAAGATCTCTACCCAACGTATTTAGTTCTATTTAAAAATTGGCCATAGGCTTAATTGAAAGTGTAGCTCAAGATATCCTTCCCCTTCAAACTCCAGACCAATCAACAATCTCGAAATATCCAAAATGGACATACCCAACCTCTTCCAATATGGAAGTGCAGAAATTAATATTTTCTCTAAAAACGGATTTATGCTCATGGTTTACACACCTGCTAATGTTGTTAGTTTGTTAAATACTTTACAATCATGTGAACGTTGTGTTAGAAAATGTGTTTATATTATAACAATTACTTGATATCAATGCATTATACATAAAGACAACAGTCTCTTCCATAGTGACAGCTTTCGAGAGTAGTGCTTCTGACTAAAGAGAGGTACAACTCTCAAAAGCTTGACATCTAACAATAATGTTTGTCCAGTAAAATAGGTATCACCATATACTGCAATACTGTGATTATTCATCTACTTTTCATAAAACTTGTGATCCCCTGGTATACACTATTCACTAAAGTCCATGTCCCTCATTCAATTGCAATTTGGGCAATTGAATAGAACCCTAAATAAGCACATAACATATTTTTTTTAAAGAAGTTTTTAGTTAGTAAGCATCTATCCAAAAGCAAAGTTTTCACTGACTAAAAACTTCTTTAAAAAAAATATGTTATGTGCTTATTTAGACCCCTATTCAATTGTCCAAATCGCAATTGAATGAGGGCCCATATGTATTGTGAAGTCAAAGGACCAATACCCATATATTTTTTACAGATACACATATAAATGTTGTACTACTGAAAAATAATTAGGAGGCAGGAAAGCAAAAAGTACCCAGCAGTTCAGTAAAACAGATTTATTGTGAACAAAATAAAAAAACTATTTACAAGATTTAAAACCGTCATTGAGACCAATAATCCAGTCCTGGAACGTATTTCTAGTATGCTATATTGAAGAACTTGACATGACAATGTATAAAATGTTTTACACTCTTTAAAAAAAAATACCACTTTACATTTTAACTATTGTATTCAATTTTGTTTTAATGATAACAGAACTTATGCCTTTGTTCCTAACATTATTAGACACCTGAGAGGAGTGTGAGGGTGTATTCACCTTTGTTGAAAATGTCCTCTCCAACTCGCACACTTGACAACAGAACTCAGTGGTAGAGTAAGGCCCTGTCGCATAAGCCTCCACCTCAAGCTACAAACAAACCATCAGTCTAAGATGGAATTTCCCCATGCTACAATTAAATATGTAAATATAAGATTTTCTCAACAAATGTCTTGCTTACGTGCTCATATGTTGTTACCCACTTCACAAGCATGTACATTTTTTTGTAATAACTAGTCTTTCCGAACCATTGTCTTCCATATAGTCACTTGCATATTGATAATGCCTATTCTTTTTTTTTTTTTTTTGTTTGTTCATAAGACAATGGACCCAATGCTTTAGTAGTTTATCAGTAATTAATGTCAATTATCTCTCATTAACAAAAGGTTAGAACCTTGTTTTGATGGTGGATCAGAAAGGCTGACCAACAGCTCAAAATGGCAAAATGTTAGTTTAAAAAATAAATAAACATTAACTGGTAAAGTACTTATTAATGTCAATAGGTTTAAGTAATACCATGTTTTGAACCTCTGCTGTGCCCCTTTAATGCATGTCTTGCTTTATAGGGGGTCTGGTGACCCTACTGTTTGTGTTTCTTGTCCTCAGTGTAAAATTGACCTCCTACAGACACTTCCCATTGTGACAGATTTATTACTATTTATTTCATAGAGAGATCTTCCACCTGCCAAAGCCAAAGCACTGCAATACGAGTAAAATGTTTGAGACCTCTGAATCCTCCCTCCCAGCATAGGCTGCACTGAATCTCCCCCACCCCCCTGCTGGGTATAATAGAAAGCCAGTCAATGAGTAACCACAGCCCAGACCTGAGGCCCTTGAAAACCTGCAGCCAGTCATACATTATACTGCAAAGAAAGGAGAGGGTGCTGGGTGGCACAGTGCATGGACATAAGGGTGGGGCTTGGCCCAGCAAAAGCTGGAAGTACCCTTAGCGCATCCTTAGTTAACATTAAAACATATTTATTTATTTTTTGCTTGTGTATAGAAAGTTTCTTCTTTCTTCTCTCATTTCACCATTAGCTGCTAGTTTGGAGCATGAGTGCGTGGGTTATTCATCTAACTGTGGAGGCAGAGAAGAGAAAGGGAAGGGGGATTTGATAAATTATTGAATCTTGTTAAATCTCAAGCTCAGAATCGGGCAGCTTCTACCTATAACTTCAAGCCTGCTCCTGCAGAAATGTAAATTCACTTTTCTCACACATAAAGTTTTAAACAAAGTATCTCACTGGATTTGACAGCAACCCTCCTCCCCTTCCTAGAAGCAGGCAAGCATATAAAATAATAATACAGCCTCTTAATGTATTACTTTTACATGCGATTTTGCTGCAGTGGAATCTACTCTCTTAGATTCTTGTGATCTACTTAATGAGGAGGAAGACTTTGAATGCAGAGAGGAAGGTCTGTCTTCACAATAGAAATATGGTGGTAACAATTGTCAGTAATGTAAAGCTCATTAGTTTACAAGGTCAGAAAGATTCTCATTAAGTAAAATGAATAAGGAATAGTTGCATTTAAGAGTGAAAAACTTAAAGGCTGTATTTTATCTTTTTACTTTCTAAATACATTTTGCCCATTATCAAGTTTAATTATTCAAGATACCATATAGATAAAATTAACAACAGTGGTCCTTTAAGTACTTGATTTATGACTTTTCCCTACCTAATTATGCTTTTAGTTACACTCTGGCTTTTCAGCCATGTTTTTTTTTTCATTGTAAAGTGGTCCTTTAAGAAGGTATTTATCTAGACATGTTATGATGAGCTGGCTGTCTGTGAAGGAGCTTTCCTCCTGTCTGCTGCATGTCTTATCTTGTTGCTGTTTGTGTTCTCTCGCTTAGAAGTAATGAACCTCTAAGCATATAAAAAGGGTAATGAGCGAATGGCGCTATATGTAAGATTTGCTTAGTAGCCATGATTATTGTGTAACAGCGGGTAGCAGTGTATCTTAATGGTGTGTAGTTTGGGTATCATGTCACTGATTGCGAATCAAGATGATCAGGTTACTGATTGGGTGGCAGTGTTTGCATTGAATCTATTTAATCTACCTGTCTTCTCGAATGATGCCTCAGTCACTCTCTGATTCATTCATTCATTAACTAAGCACTGCAATGATTAATTTGTATGAGCACTCTGTATCCTCCCTCCCAGGTCAGGCTGCACTCAATCTCTCCACCCCTTCCAAGAATGGGCCTGCTGGGTATAAAAGAAAGTTGGTTAATAAGTTGCCACCACAGCCCAGGCCTAAAGCCCTTGGAAACATGCATCCAGGCACGCGTTATACTGCAAAGAAAGGAGAGGGTGCTGGGTGCCACTGTGCATGGCTACGATGGTGGGGACCAGTCATTGAATAACCACAACCACTGATTCCCATGTCAGAAACTGAGTGGCAGTGCCAACAATTGGCATGGATGGTAGTGTTATATTGTCATTCATTAATCAAAGTAGTAGTAGTTTTGCCATTCCGTGGATAACCAGGCTATTCAGATATAATTTATTAGATGGAGATGGCAGAATTGGGTGAAGGTGATTGAGTCACTTTTATTGTATAGGTTTGGATGGCATTTAGTGTTACCTATGTCAGTTGGTGGTCTTATTACTCATTAGATGGCAGTTGCAATAGTGTCTGTATGATATTTAGTGATACTAGATGATCATGCCACTGATGGAGAAGCAGTATTGGGAGCATGGCATTCATTGGGCTCTGTACCAAGGCGATTGAATTGGTTCATGATTATTGTGTATCTATGGGAGTTTAATAAATGTGTTATTTTGCCATTTATTACATGGTGGTAATCGTATCAGATGGTCTAGCCACTGATTTGGTAGTTTTGCCATTCAATAGATGGCAGGTTCCTTTGATAGCTGTGCTGTTTAGATGTCATTAATTAGTTGGAGATGGCAGCATTGGGTGATGGCGACTGTGTATATTGTATAGGTTTGGATGGCATTTAGAGTGTACCCATGTCAGTTGTTGGTCTTATTAGTAATTAGATGTCAGTTGCAATAGTAGCTGTATGATATTTAGTGATATCAGATTGTCATGCCAATGATGAAATGGCAGTATTTGGAGAATGGCATTCATTGGGCTCTGTGCCAATGAGTTTAAATGGGACTGTATGTTTGGATGATATTTACTGGGTGGCACTGACCCCTGACAGTGATTATTTTACTCCTTTTAAGTGTGTTTGAGGCCAACCTCTGCTCATCATGGTGCCAACAGCTTCACAGCATTTCCAGCTGGGCACATTAATTCACATTAACTGTTTCCATGCCATGCCTCTCTGCTGGTAGACCCTGTCTGCTCATTAGCTCTGCTGTTTCTCAGGCTCATTCCCAGGCCCCTCCATAATCCAGCAAGCTATTTAGTGGCTGCCATAGCAACAGGTTGCCGGATTTTCTGTTCTCTCTGCTCATTGTCTGCTAATCTGCGCCTGGTGTCTTTGTTTATCTTTTATTGTAAGAGTGAATTTAAAGACATCACAGCGGGGTTGGGTCATAGATTGGGTGAAAAGGAAGTACATGTACAGTGCTATGGGGTATGTTGGCTCATTAAATAAATAATATGAAAAATAGATAAGCAGTATCGCATCTCATCTGCACATTCTCCTATCTACCTACAAAACTAATGTCCCCAATTTCCCAAAAAGTTAATATTATTGTGAAATGCATATCCTGCATCTGGGCATCCGGCTTTCACTCCATCAAAGGTGATATTTGTGCATAAATTCTAGCACTGTCTCTATGTTACCATAAATGTATGATTCATGAATACTATCAACAGGCCAATATAATGAACCTATTCTATCTAGCTATAACAAGCTTGCACTATAATGGACAAATATCGACAATGTTCTGTAGACCACAGTACAATTAACAGCTTTACAGTATTCTCAGGATGGGTTTATGCAATTTCTACCACCACTATTGGTGGTAGATGGATGATGCAAAGAGCTGGGCCCCACAATAGGGTAGGGGTCCTCTTCTGCTACCAGCAGTCTGGAGTAAACAGAAACTCTTAATATTTGGGAAGGGGACCCATAATCATCATCCTAGTGGTTATCTACTCATCAAAATATATGTTTGGCTTATTATTGAACTCTAGAGGGTGTATAGAGAAGCGTCCAGGGAGCCCCAAATTATCTATTTTGCACCAGGGCCCTCTCTTCACTAGCTCCTCTACTGCCTCAGATCTTCAATCTCTAGTTTATAATCGTGACTTCTTCTTATAGTAGCATCTATTACCACAATAAAGGAACTGAGCACAATCAAGGAACAAATAAAGGAAGAAACCTATTTGTTTTTTTTTTAAAACCAGACAGGGAAATGTGCAGACTAATTGTACAGTTATTGCATGTGGGGGTGAGAGATACTGTGGCACTGCAATGGGTAATGCCCAGGGACATCTACAAGTCCAGATCAGCAGGTGATTCATCATCTAACCAAACCCCATAATACCTTGTGAATAGGACCAAGCTGGCAGGACCCAGGCACAAGGTGGGGCTGGGCACTGACTGATACATTGTAATTATATCAGTGTGTCACTGAGCAGGAATGTGACTCAGCAACAATGTATCCAGCTCCTGATACTGTAACATCTCAACAATAATACATAGTGTGCAAACAATGACCTGAGATTATAGTGAAAAGAAATAACATAGGACTTTATATGAAATCCCATGACTGTGATTTAATCAACACAGAAAAGGTCCCATTTATTACACATAAAACTGAACAGTGACATGTTATTGCTTAAAAATACATTGTAAAAAGACATTGTAAGTGAAGTGCCTTAAAACTGGGATGTATACTGTTTTTAACTGGACATCTTTAAAGTTATGTGCAAGTGAGCTGGGTTATGAATGCATCTTATAGAGGGGAATTAGTAGTGTATGATTACATTTATTTGCATGCACTATATATTTTTTTTATAGCTTTGCATTTGCAAACTGTTGGAGGTGATGTATATACCCCCAGGATTGAGCTACGCTTCTCCGTGTCCAATTTGTAAAAATTAACCCTCTATATGAGCATGTCCAGCTTTGCAGACAATCAGCAATGCTGTATGCAGCCAGCTAGATAATGTTGCTACATTTTTTAGAAATAAAGATCCTTAAAGGACGGTTACACGGTTGTTCTTTAGACATACATTCTCTCTTTGATAAGTTCTGTCAAATTATAATTGTATTGAAATCAAACATTTCTGCTTCTTCGTCAATTCTAATCTGTCTTTTAGGCGAATGAGCATTTATGGTCCTGCAATAACTGCAAAGTTTGAGGAAGAGAGGCATGCATGGGGCAATTCACTGGGGCTGGGAGAAGTGATGGGGTAAATCACTGGGGGTGAGGAAGGTGATGGGGTAAATCCCCGGGGCTGGGGGGGTTACAGGGGCTAATCACTGAGGCTGGGGGAAGTTTCATTTGGGATGTTTATAAAACAATCAGTGAATGAAGGGACACAGACCTTGTTATGGGTATTACAGAAATCTAAAGGAAAGCTGCAGCTTAATTCACAGACCAAAAAGAGGATCTAGTTTATTTCGGGGCCTCATCCCGTCAGAAGACTGGAGTTGAGCTCTGTGCCACAGCACTACCTGGTGGTGCAAAATATGTTCTGCGGGCAAAGAACTATTTCCACCTCCGACGTGGTGCAACTCGAACGGCGATGAGTCAACAGCGACGCCATCGCTATGTTCACCGCAGGCACTTGGCGCCTCAGAGCCTTAGGCGCGCCTCTCATAGCTCAAGGCATCTTCTGTCGGCGCACCTTATGAGCCAAATCGGAGGTGGATATAGTTCTCTGCACGTCAGAACCCCACAGTTCTGACGGGATGCGGCCCCGAAATAGAAATGGGCCCAATAAGATACAATGTATTATGTATGCTAATTTTCACTGGAATTTTCAGGGGGGGGGGGCGGGGGGAGTCAAAATTTATAGAAAAAAGTTTGCAAATGCAAGAAATTCAGCAAACTTATGGGTAACTGTGTAAATGTTTATGTTGGTATTTTTTCATGCAAACAATTTTTTTCATACACTACTAATTCTCCTCTATCAGATGCATTCATAATCCAGCTCACTTACATATACCTTTAACAACACCCACACACACACACTGCTAATCTTAAATGATTACTGATGATTAGGCATTTATCTCACAGCCTTTTAGTTAACCCATACATAAAATTATATATCAATTGTTTATGTAATAACTGTCACATTTTCGCTTTAAAGGCGCTCTGTGTTCAGTTTTTTTTTTTTTTCAGTTTGGTCTATTAAGTACCTAAAACCTGATAACCGGCAATATTTTTTAAATGCAAAGAAAATAAAGACAACCTTTATATTCTGAAACTTTTTTATATATAAATATTCTTTACTGATGGGTACTATTTTGTATTCTTGCCTGCTGCTATCTGCTTCTGTCTCAGTCCTTGTAAATGAATGACATTTTCATTGGTCTGTTTGAGGGCACTGGCAGTTTTAGCTGCTACATTTTTATACAGGAAGTTGATTATCAGAAACAAAACTTGCAGCTTCTACTGCAGCATAATTACATTTTAAAAATGTTCTTACGTTTCCTTATTTTGAAAGGTATTTTTTTTTTTTAATAGTATATTTTATGTATCGGAGCACAGTAGTGCTTTAAATGAAGTATATTGCAGAGTGATCTTACTATAGTTACAGTATGCTGTGTTGGAGCATTGCAATGGCCCTTTAATTCCCAGCAGGATGAGTGCAGCTTTCAGTGCTGCCCTTTCCCCGAGCCTGCTGTTCTTGCAGTAGATTGCAAGCTTCTGTGCACATTGGCAGCTCAGTGTAACCAGCTGTTTTTCGGAGGTGTTTACTGATCCACACACAGCGCACTTGTAATGCAAATATCCCCACTCTGCGGCCGCTGCAACAAGGAGCTCAGTGTACTCTCAGATGCTTCTCTGTGTGGGCTGGTACAGTCTTTATTCTGTGTACAAACAGTGACTCTGTGCCTGGTGATGTCCTGCTGGACCCTACACTGGGAGGGGCAGCCTTAAAGGGCACTGCAGGGGGGGGGGGGGGGTATCATTCATACCCTGGGTGGTATAATGAGCCCGAGTATCACTCCCACTGCAACATGTTGTTATAAGGTCACAACGGTGCGTCATGTTTTATCACAGTACATACAGTCAGGTCCATAAATATTGGGACATCGACATAATTCTAAACTTTTTGGCTCTATACACCACCACAATGGATTTGAAATGAAACGAACAAGATGTGCTTTAACTGCAGACTTTCAGCTTTAATTTCAGGGTATTTACATCCAAATCAGATGAACGGTGTAGGAATTACAACAGTTTGTGTATGTGCCTCCCACTTTTTAAGGGACCAAAAGTAATGGGACAGATTAACAGTCATAAATCAAACTTTCACTTTTTAATACTTGGTTGCAAATCCTTTGCAGTCAATTACAGCCTGAATTCTGGAACGCATAGACATCACCAGACGCTGGGTTTCATCCCTGGTGATGCTCTGCCAGACCTCTATTGCAACTGTCTTCAGTTCCTGCTTGTTCTTGGGGCATTTTCCCTTCAGTTTTGTCTTCAGCAAGTGAAATGCATGCACAATCGGATTCAGATCAGGTGATTGACTTGGCCATTGCATAACATTCCACTTCTTTCCCTTAAAAAACTCTTTGGTTGCTTTTGCAGTATGCTTCGGGTCATTGTCTATCTGCACTGTGAATCGCCGTCCAAGGAGTTCTGAAGCATTTGGCTGAATATGAGCAGATAATATTGCCCGAAACACTTCAGAATTCATCCTGCTGCTTTTGTCGGCAGTCACATCATCAATAAATACAAGAGCGCCAGTTCCATTGGCAGCCATACATGCCCACGCCATGACACTACCACCACCATGCTTCACTAATGAGGTGGTATGCTTTGGATCATGAGCAGTTCCTTTCCGTCTCCATACTCTTCTCTTCCCATCACTCTGGTACAAGTTGATCTTAGTCTCATCTGTCCATAGGATGTTGTTCCAGAACTGTGAAGGCTTTTTTAGGTGTTGTTTGGAAAACTCTAATCTGGCCTTCCTGTTTTTGAGGCTCACCAATGGTTTACATCTTGTGGTGAACCCTCTGTATTTACTCTGGTGAAGTCTTCTCTTGATTGTTGACTTTGACACACATACACCTACCTCCTGGAGAGTGTTCTTGATCTGGCCAACTGTTGCGAAGGGTGTTTTCTTCACCAGGGAAATAATTATTCGGTCATCCACCACAGTTGTTTTCCGTGGTCTTCCGGGTCTTTTGGTGTTGCTGAGCTCACTGGTGCGTTCTTTCTTTTTAAGTATGCTCCAAACAGTTGATTTGGCCACACCTAATGTTTTTGCTATCTCTCTGATGGGTTTGTTTTGTTTTTTCAGCCTAATGATGGCTTGCTTCCTTGATAGTGACAGCTCTTTGGATCTCATATTGAGAGTTAACAGCAACAAAAGCAAATAGCACACTTGAAATGAACACTGGAGCTTGTATCTGCTCTTTGTAAATGGGATAATGAGGGAATAACACACACCTGGCCATGGAACAGCTGAGCAGCCAATTGTCCCATTACTTTTGGTCCCTTAAAAAGTGGGAGGCACAAATACAAACTGCTGTAATTCCTACACCGTTCACCTGATTTGGATGTAAATACCCTCAAATTAAAGCTGAAAGTCTGCAGTTACAGCACATCTTGTTCGTTTCATTTCAAATCCATTGTGGTGGTGTATAGAGCCAAAAAGATTAGAATTGTGTCCATGTCCCAATATTTATGGACCTGACTGTATAATTTATTTTATCTCTTAATAGAGATGTTTTAAATGGACATGGCACAATCGTACATTTATGACAGGATAGAAAAGTAACAAAAAAAAACGAAATCAGAAGTGCTCAATCTGAGATCAAAATAACATTAATAGGTTAATTCTTTGAACAAGATAATCCACTATGAAAGCAGCCTCTTTTAGCCACTTGTGCCTCAATATCCTGTAGTACATCAGTCTGGTCTCACCCAATAGAGTGATCCAGCCCTGAAATACCAAGCAATTCTACCCTGAAAAGGAGAATCGGCAAACAGAAATACCGTATTGGTCCGAATATAAGCCGCACCTTTTTTCCGATTTTTGAGCTTGTGAGTTACGGGTGCGGCTTATATTCGCGACCATCAAAAAATCATTGCCGATTTGCAAACTTTGCTTGTAACGCGTGCGACTTCTATTCGCGAACGCAAAATTATTGCCGATTTGTGCAATTGCGAGTTAAGGGTGCCGATTTTCGTGCTTTAGACTGCGGTATTGAATAGAGATTTACAGTTTTAGTGATTCTAACATCCTGTTAAGCCTGTAACCTGCAAAAAAAAAAAAACTACAGTGCTAATTAGAAAGCCTGTTTCTGGCAATGGCTGATCACTTTAAGAGTCTTTTTCTCTCCAATTTTACGGGGGTGGCTTATATTTGAGTACTATCTTTTTTCTATTTTTTCCCCTTGAACTTTACGGGTGCGGCTTATATGCGGACCAATACAGTATATGTTTGGTCTTATTTGGGAAAAGTACCAATAAAAATATGAATACTTGAAATTGGAAGTTATTAAAAAATGTAATTAGTAACAAAGACCGGTTTGAATTTACTACATTCTGGCAATCCTCTCATTGGACTAGTCTTGTTATCAGTAGCTAATTACCAATTAACAAATGAGGGGTGTATTTTTTTATCTATCAGTGAAGGTAGAGGTCAGGAATAACGGAAGATTATTTCCTATATTATTGTATCATTTTGAATTGGCTTTTGGTTCATCCAAATGTAATTTTTCAAACTCAAAATTAGCTTAATGATTTTTTTCATGCCTTATTTGGGAAATGTAAAATAAAAATATGATTACTTGCTTTGAGGTAAGAAAGAAGGAAAGAGGGAGTAGAATTCCAGTATTATTGCACCTTTTTGAATCTTACACTTGCTCCATATCCACGAACATGCTTAGAAGCCAGCAGCTTGCACAAATAACTGCAAGCCCTGTTCTTCAGAAATGTAAAATGCCCCCCTCTCACTCACAATCTCATCAAAGTATCAAATAGCTTTGGGCCCGTCAAAATGTAATTTTTCAAACTCAAAGTACATACATACATTTTTTTTTCCATTTACAATACATATGATTTAAAATAAACAAAATAAATAAAAAACTTCACTTATTTGTGAACTATGCAACAAATTAGAACTCCAAAATATTATTTATATCTCCAGGAACTTGGATCAAAATGTATTTATTTCTCATTAGAAAGGGTGGGGTTAGAGAGAGAGCGCACCACCTCTAGTGCAGGTAACCTTAGTTTGTAAGATAGCTACTAATTAGATAGAAGTATTGAGGTTCAACTCTCACCTCTCATAAGATCACAACTATGGGCCTCTTTTAATTGTGATTTGGCCAATTGAATAGGGCTCTATATAAGCACACAGCATATTTTTTTTACATAAGTTTTTAGCTAGTGAAGACCTTGCTTTTGGATAAAAGTTCACTAACTAAAAACTTCTGTAAAAAAAATATGCTGTGTGCTTTTATAGAGCCCTAGGCCCTCATTCAATTGTGATTTGGCCAATTGAATAGTGCGCTAAATAAGCACATAACATATTTTTTTTAAATAAGTTTTTAGTTTGTGAAAACCTTGCTTTTGGATAGATATTTACTAACTAAAAATGTCTTTAAAAAAAAAATGTTATGTGCTTATTTTGACCCCTATTCAATTGGGCAAACCGCAATTGAATGAGGTCCTATGAGGTATAAAAATGGCTTCAGAATATCCCTGATGGTCACAATATAATCCAGAACAATCTTTCGGTGATCAGTGAGCATTCTAATTAATAACAAGTTTTATGACATTTTGTGTGTAATTATGCTCTTCGACTCCATTTTTTCATTGCACAATTCAGTCCTTTAATGTGTCAGGTAATGGGAGCAGTGCAGGTTCATCCTATTTGTGTCATCTGCTGAATTGCTCTTAATGACCGTCTGCCCCAGGATACAGATTTAAGTGTATACACCAAGCACATGTTTGTGAAGTAAACAACAAACTAGCAACATTAGCACATATGCATTGGCATAAAAGGATTTTTAGATAAAATCTTCATTTTGGCAGACACTGCTAGTCTATGGATCAGCCACACATTTTTAAGGCACTTGGGGTGGTTAAAGAGCAAAGCTTGCAATCTGCCCTTAATAAAACTATTAGAGAGGAAGGTATCCAATGTTGTAATCCTATCTGAATCAACACCAATCACTAAACAAATCCCCCTCTCTTCTCTGTTGTTTTGATAAAGATTTGCAGGGTACACCCACCTAGTCTCCAAGCCAACACAGGCCTAATAAAATAATGTTTTACCTAAAATACTTTTATGATCACTGCGCCTAAAGTTGTTAAAACCTTCACAAATGCATGACATTTTCCCAATCTACAGGGGTCTTTTAAAATGTGAAATATTAAATGCACCCACAAATGTGAGGAGAGCGGTGTTTGCTTGTCACACCTGATGCAAATAACGCTCCTTTAAACAAATGCAGAGATATGATTTGTATGCGTCTAAGATGTGGACTTTGTCCTTATTTTGCTACATGATTCAGCCCATAAAAGCAGTGATAAGGTTGTTAGGTCAGGGGTGTGTGTCTGTACGACCAGGTGAGCAATAATGAAAATGCATGTTAGGATTGTGTTTGTAGAAAAAAATATAGGGGAGTACATCCTCCATGCATATAAGAGGTTAAAGGTCAACAGATAATCTGGAAAAGTTATAGGCTCCTTTTAAAGATTTTCCTACAAACTGCTTAATACTCACTTGGCTATGTTTTTAAATAGTATATAAAACATTGCTTACAAATTATAGACTGTGCATTTCCTAAAAAACACATATGACAAGTGAAGTGAGCAATAAACAAGTGTATTTGTGCAGAATGAGCAGCCTGGCAAATCACTGGTATAGGCTGGAAAGGCTTCAGGTGCATTTGTTCCAGTCTGAATTTTTTTTTCTGTGATCATATGTTGTAATTGGATTAATAGATCTTTAATTATACTAGATGCAACTTGTATTCATAGAGGGCCATGACTTGTTTTACCACTACTGTCCATTTATTATTTTATTATAGATCTCTCATTCTTTATCAGTGGGGGACATTGGTGTAATGTTTAAACCATGTAGTGTTAACATACCACGGTGGCCATTTGTTTTCTATATGCAAATCTGCATTATATAAAAAGCTAAATAAATAAATACAACCTTTTAACTTTTATATACAATTATTTTGTATAGAGACTTTCCATTTCCTTTACTGAGCTGACCTTGGGCCTCATTCAATTGTGATTTGCCAATTGAATAGGGCTCTATATAAGCACATCTTTTTTTTTTACAGAAGTTTTTAGTTAGTGAAGACCTTGCTTTTGGATAGAAGTTCACTAACTAAAAACTTCTGTAAAAAATATGCTGTGTGCTTATATAGAGCCCTATTCAATTGGCCAAATCACAATTGAATGAGGCTCCTTGTCTGCTTCTTTCTCAGCAGGATGTGTGAAAAAGAATAGATGCTGTATTTTTTTACATTTGAAAAATATGCTGCCTGTTTTCATATGGCGTTCTTTAAATAATATATTTTAAATATATGACTTCAGTGGTACTTTACAGGGACTCTGTCACCCCAAAATCAAATAGTTGTTTAGGTTATTCTTCAACCGCATGAAAAATTGGCTATATGTTGTGTTATCCATCTTTTTCTAAAGTGAATCAGCCCTGAGAAATTCCATGTGGTTGCTGCTGTATTCATATGCAACTTAGTAGATCCCACATATTATTACCTGCTTTGATCTGCTGATTCAGGGCCTTATTCAATTGAAATTTGGCCAATTGAATAGGGCTCTATATAAGCACAGAGCATATATTTTTTACAGAAGTTTTTAGTTAGTGAAGACCTTGCTTTTGGATAAATGTTCACGGACTGAAAACTTCTGTAAAGAAAATATGCTCTGTGCTAATTTAGAGCCCTATTCAATTGGCCAAATTGCAATTGAATGAGGCCCTCGGATTGCAGTCTGCTTGTTTGCTTTTGTAGTAGCCAAAATAAAGCCCCCCAATGTTATCTGGCAGTTCAATCCCTCTCCTACCCTTAACAAGTGCTTTGCGCCTCACATTAGCTTATAAAATCAATACTAAACATTTCAGAATAGATTTACTGTACAGAAAAACTGTTATCACAATGTATATCCAGTTATGTATATCCTGTATATCCAGAGTCCCTTTTTAAGGAGGTGACAATTCAGTGTTCACTGCGGGTTTCATGGTGTTATATCTGCTTCTCCCTGGACAGATAGACACACACACAGCCTCATTAAATTGCGATTTGGCCAATTGAATAGGGCTCTATATAAGCACAGAGCATATTTTTTTACAGAAGTTTTTAGTTCGTAACCTTCTATTCAAAAGCAAAGGTCTTTACTAACTAAAAACTTCTGTAAAAAAATATGCTCTGTGATTATATACAGCCCTATTCAATTGGCCAAATTGCAATTTAATAAGGCTGACAGAGTATCCCAAGGAACTGTGCAATATATATTAGTTTGTATGTATGCGTATATGTTTTTTTTGTTAATTGTTTGTTATAATAAAAAAAAAGAAGAAGAAGCTAGACATACAGATATGCTGGCTGTCCTATTACAGACCTGGTAGAAATAGTTAATTATTAAGCCACTAGTGACTTGTGACGGCAATAAAATTTGAAGCCTGGCAATGCTGTTTGCCGTACATTGCGAGGCTCCCCGTTCCTCACTTGCTGGCCTCGCAATGATCCTTCGGCCTCTACTTTTACAATCCTCGCGATGAGCGCCAAAGGCTCATTGCAGTCCACGGCATGCGCTGTGCACAAGTCCATAACTTTGTCAATCATGGCGGGCATTGCGCGATTTGAGGTGCAATGCATGCGCAACTTGCGAGTTATAGTTGCAGTAATTGTGAGTTTGTTGTAACTTTTAACATAGCGTTACCGACCGATTCGCAATGACCACAACTATTATATGTGATGTTAAACTGCATTGATTTTCCCGTAGTTTGTGATTTCTGCTGCCTGCAGTGCTGGGTATATCCTGGTAGCCATAATATGAGAGATACCAGAGAGGGATGTCATGTTCTCACCATAACAACTCTATGTACAAGTGTGATAATAAAGGATCTGGGGTGTACATCAGACTTGCACACTATCTTCCTCATTTAGGTTATCCCAGGACTATGAGATCTGGTGCGGGCAGGCAAGGGCATAAAGGGGATCACTTGTAGGACAAGGGTAGAAGGGGAAAGTGACACAGTCGAACTTCCAAATATGTTGAAATTATAGGTAAATAACAAGTACTTTATGAATTTGATTGTTATTCCTACAGTAAATTCACATATTGATGTCTGCAATTTTTGCCTATCAGTCAAACTTTCTGATCCAGCCACTATGAGCCGCCTGATATCACTTGTTAGAGACATTAAACACAATTTTTTTTTTTATATTTATATTATTTATAAATATTATTTATATTTCATTATCAAAGTTGTGCTTTGAATGAAAAAAATAAGTAAAATTTGTTTAAACTTCATTGAAACTGGCAGGAAGTGTATAGAGTATACATACATCTGTAGGATTTATTTGCAGACAAGTATGACTCTTACATCTATGTGACTGCTCATTGGCCAACAGGTCCAAGTCCCCAGATTAGTACAACAATGTATAGTTTTTTCTGCTTTGAGAGCACCATTTGTAAAAAGAAAACACACAGCATTACATGATGAAATACCCTCTTTCGGATACCTTTTAATGTAAGATAAGCGGAAATAATAATCATATTACTTCCTTGGTCTCCGAATATACTGCCTTCAGTGGCATGGCATGTGAAAAATATACTGGATATGTCTGGACCCCAGGGAGTAACTGCAATGATTATATAAACTTGTATTTTTATTCTGGATTACACTGAAGACGATACATTCAGGACCCCAAGGTTCAATAAGCAATTATTGGCAATGATCTCATTGGCAACCAGTTATCGGTTGGATCAAAAAGGCTGCTTAGTAGGTAAAAATTGCAAACTTCAATTTGTAGGAAAATGCTATTTTTTTAATAACATAAAATTGATCAGTGCTTATTATCTATAGTAGTATATATACACATAGATTTTTTTTTTAGAACATCAAGCAAAAAGCAAGAGGCTAAAATGTAAGAATTTGCATTGTGTGTCTCACCAGCTTTCCATGGCCTTGGACTTGTTTATCTCCACATGTAGTCAGGCTGGAATTTTATATAAAGTAACAGCGTATTAATGTAACATACAGATCTTAGTTACATATGCATCCCATGAGCTTGCAATCTAATCAATATATAAAAGGAACAGGAACTAAACTTCCGGTGTGGGAGAGAAATGTGACTGAAAATGACATTTCTGCCTGAATTATGAGGAACATAATCTGCTGGTGGGAAAGTGTGTGATGTGAGATCTGTGAGACTGAAGAAGCCAAGAGGAGAATATGAAGGGCACAAGCAGCCTCAAGAGACTGGAGAAGGAGCCAGGAGAGTGTGAGGGGCACAAGCAGCCTCAAGAGACTGGAGAAGGAGCCAGGAGGAAAGTGTGAGGGACACGAGCAGCCTCAAGAGACTGGAGAAGGAGCCAGGAGAGTGTGAGGGACACGAGCAGCTACCAGAGACTGGAGAAGGAGCCAGGAGGAGAGTGTGAGGGCACAAGCAGCCTCAAGAGACTGGAGAAGGAGCCAGGAGGAGAGTGTGAGGGCACAACCAGTACCTGGAGATAAGGAGGTAACTGATATATAGGAGAGTCATAGGATTATATAGTAAATGTAATTTTGGGGTTCAGGATGTTCATACAGTTAGTGCATTTTGGGATGCAGTTGTGTATTGCAGGTGACAGTGGTGTTGCATGGTGTATATGTGCATTTTGGGTGATGGCTGTGTTGCACAGTCCTGGCCAGGCTGACCATGCGGGGAGGGGGGTGCAGTGCTGGTGCCTGTAGCCCATCCCTATTTATAGTCCTCAGGCAACCGCTCAGTAGATGGATTATAAACAGGCCCAGCTGCCCCAGCTCCTCTGTCAGTATTTGGCTTCTATTCTCTCTGCTTCCTGTCAGTAAACAAACATAGAATAACTTTCTGCAGCTCACTGTCACATCTCCATGTCACCAACGCCCTCGGGATAACACAGGGTCACACTACTTGGACAAAACAGACATCTCAAAGGAGCACAACTACAGTGCTGCCTGGTCTAAAAGATAATGAGGTCATGGAGTCTTCCCTTGTAATTTTAGGTATACCTCCAGTGGAAGTGGTCTGGGCAGACATAGCCCAGGAATCAAAGCATACCAGAGATTAGCAGTTTATCCTGAGAAACTTTTAGGTAGGTAGATTGGGATGAATTTTTTTGGTTCTTGACTGGCTTCACATCTTTGTGTCTGTAGGACATGTAATTCACATTTAAGATCATCCCTTAAACATGTTAAGACATCTTTGCAGAAAAATTCTACCTTTTTATATACTGTATAGTGGTGCCCAGGCTTGGGTTGGCACATTTTCAAGGGATAACAGGTTGCCTATAATTTGTGGTGCCGTCCCAGTGAAGAGTGTTGGTGTTTACACACCAGTATCTAGTGTTACCTCTGACTGTAAATATTTACTTTCAGATATACTGTATATTTACATGAACACTTACCTTTTTACATATATACCTGTGTCAGTCTTAGGATGGGGGCACAGACATTAGAAAGTGTACTAGCTGATGTGGGATGTGCACAAATATATATGGGAGTACAGGGGTATCAAGCATCATGTTGTATCGGTACAGTGGTATCATGCGTTGTTATATCAGGGTACAGTGTTGTTATGCATCTTGGTGTAAAAGGGTATCGTGGGTCATGTTATATCAGGATATAGGGGTATCATGCTGTCAGTGTTATATTAGGGTACAGTAGTATTATCCCATCAAAAATGATGGGGCAATAAAATTGTAAGGCAGGTAATGCAATTTACCACAGACAGTAACTGTTTTGGTGGTCTGAGCTCCTTTGGCGCTTATTGCGAGCCTCTGGGTTGGTGTATTTTTTGTTATCGGAGGCGCTTTTGCTCTCTTTGTAAGGTCCGCGCTGATGTCCTTTTTGATCTTATTGCAAGTCTCTCCCCTGGTGTACTTTGTGTCCTATGAGCACCGTTGGCGCTCCTTGTGAGGCGCGCAGTGAAGGCCTTTGTGGTTTATTGCGATAATGTGTTTTTTTTTTTTGTGTGTGGATAATTTAGCGTCCTTGCTAATGTTGTATCTTGTACCTCGTACAGGTTTTTGTAAAAGTTGTATGTGCTTGGAGTTGTTTTGCGGCTTTAGGGGTCGTGTAGCCTCATTTTTCGTTTTTTCGGCAACCATTTTTCTCTCGCTTAGGGGATTTTCAAGTGTCTAAACTATGTATCGGACTCAAATTGAGGTGTAGCCTCACTTCCAGACATCCTGGGTGTCCTCCCTTGCTGTGGGTAAGGTTTTTATTTGATTTTTGTGTGTATTTAGTGTTTTTTGTTTAAGTTTTCCGCTGTGCTGTTCGGCCGCTAAGGTCGTATTTCTGCAAATTAGTTTTTTTTTTTTTTCTAAGTCCCGCAGCTCGTAATTTTTTTGTGTAAGTCCGTATTTAGTCATTGCGTGTTAGATTTCTTTTTTCCAAGTCCAAGTTTGTGAGGTGCCATAGAGCTAGTCCATTAGGTATGAATATAATTTCATCGGAGCCTACACTTGGCTATACTTGTCCTATTTTGGATTCTTGTAGTTGGCTCTGGCAACCAGAGAGTTAATCCTCCCCCCCCCCCCCCCAGTCCTGGAATTAGTCCCTGGTCGGTGAAAGCATTTCAGCCCCATTTAAGTGCAGTATCGCCCGTCCATTGTGTGCAGACATGCAGTGCCGGGGGCTTTATCCTGGGTACAAAAGGCTCAGATCAGCAGTTCCATCCTCAGCCAAACCGAAAAAGGAATTCACTGAAAAGGTTTTGCAATTAATTTCTCTTTACCCCCCCCCCCCCATCTTATGAAGCTCACCAGAGTCTACCCTCCGGACACTAGTAAAACATGAAAAGTACACACATAAATAAATAAATAAAATGTTATATATATATATATATATATATATATATATATATATATATATATATATATATATATATATATATATATATATACACACACACATTGCTAGTCTTTGATACTTGTGATTTAAGCATAATTTCATGAAAATATCCTCCCACTCTCCTAGTGACTTTATCTTACATAATTCAATATCTTTCAGAGAGAAGGTAAGCCACAAGAGCAGGCCCAGATAGATAACTATCATTCATGGTGACTTTTGAGTGTTCAAGTCTTATTATTATTATTATAATTTATACCAACTGGGCATGCTATTCTTACTTTTCACTGCACAGTAAAAGATAATTGATCACGTGCAATAAAGTCATTAGGAGAGTAGAAAAAACAGGGCTTTTGCTATGCTACTTTAAGAAAAACAATTGTATCTTAGGGGGAGAAAAACAGATGAGAGCAACATTGGGTGAGCTCACTGTCTGAATAACAATTGGAATCTTTGCTTTGTCCCTTAAACTCTTTCTGTGCTAAGAGCACATTATTCAAGGAAGCGGTTAATGTTCTAAGAATGTTTATATATTTCCCAAGATTTCCCAGAAGCCACCCTGGCTGGTCTTCCTGTGAGTGACCCCTGTCTGTCAGCAGCTGGGCCGAGTGTCTAGTGAGTGTGCACTTCCTGTGCTGTTATCTCAGTGAGCACTCACACGTCCTGTCATGGCCTCATCCTGTGTGTGCTGGGAATCTGCCTAAGGGGGCACATAAGCACGGGACCCCATACAGCAGTAATGTTTACTTAAATGGCCAGTGTACGCACATTTCATGTTAACCTCTTGAACGTACTGTGCTTGAGCGTACTGCTAAACAAATGGGTGAAAGTTAGGAACCAGCAGAAGTTTTAGGATCTCTGGCTCCCGGGATTTGCAAAGCCTTGTATTAGAATAAACATTAAGTGATGGTTTCTTCATGCTTCAATTACTGCTTCAATTACTCAAAGACATAGTCCAGAGTTGGGAATCATTGATGAGCTAATCGGTCTCATTTATTGGTTGAACCATGTGTGCAAAAAAAAAAAGAAGAGAGATCCTTACATTCTCACCCGTTTACTGCTTTCAAGGACTTGATTTCAATACTCATGTTCAACTCCATTCCAATTTGTTTTACATACATGCCTTCATCTTATGGTTACCCTCTTGTATAATGTTATTCTATGGTGTCATTAAAGCTACAAAATTAAATCTAATGTTTATCTCTTCTCTTAATATAGATAACTCCTCATCGTTGCAGGATGATGAAGAGTTAGACATGGAGGCAGTCAACTGGCACATCAATAGCTGCACCGTCAATGGTCACACGGAGACAAACGCAACATCTAGGTTTCCAAGCTGGGTTACCTTTGAAGATGACGTTTTTGCACCATCTCCAAGGGACTCCCCAAGGAAGCAACCAGAGAGTCCCAAATCTCCATTGACGCCAGACTCCAACTGTAATACTATAGTAAGCTTGAAAAAAAGAGAGAGACCTAAAAGTTCGCTGGTTGATCTCTCGAGGGGTCAGAGACTTGATTTTTCCTCGCTGCACAGACAGCTCTCCTTAAATTCCACTCCGACGAAAGCTGCCAATCCATTCCGGGATGAGGCCTTGAAAGATGTTCAACCCTCACCAATCAACCCATTCAGCACCTTTTTTGAGGAACAGGAAAAACGATCCCAGAGATCCTCTCTGTCCAGTGGACAAGATTTATGCCAAAGTGACTCTGCCTTTATCCTTGCCAAAGAACTTGACACTGAACAGTTTGAGGACTACCGGAAAAAGGCTTTACAAGCCGATGCAGTAGAACAGCTCAAGCAGATTCGAATTGAAGATCCAGATTCCCTTGAAAGTCCCACTTTGTCTGATGATCCACTGAAAACAGAAGAACCCATTGGTCCATGTTTAACATTTACAAAACCTCAGTCAAAGGAAGGCTGGCCAATTATGCTAAGGATTCCAGAGAAAAAGAACATCATGTCCTCAAGACATTGGGGGCCCATATATATTACGTTGACAGACACTGGATTTGTACAACTCTTCTATGAAAAGGGTCTAGAAAAGCCTTTCAGGGAATTCAAGTTAGAGATCAACCATGAAATCTCAGATCCCAAACTCCAGAACTATGATGATAGTGGGAGAATACACACTGTCCGGATTGATAGGATTACATATAGGGAAAAACGAAAATATCAGCCAATGCCTTTGGTGACTCACACAGGTGAGAAGGAGCAGGTAGTCAAGTTTGGAACGACCAACTACACAGACTTCATTAGCATCATTGCTGCCATCCAAGATACTTTATTTAAACTACCAGCCACATTGGATCTCAGCACTGTGCACCAAAATTACATAGAGGAGGAGATCACTGTTGATGTAAAAGATGAATTTCGTGGTATCCTTGCAAAGGCAGACAACCAGATCCTTGAGCACTCTGTGATCACACATATCCATGTTCTAAGCTTCATTACAGGAATGGTTGACTGTAGGATGGGCCTTAACGATGTCTTTATAAAAGGGAATGAAGTTGTTTCCAGACATGATATCATGCCAACCACTACAACCAAGTGGGTGAAACTCCACGAGTGCCAGTTCCATTCTTCAGTCGATGAAGATTTGTTTCACAGCTCTCGAATGGTAGTTTTTACCCCACTAGATGCCTGTAGGTTTGAGTTGATGAGGTTTAGGACAGTATTCTCTGAAAAAACCTTGCCGTTCACTCTCAGGACAGTGTCTTGTGTTCGTGGAGCAGAGGTTGAGTTGCAGAGTTGGTTGGTGATGTCCACTGGTTTTTCATCCAACAGGGACAGTCTGTCTCAAGTACCCTGTGAAAATGTCACTATTCGACACCCAGTGCCTCCTGAGTGGGTGAATTATTTCCGCCGGGATAGTGTGTTGGGGGAAAGGTCTCTGAAAGCAAAAGTTAACAGGGAAGCCAGTTTTGGGTCCCCCGGTTTATCAGGGTCTGAACCAGCTATGAGAGTCACACTGGGAACTGCAAAGTATGAGCAAGCTTATAACGCCATAGTGTGGAGGATCAACAGATTACCGGATAAGAACTCAGGTGAGGGGCTTGACTCAATGGGCAACTTATAATATGGGTGTGTGTATAAATATGTGTGTGTGTATGTATGTATGTGTGTGTATATATATATATATATATATATATATATATATATATATATATATATATATATATATATATATATATATATAGTACATCTGTGTTCACATTTGAGCGTCTAAAACAAGTTAAAAAACCTGCTTTCAGCTCAGAGTTCCGAGAAAAAAAGGTATTACATTGCATTCTGGGAAGCTGAGCTGGGACATGCAAATGTGCCCACAAATGCCTCGCTCTTCAATCCTAGCCATTATCAAATATGGCTTCCTTTAAGCTTATGCATGCTGTATTACACAACTTTAATGCAAAGCCTAAGTTGGACTAAAGACAGGCTGAGTATCCAATCCATGTAAAGCTGTTTCAAGCTTACTGGCTATCATCAGCATGGAGCGGGATCTCAGCCTGTGTTGTGGACCTTATGAGTAGGTAGTTCACCACAACAATCATTTATATATAACTTTTGTTATTTACCCTATCCTACCTAGGCTCTGGACAGCCTCACTGTTTCTTCTGTCACCTGGAGTTGGGCTCAGACCGAGAGGTCCCCCAGACCTTCTCCCGTTACACAGAGGTGGAGTTTGAAATGCCAGCAGCTTCAGCCTCCAAGGCAGCTGTACGCTCCATATCTGTGGAGGAGAAAACTGAAGTCAAGAAGTGGGTGAACTACTCTGCACATTACTACTACAAGGTGAGACCCCAGGGTTCACTTTAAGGGTACACTGTAATGCTCTAATACCATATTCTATATATCACAGTTGGGCATTAATCATTTATAAACATCATATCCATTATTAAAATTACTTTCAAAGATCAGATTCAACAGGTACACTGCCCACTATAAGATTAATATGTGTATGTGGGTTGTTTAACTAGCAGGCAGTACCAAATGTTTAGGCACAAAGTTGTATTTTAACACAATGATTGCTGTGTTTAAGTGATGCAACCATCTTATATGTGGGGGCAGGCCATGAATGATTGGTTGTCCTAATCCGCTTGTTCCTAAAGCCCTTTTGGAGCTGTGTCCCAGCCAAACCCCCACCTTCCTTAATAACCTTATCAGGAGGCATTATACTCAAATCTTTAAAAGTGAGTTTTATGTTGCAATTGAATTATGATCAGTGCATAATTACAATAACAAGCTCTTCTTGATAGGGCATTACAGTGGTTCTTTTAAACTCATCACTTTTGGTTTTGGTTTTTGAAAATAGGTAACAATGTGTTCTACAGTGCATTTACAGTCATGGTCCCTCGTTCCCTCCATTTACAGTTTCACACTCTCCACTTAAGAGTTGTAGAACATCACTGCTCCTTTGCATGCTATAAATCACATACAATGTCTAAAACCCTTTAGATGATGAGACCCATAAAGAGCTGTGATTGTGAGACCCTACAGCTTTATGTTTCTTCTGGGAGATATGTCCGAGCAGCTCCCTTCACTTGATTGACTGGCCACATGAATCAGTACATTTATTTTATGGCCAAGCCTTCATCCTTATGATCTATGCAACTGTTTGTCAGAAAATATCTAATTACATTTTAATTTCAGTTTAAAAAAAGTAAATTTCTTTCCAGCCTGATTTCAAAGCCTCTGTCTGAGGTCCCTTTAACATTTTAAGCATACAATCATTATTTAATACATTACCCAACTGCATACATGTGCCAGATTTTTCAGATGATGTCAGCTGGGTTGTTTCCTCCAGTACATCTGCTGTTAGGAGGTTCTGCCCCAAACTGACATCAACCCTAACTGTCCCACTGAGATCTATGGCGAAAATACAAGTCTCCCTCCAGTGGTTACAGCTGGTAATACAACTACCACTACTAGAAAGAAAGTTAAAAAGGGGCACTAAATTCCCATAGTTTATATTCTCTATTTAAAAGAGCCAGGATTCTATATTTAAAGATACACACACACACACACACACACACACACATATATATATATATATATATATATATATATATATATATATATATATATATATATATATATTCCATGTAAACAAATTAAATGGCTTTGGAATTATTTTATTTTTTTCTGAAAGAAGCGATTTCGAAATGTCAGTGTTTCCTTTTTGGAAATCAAGGTTTCAGTGTACAATAATCAGATTCAAATGTTTAACTGTTCTTGGGTCTTGTTCCTTTCAGTCAATGAGTAGTAATATTTGTCTGCGTATGAGATGTATGCAAATCAATATGCTTTTTGCCCGTCATGTTAGTTTAAATGAAGATTAAACAGGTTGATGTAAGTTTCATGCAACAAAAAGCTCTTTTAAATGCATGAAAACATGGGTTTCATGTCCCTTTAAGCTGATACAGAAGGCAAGCCTGGGATGTCTCTCATCATCTTTTCTAGAGCAGTTATATGATGCAACATCGCAGTGGGCTCACAGGGTGGGGGGAGTTTTGCTTGTAGTACAACCTGCATTTCTTCCCCCGAGCTCTTGTAAGCCCAGAATATGTCCACTTTCAATCCTCTGCTATTTGCGTTGGGTCTTCCCTTGGACAATGGACTCCATCCCACCGTCTACAGTTTCCTGACTGATTAAACACAACATAAACCCAACTGGAACTTATTATCTGTCCATAATGCAAAATGAGCGCATGTACTAAACTAATAATATTCACTATTTAACTCTTTTATAAACTAACTTATAAAAAGCAAACAGTTTGACACGCTGTCACTTTCAAGCCCTGCCTATTAACATCCTTTATCCTTTGCATGAATCAGCCAATCCATTTCTTTCACATCTTGAGCAGCCTCCATATATAAAAACAATATGTTAATGGAAGCAACTTAAAGACAACAGACTGCCAGGCTATCGGCTTCTTCTATATGGTATAATTTAAGCAGCGTCGCATAGAGATAATGTTCAATAAATATAGTTTGGTGCTAATAATCTTCCTCCAAAATTAGTTTATTCCATAGTAATCTACCTATTCTATTCCAATTGACATAGCCCTATGTAAGAGTTTTTATCTAAAATTGGTTAATTTTGATCGATCTATCTAGCATCAAAACCTACTTTGGTAGTGAGTTCCATAATCTGACTGCCCTTATGTTGAAGAACCCATTTATGTAAAGGGACACTGTAATATAAGCTTGTTTCAGTCTTAATGTAAACCATTGTGTATGTATAGTCTGAATACATGTTATAATTGTGCTACTTACAGTACCCATGCCCCCTGTCTCTTACTCACCTTTCCTTCTTTCCATCTCCAGGTGGAAATCGAGCAGAAAAAGACACTAAATCCTGACATGTATGGAGAATATGCAGATGTGGACAACCCCCGTGAATGTACTTCACAATAGCATTTCTTGTATTTATCCCAGAGTGGGACAAGTAAAGACCCTACGGCCAAGTTACCTGGACCCAATGTGAGAGGAGAAGATTGGGCTGAAGAATCACCCAGAGGCCTCGTGGCTTGTGAACACTCAAGAGCTGGGTGGCCATCAAGTGATGATCAATATTGGACTCTATGTACTAGAGAGAAGGGTGGTCATGAGATGTAATGAACGAAGAACAGACCAATCTCAGAGCTGGAGTCTTGCACATAATAATCCGGGTCTGCAGCATGAACTTGGTGAACCCCTCAGACCTCTGATGGAGACGGGTGATGGCCCCAGCATGACCGTCATGTCCTGTTTTATTGAAAGTCTTTTTTTATGGGATACACTTTCAAATTTTTAGCACAATTGTTCCTTTTTTTTTTTTATAAGCCCCAACTACCCCTCATCTGTATTCCAGGCCAGTGACCCCAATTTCAAGCACAAATAAAAGAACCCCTGTTTTTTTTTTTTTTTTATTAAAGGTCTTATATCGTTTTGGGGGAGAAAATCACATGTTTGTGAAGTACATAACCTATGTAAACCATGAGCATAAATGTTTGTTTTAGTATTTTGTATATACATTTTAATAGTGCATTTTTGTTTTAAATTACTGAATTTTATTAAAGTGAAAGACTGGCAGCCTATCAGCTTCAAGTGCCACCACCCGTAACTACATGGCTAGAAATCAAAAATGCTTAGAGCAAAAAATAACATAAAACCAAATAATCTTTTAGTTTTTAAAATCGGAATTAAATAAATGTTGATGCCTCAGCTGGCAATAGAGGCGTCTATGATACTTTGGTGATATTTGATTGTATGTTATTGGCATCTCTATTTCTGCAGAAGCAGGGTTGTAGTTATAGTTGTAAGCTGTTTGTTCTGAGCATGTGCGGTAAAAGTGGGTAGGTGTCAAATTCCAGAAGGTCCAATGATTTCATCCTCCTTGGCTGATCGATAAGACATCCACTCAAGTCCTACAAAATTTAAACTTTTTATATGCAAATTTTTGAAAAATATTTTATATTCTAAAATATTTTATGCTCATGGCTTAAATTACTTCTAATGCTGATAGTCTGTGACAACTTCACGCACATGCAAGTTTTATTAAAAAATAGTGTTTTAATCAACCACAAATTGTGGATGGAGAGTCCAGGGGCAAAATTATTTTTTGGGGGGAGGTACTTGCACATCTCTATAGACCCCATAGGGGTCAATAACCCCCCCCCCCCTACAAAAATAAATAAATATATGTAGTTAGTCAGATGATCTTTCTATAAAATTGAATTATCATCTTGCCTCTTATAAAATAGATAGCAGAGGGTCCTTACGCTGCTTTGCACCTGCTGCACCGGCAGTAGCTCCACTGCTATTTCTAAAGGATGGTGATCAGATCAGAATTACACAGATATATTTTCAATACTTCTGCGCACCTTATCCCTTTTGGGACTGAATTGCTTTATGCTGAAATAAAGCGTTTGTGAATCTCAGGCCAGCACCACTTTAAATCTATTAAACGACACTTGAAAACCGCCACAATATTCTAACAATACATAATAATACAGCCTCTAATTTATTAACTTTTAAATTCAGTTATGCTGCCATTTTGTTTTTTTTTGCTGATTAATTTCCCGAGGTGAGAAGAGACTTTGAATGTAGAGGAAGTTTCTGTCTGCACCATTGGAATGTGGCATCAACAGGACTAATGAAAAGTGTTTAGTCTTGAGAATGTAGCAGGACAGAAACAACTGAGAAAAGTTAATAAATGTAAAGGTTGTGTTTTATAGTATTTATTTATTTTTAATATTTTTTTCACCATTATCAAATTATATATTCAGAAGACTAAAAATATTTCCCCATATTACATGGCCTGTCATACCCAGGGTGTGTCAACGCCCTAAACTAGACAAAGCCTCTGTTCAGACTGTGTACTCTGCGTTACTGGCTTTGATGAAGGGGATATATATATATGTGCTGTAGCTTTGCACATTGCTCATCATGTCTCCTCTCTGCGCCATCCCTTTCCTTTTTTAATGGTTAAATCGCAACGAAATATTGCACTATCCCGATGAACTCTTTTGCTGGGGCAGGGTCCAAGAAGGAGCCCCCAAATGTGTGTACTGGGGAGGGGTCTCAAAAAGATTCACAAAACTCCCACATTTTTATACCATAGGGAAAGTTGCCACCAAGACATTTTATATAAATCCCAGTATACTGAGCTGGTGCAGTTATTTGTTTTTAATGCATTTATAAAACTTCACAGCTTGCTTACAGTACATGGATAAATGTTTTGAGGGCATATGTAAATGTTGCTGTTTTTTTTTTTTTTTAATGCTCTCAGAGCTTGATTTATATATTTAACTGCTGGGGGAGTTTGCGCCTGTCAGTCAATGAGAAGTAATCTAACTGTATGTGTCCTACTGGTCTCCCAATGATACTTACATACAACAGTATGCTCTGTTCGTTTCAAGGAACTTTTAATAGGTTTTACTTAATATTTTCCTGTAAAAAAAACTACTTTTGTAATATTTAAAACATAATTGTTTAATGCTTATATGGATTTTTTAATACTTAAAACTTATGAATACAGTGGCCAAACTTGACAAGTTTGTTTAGCATGGTATGTATGTAAAGCAACATTTAAAGGGATATGGAAGGCTCCTGGATGTTACTATGTATATAATACCCCTGTATGTTGAATTGCTTTTTATGTACTTTTATTCTATTAAGAAGTCCTTTTAAGCTCTTGTTTTTGCTGTGTGTACTAGGATGTCTCTGCCCTCTGCAGCTCACGAAGACACAAACTCTACTATACTTGTTGAGCTGTGTCTTATACTAACCAATCAGTCACTATCTCTCAGTAACATGCTGCTGAGACATGTCCCCTGATAGGCTAGGACACAACACTGCACATCCAGCCCTACTGAGTCTGTATCTGCATAGGTTGTAGTGGGCAGACCCATACATGGACTATTTGTTTTATTTTAGGCAGTAAAAACAGAGCTTATAAGCACTTTTTAATGAAGTACATAAACAGATACACAAGTATATTATATATCTAGTAAAATTCGTCCATATCCCTTTAACACAGCACATTGACAATATAGATTTTTCACTACAGAGTAGTAGAGCACTGTGGTGGCCAAAACAATGACCCCCACTGTTGTCATTTAGTTAGAGTCCCTCTCCCATAAAGTACTCTGAACAGCAAATTAGTATATCGAACTGCACATTGGCCCCTAAAACAATTCGATATTCTCAGAATTTTTTTATTTTTTATTTTTATATTTTAATTTTTTTTATTGTTTTTAGAAACAGACAACCAAAATAAAATACATACAGTAAAACAATACTTACATCTAAATCATACACAATCACCCACCTACAAACCCCCCACCCACCCCTTGGCAATATTCTCATTATTTACAGAAGGAGGCAATACCCGAAACCTATTATATAATTGAAGTAACTTCGCTAAAGGCAACAAATACAACAACAAAAAAAATATCTATTAACAAATTATTTTGATGCTCATGACACCAACTCCCTACTGGGGTGACATTGTCCCTTTACGTCTTTTGCATTTCATTCTGTTTGTTTTCATTTATACATCTATTTACTATTTTTCAATCATGGCTTCATACTGTATAAGCTTCGGATCTCTCCTTACCCTGGATGAAGTATTGTGTCGGGGGTCGGGGGGTTCTAACAAGGCAGTATGATAAAGCTCAGGTCACTTTGCTCCTTGCTATTAATGTGAGTTTCAGAGAGTAATTTTCAATTTGGCAGTTCCTCATGGGTGAGTCCACTTCAGTCACGATACTTCACTACAGGGTTGAAGAGATCTGAGGCTTATACAGTCTGGGGGGTCACTGAAAATAATAAGTTATTGTTTAAAGGCACAGTAAAAGCACAATGGGGCCACCAAAAAAGTCTGGCGTCCCCTTGTGGCCTGGTTTTGTACCGTCTCCTTGTATCCTGCGGTTTGAGGAGGCCTGGATGTTTTGCACTGCCCTTTTGCAAAGAAAGGGTTATTTGTGGGTTTTGCTATCACTGTGGCTCTGCAGAAGGTTTAAAGGGTCTCTCTTTTTTTATAGATGGTACTACTGAGCACCCCCATTTATACAAACACTGTCAAATAAACATGTATAACTGGACTTGTGTCTTTGTCTTTAATCCCTATACAAAGTTGTGTTTTGTACTACAGTATAGGACTGTATTGGAGGGAGGGCTAAGGGGCACTTTAATGGAAGGTTCCTGAATGTTACTATATACAGTGCCTTGCAAAAGTATCCCCCCCCCCCCTTGACTTTTTACCTATTTTGTCACATTTCAGCCTTCAATGTTCAATGTTTTGTTAATCTGAATTGTATGTGATGGATCATAACACAATAGTCTAAGCTGGTGAAGTGAGATGAGAAAAATATATACATAAAACTATTTTTTTGAAATAGAAAACAGAAAATTGGCATGTGCGGATGTATTCACCCCCTTTGTTATGAAGCCCATAAAAAGCTCTGGTGCAACCAATTACCTTCAGAAGTCACATTATTAGTGAAATGATGTCCACCTGTGTGCAATGTAAGTGTCCCATGATCTGTCATTACATATACACACCTTTTTTGAAAGGCCCCAGAGACTGCAACACCTAAACAAGAGGCACCACTAAACAAACACTGCCACGAAGACCAAGGAACTCTCCAAACAAGTAAGGGACAATGTTGTTGAGAAGTATAAGTCAGGGTTAGGTTATAAAAAAAATATCCAAATCTTTGATGATCCTCAGGAACACCATCAAATCTATCATAACCAAATGGAAAGAACATGGCACAACAGCAAACCTGCCAAGAGACGGCCGCCCACCAAAACTCACGGACCGGGCAAGGAGGGCATTAATCAGAGAGGCAGCACAGAGACCTAAGGTAACCCTGTTCTGTAAATTAAATGATGCAAATCCTCAAACAAGCCATGTTAATTCCAGGTTGTGAGGCAACAAAACATGAAAAATGCCAAGGGGGGGTGAATACTTTTGCAAGGCACTGTATATAATATCCCTGTGTATCTAATTCCTTTTATGTACTTTATTTTATTAAGAAGTACGTATAGGGTCTCTTTATACTGCCTAAAATCAAACAAATAGTCACTATAGGCAGGGGTGGATCTACTAGTGATGAACCGGGGCGCTACTCTTAGGGGGGGGGGGGGGGGGCAGTGTTGTGTTTTTTTTTCTGCATTTCATTTTTTTCTGTAGTGTAGGGACCCTGTCATCCCAGCCAATCCTTCATAGCCCTCTTGGCCCCCCTGGGCCTTTTTGGCCACACACCCCGAGGCTGGAAATGTGTGTGTGCCTGTTTTAAAACTAGCATTTCTACTGAATCTCCAACAGGTGGCAGTGTGGAACTGTTCAGCGCGCTGGGGATGTGTATCAAAGAAGAAGGTAAGAGAGCAAGGGCTGCAAAATGACAGCAAGGTAAAGTGGATGGGTTCTGTGAGAGGAGCAAAGGAGATAGGGATGGGTGCTATGTAAAGTGGATGTTGAGAGGATGGTTTGGTGCTGTGTGGGGATGGATGCAGAGAGGTGATGACTGATGACAAGCACTGGGTGCTATGTAGAGATGTATGCTAAAAGGGATGGGGGTGGATGTTGAGAGGTACTAAATGCTATGTAGAGATTGTGTGTGAGTGTGTATATGTATAAATATCTGCAGTATAGTGTTGGTGCTTCCCACCCTGGTCCCACAGGGCCTCCTCGGCCACACCAGCTCCTTCCAGCGCAATCACATTTTTACAAGCCTCCCTAGGAGTACCCAGAATTTGTTTTATGGTCCTCCATTATCTAGCTTTGTTACTGTCTGTAAAGGTCTGCCCACTGCAGTGTATATTATTTTTTTTTTATTACCTTTATTTGTAACTAGCGACTTGCCCGTCAAAAATGATGGGGCAATAAAATTTGAAGCCATGGAAATGCTGTTTGAGACATAATTGAAACTGTTTTGTACTGTGAGGACCTTCGGAGCTCATTGCGAGGCTTGCGCTGAGCACCTTTGGCCCTCATCGCATGCCTCGCAATGAGCGCCTCTCCTGTCGTGTACTTTCGGTCCTCTGAGAGAGAGATATATTTCTATGTAGTTAAGTAATAATTAATGATTTATTCAATTAATTAATTAAGGAAGAATTAATTATTTATGCAATAAATTAATAGACTTTATTTTTAATTGATATGTGCAGCGAGCAATAGGCTGAAGAGCTAACAATCTTTTTGTATTTTCCGTCTGCATAGAATATACATTGTGAGTGTTGGTGCCCTGCTTATAAAGTGTAATGAATGTTTGAACTGTGCAGTATAAATAGGCTGCGTGTGCGAGGTAAAGCCGTTGGTTTATTGTGTAAAGCGGCATTGTATAGTCGTAATGTTATTAATGTGTTACGTGTCTCGTGAGCATTTACCAGCGTTTGTAATGGTGTATCTTGTAGGTCGTAGTGTGACGTGTAAAGTGCTACGCGTTTTGCAGTGTTTTGTGCGGTCCGGGGACGTGTAGCCTCGTTTTCATTTTTTTTTCAACAACCATTTTTTTTCTCGCTTAGACGATTTTTGTGTGGCAAAATTTTTCTAAATTGAGTTAAATTCACTTTCCACCTCACTAACAGACGTCCTGGCTGTTGCCCCATGCTGTCTGTGATGTTTTTGGAAATGTTTTGGGTGTAATTAGTGTATTTTTCTGTTTTTTGTTCGGCCGCTAATCTTGTAAATTCTTGCGTCTTGTATCTTTTTTTTCCTCAGTCCTGCATTTCGTTTTTTAACGGCTTGCCTCGCATCGGCTAAGTGCTATGGTTTACCGGCTCGCCTCACTTAGCGAGGCTCGCAGCGATGAGCGCCTTCTGCGTTCATCAGGTAAGTGCTACGGTTTAACGTCTCGCCTTGCTTTGCGAGGCTCGCAAGCGATGAGCACCTGCGGCGCACTTCGCAAAGCGTGATGACATCTCACTATTATATGTGATGTGTCTTGTGTAAGATAGTGACAAATCCTTGAGATGTTTTTGCGTGTAAATGACAAGATTTTTTGATTGACTGTTTGTGAGGAATAATAGAGAGGGCGGGATCCAGTAGAACCCAACAGGCCTGGGAGGTGGGAGTGATAATGGCACTGTCAACAGTGATAGATATGTGAAGAGTAGAAGCTGTGGAAGAGGGTAGGAAGATTAGGAGCTCAGTCTTAGACATGTTGAGTTTGAGATGACGGGCGGACATACAGGAGAATATTCTAAAGAGACAGTTGACACCTCATGACAGAAGAGAGGGGGATTGTTCTGGAGCTGAGAGATTTGAGTGCAATCTGCATATAGATGACACTAAAATTCTAAATAATTTATTAGGGTACCAAGAAAGGATGTAAAGATAGAGAAGAGGAGGGGGAACTGGAACATTTTGGTACACCAAATGTAAGAGGGCCAGGTGAAGAAGCGGTGTCAGAGAAGCTCACATTAAATGTTCAGTCATTTCTACAGAATGTATGCTTTCTAGGGAGCACGGACCTTTTTACTAAGTGTGTGTACCTCTGTACATTTTCTCTCTTTGGTATTTTGAAATATTTTGATGCATGCTATTGCAGCTCAGTGACAGAATATACCACATACACCACATGGACTTACATATATTGTGGGATTGTCCGTTCACCTTATCACTGAGCTGCTTATTCTGATACTTGCTCACCTGATGGCTGCTAATTAGATAACTGATTCCATGCACCTGCTGTTTCCTCCTACAGATTTTTAAGGCAGTCAGCTGTTTTGCTCTGTGCGGCAGCTTATTATTTCAGAACTAGTAACTTGCCCATCATAAATGACGGTAACATATGTTATGTTCAATTGTCTGTTCTTTCTCTCTTTGTGCGGTCTCTCTGTCTGTCTGTCTCTCTCCCTCACTTTCTCTCTCTCTCTCACTCTCTCTGCCTCCTCTCTCCCTCTCTCTTTCCCTCCCTCTCTGCCTCCTCTCTCTCTTTTCCCTTCTCTTTCCCTCCCTCTCTGCCTCTTCTCTCTTTCCCTCCCTCTCTGCCTCCTCTCTCTCCCTCCCTCTCTGCCTCCTCGCTCCCCCTCCCTCGCTGCCTCCTCTCTCTCCCTCCCTCTCAGCCTCATATCTCTCTCTCCCTCTTTGTCTCCTCTCTCTCTCCCTCCCTCTTTGTCTCCTCTCTCCCACTCAATCTCTGCCTCTCTCCCCCTCTATCTTTCCCTCCCTAACTCCCCATCCCTCTCTCTCCGCTCTCTCTTCCTCCCTCTCTGCCTCCTTTCTATCCCTCCCTCTTTGTCTCCTCTATCTCTCCCCTCCCTCTTTGCCTCCTCTCTCCACCTCCCTCTTTGTCTCCTCTCTCTCCCCTTCCCTCTTTGTCTCCTCCCTCCCCTCTATCTTTCCCTCCCTCCCTCACCATCCCTTTCTCTCTCTACCCTCCCCCTCTCTGCCTCCTCTCTTTCCCTCCCTCTCAGTCTCTCTCTCTCCCGGAAGAGACACAGGGGAGGGAGAGGGAGAGGGGAGGGACAGGGGGGAAAGAGACACATGGGAGGGAGGGAAAAGACAGAGGGGAGGGAGAGAGGGGGAATAGACAGGGGAGGGAGAGGGAGGGAAGAATAATAGGGGAGGGAGTGGGGGAAGAGACACAGGGTATGGGGAAGAGACACAGGGGATGGGGAAGACACACATGGGAGGCAAGGGGTAAGAGACACAGGGGAGGGAGAGGGGGCAAAGATCCAGAGGGGAGGGGGGCAAAGAGACACATG